>JARFJA010000056.1:4277500-4782500 GCA_036326145.1 Rhagophthalmus giganteus | reverse complement strand
AAATACTTATCAGTTTAAAATTATCTAGATAATCACTATCTACTATATCTATCTATACCGTAGAATTATAAATTTACTCTATTTTTAATTTAAAAACTATTCGTGTGCCCCGCAACATTGAACATTTACCTATTACAAACCATAAACCAGATAAAAGTTTAATCGCATTTTTATGCGACCGATAAAATACAAAGTAACTAATAAAACCTGCGCTTCGCCCACTTTCATAGCTTATCGGAGTGCGAACAAAGTACGTGATGTTTTTAAAATAAAAACGGGATTTCCTAATATCCACGTGATAATTCGAATGCATTTATATATATAATTCTGGCTAGACCGCTTCAGATCTTTTACGTTAGTGGTACAGAGCGATAGTGCTTGTTTCAGTAGCTCTAATTTTAAATTACGGCGTCGTATTATTCGCGTGTGCGAGGAGTGCTCGTTCGGTTTATAAGGCCTTTTTGCGTGTGAATGCGAGAGTGTTGTCTAAAAGGATTACAAACAAAAATGATTAATACGACGAGGAAAGGCAGGATCTTTCTTTGTCGACTAATTCTCCATGTATTTATAAAGTTTAAATACATTGGCCTTTAAGCTCTAAGACAAATACTCTGAAAATCGATCTTGGTTAGGAACTAGGTTAGGGTCTTGGTTAAGGTTCTCCTCAAACATTCGACGATTCAATTTCGCGAACGAAATTTTATCTTACGCGCGTTTTCGCGGTCACAGTGGTTGGTGAAATACAATGAAATATGAAGCGCACGTATAGGTACGTAATAATGCAAATACACAAGTCAACGGAAGAATTTACGCTCGAAATTGGCGATAGAGGGAAAACTATGACGAAGAAAAGGTAGGAAATACAAAGAAAAATTTAGAAGTTTATAATCTTTTCTTATAGTATGTTACAGACAAGTGGCATTTCCAGCGGCAGCAGTGAAAATAAGGCAACGTGTGGGGGTAAAGATACAGTTCGGTTAGTTTACCTACTTACCTACCCTGAAAAAAGTGCGGTGCGCGCATTATCGTTATATTTACACTTTTTCAGAATTTTTCCTATTAAAATTAGGGTGCGCGGAAGGTAATTTAAAATAATTAAATAGGCAGAAATCATTTTAATCATTGTAATTATATTGATTCGGTCGGCTCGAGTAGATACGAACGATTCGAGTCGCGCTACAGTGGCGTCTCCGCTTGAAGCTGCCCGAAATTGCATAGTGTCCCGATTTCATTATGCGGGAGTGAACTTATGTAAGTATAAGTTGTAAGTTTTTTTTCGGGACACTATGCATTATAATATATAGTTGCGTTTATATTCTGCAGTTTCCTCAAATAGAATAATAAATAAATTGCAATACTCGCGTTTTTTAATTAGACGACTAATTTTAAATGAGAATAATAATTTTATTTATTTATTAAACAAAATTACACACAATGTAAGTATAATAAGAAATATTAAAAGAAGACAAAAAAATCTTGTTTAAAAAGTAGATTGATATGTATAACTTATCCAAATCTATATGAGGTTCACGTCATCAACAAAACGTTACTAGATTGTTTATTTGTAATTCGGTTTAAAGTTTTTTAATGTGTCATATTCTATAGATGATTTACTTGCGCACATATTAGATGGTATAAAGAAAGACTACAATTTATTAGAACTGTTAAAATATGAGGTACGAGGTGACTGCACTGTGTGAAACGTCATCATCTAGTAACCTTGTATTGATGACGTGAACATCATATATAGTTTATCCAAACCTATATGCAACACGTCATCAATACAAGGTTACTAGATTGTTTATTTGTAATTTGGTTTAAAGTTTGGAAAGTGACATATTTTATAGATGATTTACTTGCGCACATGGTATAAGGAAAGATTACAATTTATTAGAACTGTCAAAATACGAGGAACGAAGTGACAGCACTGTGCGAAACGTCATCATCTAGTAACCTTTCATTGATGACGTGGATTGCACATAGGTTTGGACGAAGTGTAGGTTTGGATAAGCTACAAGTAACTATATGAAAATGAGGAGAACGGGCTATATCGATAGTTTGACATTTCAAGTCAAATTATTGTAAAAACAAGTAAACTTATTGTAAGTAAAAATAAATTAAAATTTACTTTTCACTATTGCACAGCTTCGTCTTTGTAAAATAAAAAGCATGTAGTCACATCGTAGTACCTATAGGTATTATTATCGCGTGAAATATTCGCCTTTCATTATCGATGTACTCTATTGTACTGTACTTTGATTTTCATTAATTTCTATTTCGAGTGTTTATGTTTTTTGTAACCTGTTAAAACCATTTGATTTTTGAACCGTTTGAATTTTGATTATAAGTAAAAGCTAACTTTTTTAAATCATTCTAGATTTTCTGTTTCAATAAAATACAATTATTAACAACAGTTTATAAAATATTTTATTGAGTTCAATATATGCTTTTGTAAATTTCCAAAATTGACTAAATTAATTTTTTTAAACTTAGGGCTATAGTACACGGTCTCAAAATTACATATTACAAAAATATTGATTGATTGAAATTGAAATTAAATTTCAAAATGTAACGTCAAATAAAACACATTCTATTTTTTTTTAGGTTATGTATGTCTAATTTGACTATTACGACTATTATGACTTGACTGTTACGATCATATGAAACAAGTTGCTAACTGATTCGTATTTTTCATTTTAATTCATACTGCACTCGTGTTGGTCGGTGCACGAGTAAACTTAGAGGAGCTGCTCGACTGTATAGTACACGTGTGCCTTCTGTGACGCAGGGGCCAACTCTCGTGTATTTGATTTTATGTACATAATGTAAGACTGCGTCCAGTGTAGAAACAGGATCGGGGAGGTGGCAGTCGTGTCGTCCTAGCGACCAATGAGTGCTAAGTATTTATTATTTAAAACCACTTCGAAATCAAGAGGCACAGTACCGTGCCGTGTTTTCTCTGCTTACAATTACCGCTTTATTACAATATCATACGCGTACTATTAATAGGGGTTCGAAAATAATGATTGGCAGGACTAATTCTACACCGGACGCAGTATAAACGTTTCAAGTTCGGAATATGGTAGTAAATGAAAAGCTTCGTAAAGTGGGGTACATATGTATGCCATTAATATTATTCTACATAGGATAAATTATAATATTATAAAAAATATATATCCGAAACGATCATAATTAAAATGAATGTAGTAACATTTAATTTGTTTTTCAGCAATGGCGCCAATTCTTTGATCAGGTAAGTGGCTCGACATACTATACATATAGGTACCTATTTTATTTTGTGTATGATATACAGCATTTTGTACGTGATATAACTATCTACTACTTTGAAACAACGATATATGGGTTATAGAACTCGTTAACGTGAACAACTTTTTTTAGTAAAATTTTTCGATATAGTCTATTTGTATAAGAAGGTTTTCGGATTAAAATATTTTGCTTGTGAATCTTACTTACATAAGTACCATTAATTATTGGTCAGCGGTACTGATCAAGTTCCCATAATAACTATTGTAAATAATAATTAACTGAACCTTAGGTATGTTGTTTTTCTAGAAAATGTACTGCTTAATAATAAATTATATAAATTGTTTAGTTATTTTTTCGCTTGATTGATAAATTTCATTATTAAAATTTGGTTGGGCCTTCCAAACTACAAAATGATTTTATTCAAATGTCTTGCTACCGCTGGTTTATACTGGTCACTTTTAAGTTAACAATGCACAGGTAATTTTATTTATTTATTTAACAGAAAGCAAGTCTAACAGGAACAAATTTTCAATACAGGTTCAAGATATTTATAATTGTAATATAGTAATAATATAGTTATACATATTTATAAACCAATCGAAAATGAAAACAATTAAAAGACACAATAGCACAATATAGCAATATAGCACAATACAACTAAACAAATATCATAAAGTAACTATAAAGGTAAGCGTACATTATGCCGGGGCGGAGCGGGCCGCATCGCAGCGCATTACTCTGCAACTAATCATTGTCACGCAACAGAGCATTGACCGCATTGATTCATTTAAAATGCACCCCAGCAATTGGTTGCGTTGAAATGCGAACCGCTGCGTCCCGTTATAATGTACGCTTATGTTAACAAAGCAATCAAAAGTTCCCCAAATGAACTAATTCTAAGAGCAGTTTCTTAAAAGAACCCAGCTTCAGATTAAAAATGACGATGTTGCCAAATCGCTAATTAAAACAGTGTATAAAGCACATTATGCCTACCCAGCTCTGTTGACTTTTCATTAACATAAAATCAATGCGACTAGCGACTATAGTAGTGTTTTATAAGATAGAACATTCGACAAGGAACCATAAAAACCAAACAAAGATAAATGAACAGTGATTTAAAGGGCCAATGATTAGTGCGCAAACGCAACTCCTATTTGTAAAGTGTTATTGTATTTGAGACGTTGCCAAGTTTATTATCAGCTGGTGTTATGCATAACCTCGATAATAATTAAGCACACTAATAAAAACTAATACAATTTAGGAATTTATATAAATACGAGTAAACCAGTAGGTATAATACAAAAACATAATCTTGCATTTGAAATTTCAATTTATCAAAAAATCTTCTTCATTTTATATTTTATAGCAGCTGATTTCTAAGCGTAGTTGTCGTATCTACATCTCCAATTTAAATGTCTAAGGTTAAATTTTCATATTTTATTGAAAGGATTAGAGCTGAAATCATAAATCATAAAAGGAATATATCATCCAAATTTTATTTTTCTAGGACCAGTAGTTAAGGCTGGGCGTTTATATACAGGCGGGTGCTTGTTTTTCGAGTGAATGCACGAGGATCTCGGCTATCTTAAGAGATACGAAGTCGGTTAAATTTGGGTAAATTGTGCATTTTTGTGCTGATTAATAATGTGAAAAAAAATTTAACCTGACATTTTTAATTTTAACTGAAAATTGAGATTTTCATTTTTATACGAAAACCAGTCAATACAATAACAAAAAAGTTAAAAGCATTTGAATTTAACAGAAGAAATATGCACTTTATGATAAATGTTCAAATAGTCCAACCCTTTCCTACAAACATAACGCGGCTCGTTTGTGTAAATTTAAAATGGTCTTTCTAAATTTTCAATGAAACTATTCGAAAACAAACTTGGACTGTCAAAATAGCAATTTAAACATACGCGATGTTCTTTTGTTTTCATGGCAATCTTTGAAAAATCGTAAAAATCAAAATATTTTGATAAATTGTTTATTAAAACATTAAGTGTTATACATTTTCGGAATCAGAAAAATCTACATTCAAGCGTAAATTAATCTAATATGGCATTCATAAGAAAAAAAGCAATTGACTGCAGTTATCTGATTTTTCCAAGTGCTAGAGCAAATGTAATATTATTTTTAAATTCATCTTTAAAAAGTGTCCCAATAATGTTTTGATTAGAAATCGCTAATTTGACTGGTTTTCGTATAAAAATAATAGAAACGAAAATCTAAATTTTCGTTTTTTTGCGATATTTTTAAAGTTAAAAATGGCAGGTCAAATTTTTTTCACATTATTAATCAGCACAAAAATGCGCAACTTTTCCCCAATTTAACCGACTTAGTATCTCTTAAGATAACCGAGATCCTCATGCATACACTCGAAAAATGTGTACCCTGTATATCAGCCATTGAGATGTGCCT
Organism: Rhagophthalmus giganteus; assembly: GCA_036326145.1. Lineage (NCBI taxonomy): Eukaryota > Metazoa > Arthropoda > Insecta > Coleoptera > Rhagophthalmidae > Rhagophthalmus > Rhagophthalmus giganteus. The sequence goes on along the minus strand of JARFJA010000056.1, from coordinate 4,776,812 downwards.
AGCCTTAACCGTTGGACTTAGAAAAATGAAATTTGGAGGATATATTCATTTTATGATGTAGGCACCAACTACGAAAGAATTTTTTCAAATAGCACCCCTAAGGCGACGGGGAAAGTAGTAACGTTTTTGAAAAATTTAACAAATTAACGCCCAGCCTCAACCACCGGTCTTAGAAAAGCAAAATTTGGAGGTTACGCTCTTTTAATTATGTATATGTGCAACAATTAAGAAACGACTTTTCTAAATTCCACCCATAAAGAGATGAAATGGGAAAGGTATTCATTTAATGAAGTAACTGATGAAATTGAACTTGAGGATGAAGAATGTGTAAATAATATTGTTTGAAATTTGAAGATAAACTATACACATAAAGATTAAAAAATATTTAATTAGGTAGATACTTACACTTCGTCGAAACCTATATGCAATCCACGTCATCAATAAAAAGTTACTAGATGATGACACAGTGCTGTCACCTCGTACCTTGTATTTTTACAGTTATAATAAATTGTAGTCTTTCTTTATACTATCTAATATGTGCAAGTAAATCATCGATAATAGAATATGTCACTTTCCAAACTTTAAACCGAATTACATATAAACAATCTAGCAATTTTTTTTTGATGACGTGAAATGCATATAGGTTTGGATAGGCCATATCTATACTAATAATCTTTGGATTTCATTAACTTTTTTAAAAGTAATTTTTACCGAAATTTTTATTGCAAAATCATAATTAATTGTCCTAAAAATCCTTTATAAACAATTATTTTTAGTTTATAAGCAGAAAAATGCAAGTTATTAAATTTAATAAAATTTTATGTAAAATTTTCTGAATTTTTACAAAGTTTCCCATTTGAAGCGTCAATTTTTAACCTATAAAGGTTTTAGTATTTTAATTTGCCACATTCTACAAGAAAATTAATTTAAATTCGAGTGATTTGAACCGATTCGCAAATAATACGTTTTTTTTTTTTTGGTCTAATTATCCCACACTAGTTTGATTTATTTTGTTTTTGTATTGTCTTGCCAAATACCTACATCTCGTGGAAATATGCATGAACGAAACACGAGTGAAAATAGTTTTTCTTAATTTTAGGATTAATACGATAGAGGTATCCAAAGATTTTTTAAATCAAATTAAGAAATCTCGTTGCTTAAAATTATTTATTAAGAAAATATCTACTTAATTATTATCAACGTTATTCTATAGTTCGATCCAGAAGGATTTGGCGAAATTCCTTGGGCAGATTTGATAACAGCACTCGGACAACCGGAATTTCGACAAAGAATTGGCACTGGAAAACGAGAGGTTTTACTTGAAAAAGCACGTACAGCAACTACTCCTGCAATCACATTTCAAGATTTTGTGAACGTTGTAAGTGCATTTTACATAATATAATATTTAGGTACTTACCTACTATATACAATTTTAACATTTATTTTTAAATTTTTAAAACAATCTGTTCTTTACAGAGAATAATAAATTGTATGCAACGGCGTTCGCAAAGAGAGGAAAACGGGACACTTGCCCCTATGGAATCGAGTAAAAATTTTACAAATTATAATCGTAAAAAATGATTGAGATAATATATGTACTTAATAACCTTACGCTTTCGACCGTGACACGTCTTGTCTGCCTTAAAATTTTATTATGGGCTAGTTTAGAAAAAAAAAACAAACAAAAAATTAAATAATTAAATGAAAATTTATTGAGTAGTTATTTGTCTCCTGAAAAATTTTCTGCGGACGCCGTTGATTGTATGGTTGCTGTTTACAATAAAAATATTGCCGTACATCAGAGGGATTAAGGGGATACCAGCGCACACAATAATCATATTTTTGCAATAATTCTTAATTCCTGTAACTAAACTAAGTCAAATTATATATCAAATTGTTCGTATTTACACGAGCCGGGGTGCTGATCGGTTTATAATAGCGATAAACTATAAATAAAAGTTTGTCCATAGAAAAACTAGTAATATGGAAATTATTTTTCAATTTTTGCTAGTTAAATGATGTCTGATAATTATAAAACTTTATACAGTTATAAAAAAAAGTAAGATGGAGGGTGCCGATTGATTAGTTTTTTGTATAATTCATTAATTTTTTTGGTAACTACTGTTTAAAGAAAACGTTCATTATTTCACAAATAAAAATTATTTACAACTCCAATATTGCTGTATACGATAGGCAATGCTTAGATTAATCAATAGTAAAAAAATAATGTACCTAATTTGATGCTAAATGCGTTTTTTTCGATGTAGAAATATCGTTATTTTGTGTATTTATCGGTATTTAGTTCAGTACTATTCGAAAAGATGGCAGTCTTACAAGACAGGCGTATTCTTTTCAGAAGGCGTAAAATTGAAAGAGAAGTGGTAAATTCTAAATTTAGATCAAGATCTGTAAACTATATCTATCGTGTAGCGAAGTAATTGACAGCGAAAATTTATTTAAAAACTATTTAAACAGGATAATTGATACGAATACTTATACTACCTATATTTATGTATACCTATTATAAATAAATAAATAAAATAAATAATTTGAATAAATTATAAATAAATCAAATAAATAATTTGAATAAATTATAAATTAATAAATGCATAATAAATTCTGTTGATTGCGTTGATACTATGTTTTTACTCGTGTTTTTATACAATTATTAAAATTTAAAAGCCTGCGTAAATAATGTAAAATGAAATTCACGTTGGATTTTTCTAATTATATTAATTATTTATATGCAGTGTTCAATTCCTGATAATTTGAAGGTATTTTGCAATTATGTACATTCCCTTAGAAGCGCTAATAAATATCCTGATGTGTGTTATCTACGTGATGAATTTGTCAAATTTGGAGCTGAGTTGTGAATTTTATTTTCTAGGCATTTTTTTGCGTTGTTTGATAGTGTGGAATTAGACCTTTTTTAATTGCAATTTAATCATTTCATTGATTTTCTTCTTGCATGATCGAAGTTGATGTCGTTTACAATGCATTATACAGTCTTGATGTTTCTAAAGGTACAGGACTATGATGGATAACCAGCGATACTTTCGCGGTACGTCTTTAGCGCATATTATTGCTGAACCTGTTTCTTATATTTTTAACTCATCGTTAAATACTGGTGTTTCCTAATTTTTGAAAAAATCTTATTTTATTCTATTATTTAAATCTGGAGATAGAAAGAATGTTGAAAATGATAGACCTATATCAAAATTATCTATTTTACCTAAGATTTTTGAAAAAATTGTGTTGTCAAAATTGATATACTTCATTGAACCACTGATTTCTCAAGCGCAGAATGGTTTTATAAGAAGGCCTTCGGTAATACAAATCTTTTAATTGATAAAAATGACATTTTTAATAATCTTGAAAGTGACAATCTTCAAGTTGATGCCATTTATGCTGATCTAAGTAAAACGTTCGACAAGTAAATTTTCAGTAATGAAACGCGAACTTCTGGAGTTTCATGGATATTTTCTTGTGTGGCTTGGATCTTACTAATAGAATTTTAATAGTTAAAATTGATAATTATTACTCCAACGACTCCAGCGACTTTGTTGCTACCTCCGGTGTTCCGGAGGACTCTCTCCGGGGTTCGTTACGTTTTCTAATTTTTTTCAATGATATTAATATATTAATGTTTGTAGATGACTTAAAACTATTTAAAACTATGAATTCCTTAGAACCTTAGATGATGCTGTTGTATTTTTAAATTATGTATTCCTAGGGATCATATTAATTATGCATTTATAATGCATTTATGCAATTATAACTTCGCAACTACCGTAAATTATTACCTTGTGTCAACAGAAGAATGGTGTTGGACTTATTATTCGATTTAATGAAAGGTAACGTTGATTGTTTTCATCTTCAGAGTTCGGATGGTTTTCGCGTTCCTATTGCAACTATATCGGTTGCGTTATTCTATTAGTTTATTAGTGAGTATAAAAGACACTATACATTGAACTCATTTCTACCCAGGGCCTTACAATTATACAACAAATACTGTTTCGCTTTGGACATATTTTATATGTCCAGAACTACTTTAAAGTGTTTTGGTTGATATATTTACAATTATTTGATATTTTTGTTTTCCATTAAGAAATGTTTATTTAAAATAATACTATCTACATTATAGGTATGGCCTATCCAAACCTACATGCAACTTAGGTCATCAAAAAAAAGTTACTAGATTGTTTATTTATAATTCGGTTTAAAGTTTGGAAAGTGACATATTCTATAGATGATTTACCTGCGCACATATTAGATAGTATCAAGAAAAACTACAATTTATTAGAACTGTAAAAATACGAGGTACGAAGTAACAGCACTGTGTGAAACGTCATCATCTAGTAACCTTGCATCGATGACGTGAACATCATATAGGTTTGGATAAGCTATAATATGTAAGTAATTTAAACATTGTTTTTATTTCGTACATTCATCTGTAAGAAATAACTGTACATAGGCACCTTTTTAAATATTTTAGTAGAAATAGGTACATAATTTTTGTTAATAGGTATTGTATATAATAGTCATGTATATAATAGTATAAATTAGTCATGTTCAATATTGTTAAAGTTAGTAAAATACTTGCATATTTATTTCATTTTTGTTCTGATGTTTAATAGACTATTATAACAAACAATTGACTCGTATTAAATAATACGAATAGGGTTAGAAAATAACGTAAATTAAATGCATTAAACAATAAAAACTTTTAAATAAAGAGTTTCAATGACAATGTAAAATAAAATGCGACGACAAAAAGTATTTATCACATCAACTATAAACCAAAACACTATAAATAATAATAAATAGAGCTTCTCATATGGAAAGAACTTTTTTAAACGCAATGTATTTATAAATATAAATAAATAGAATAAAAAGGAAATTCGCTAAGTAAGCTGCGGTAGTATCTAAACGTTACCCGTTTCGTTATAAGAAAATATCTGTAAAAAGATCTTCTATCATTCTCGGCGCGTCGAAATCGCACAAATATTTTGAAATATTATCCTAAAATGGGATAAATAATATTCTATTGGTTCACTACACAAGAAGGCGGTGACGATGAAAAAACTAACTAATTATTTGCACGGCCTTCTTGTAATATTTGTTGCCTATTTTCAATATTTCTATAACGAGATTTGTAGTTTAAACGACCGCTGGTATCCCCTTAATCCTGCGATTTTTCCCTTTTATTCAAATTAATTAAATTTTTTACATACCTATCTAGGTACTTATAGACGCAGTATGCTTTTCTACACAATCGAGCTTTTTTGGTTTATTTACCACATCTCTTTTTCCACGGTATTATGTTGCTTTGCCTCATTGCTAAGATAAATAGGGCGATAAATAATTATTTATTAGAGAACATCGCGTATTTATAAATAAAATCTCGATTATAAACGTAGGTATAGGATTATCAGACACGATACTGATTCAATTTTTAATTTGCGTGGTATAACCAAACAATTTAGTAAGGAGCTCTTGGCTATCTCTCAGGTGAGATAACTTCACACTCGCGACCTTTAGAAGTTTTGGGTAAGCCAACAAATTGTGCAGAATTTTTAAATCTGTCAATCAATAACAGAATTGCGAAGGTAAAACAACTACGTTTATGTATTAATTGTTTGCAAGCTATAATCATACAACTTTAAATTGTAGACATTCTAATTGGAAAAAATGCAATTTTCACCTCTTTACGAAGATGAAGATGGTTGACAATATTAGTATAGGAAACCTTTTGATAAGTAAAAATCATCTATTGAATGCTATTCTTCTATATTTTTCCAAGTTTAAGAAATAAAACGAAAACTTAATTTTACACTTTTTTTTGAGGAGCGTAACCCCTAAAGGAGACGATTGTTTCAAAACAAATAAATATATTTTCTTGCTTGAAATAATATTACTTATTCACTTACTTCGGTGGCTTCACAACCCCTATTGGGTTATTGCCTGCGTGAACGCTTTCCCGATCGTTGAAATAATATTATAAGTTTTAAAACAAGAACTTCATTGTTTTAGAAAAAAATTATTATGTACCTACTTGATTGGAGCCAATTATTTTCTTGTATTTATGAAATCATTTACCGCACCTAGAGCCGATCTTTCTATCTCTTACAAGGAAGGTTAGGCAGGTGGAAATTTCAGAAAAATTTAAAACTTTTCAGGATTGTAGTACTAGTCGATCCTAATCAAGAACCGTATTCCGTATTCCTTGAAAATTGGAACTTTTTTCGATTTTGCTTATTATCTGTGAAACAGCAAGAGCCATCGCCAACAAACTAGGTATATATTTTTGTAAATGGCTGTTCAAAACCTACATTACGATATTTATTATATATTCTAAGAGATGACACCCCTGAATTTTTTTTTCTAAAAATCTTCCATAAACAAGCTTTACCAACTTTAAAAAATCGTAGCGTCGTTGTTTTTTGAAGTCAAGAAAGAAATATTAGCAATAATGATAGTCCGGTTAAAGAGCGACATTTTGATAATAAGAAATTGGGATTTAGTGATATAGGGCGTTCGCAAAAAAATGAAAGACATTCCAAACTTCAAAGTGCCATAACTATTTTTTTTCAAATAGAACGACCCTTATTTTGCTACTTTTATTCGATAGCATTTGTTCCCTCTTCAATTTGCATAAGAGATGTCCTATGTGTAAACCGCGTAGTTAATGAGATATTTAATTGCATTCACAAAAATATCCATTTAATTACATTTTTATGTACCGAAGTAGATTGTGATAATTAAAATCAAATGTCGAAAGGCAAGCAAGTGACTTTAGTAAGTAAGCTTTTGCAAGTATTTTACCTAAAATATTAAGAAGAGTGCAAAGGTCTTTTTGGCAGCGAATTGATTTATGTCTAGATGAAGATGGAAGACATTTTGAGCTTTTATTGTAATCATTTCTCTTTTATATATTTTGTTCAATTTTGTTACTTTTCCTTAGTTTTCAAATAAAATCAATTAATTTTATTAAATAATTAATACACTTTTTAATAATAAAATTTATTCAGATGCCTAATTATCATTTGTTTGCCTTTTAACATTTGATTTTTATTATCACGGCCTACTTCGGTGCATAAAAATGTAATTAAATGGATATTTTTGTGAATACAATTATATGTCTCACTAACGTAGTTACGCGGTTTACACATAGGACATCTTTTATAGAAATTGAATAGGATAGCAAAATAAGGGCGGTTCTATTTGAAATAAAATAGTTATGGAACTTTGAAGTTTGGAATGTTTGCCATTTTTTTGTGAACACCCTGTATCACTAAATCTCAATTTCTCATTATGGAGATGTTGCTCTTTAATTGGACTATCATTGTTGTTAATATTTCTTTCTTGACTTCGAAAAACAACGACGCTACGATTTTTTAAAGCAGGTAAAGCTTGTTTATGGAAGATTTTTAAAAGAAAAATTGATAAGTTGGCAGCACTGACGCAAAATTAAAAAGTGAATAAATGTTCATGTAGAGGTTAAAAAATTACATCGGAATACCTATAAATATATAGGTTGTTCCATTTAAAAATAATAATTTTCGAGTTACACGGCAAAAATTGGACGTCCTGTATTACTGAAAATAATTTGAGAAAGTAGATCTTTTTAAACCATTGAATTTTTCTCAGAAAGTTTTTTCTCCATCTTCAACAGTCGGGGCGCTAAGAAAGAGCGACGTACTGTTGCAGGACCCTGTATATTATGTTACGGTAAATTCGATTAACCTGGAAATTATGCGTAATTACCGGTAAATATGTATAATCGCCACTAATTTTGGAGAATTGGATTAATATAGGAGAATATAGCAATTTATTATGGTAAATATACCGGCCATTTTACATTTTCTCCAGCGCTCGCTGGTATATTTAATAAATAAGGCAGATGAAGCATATCGGATAAACGAGATAAAGGAAAGTGCTTTTGTGCACTGTTATGTTGTCGCTAATATTCAAATTTAGTTAATATAGGTAATAACTAAGCATTTCAGGAAATATAATAAAAATAACTCAAAGTGTGGTTATTATGCATAAAAACTTTCTTTCAACCTTAACTTAACCCCGTATACACAAACAATTATCCCGTCTTAAAGGTAAACGTACATTATGCCGGGCCGCAGCGGTTCGCATTTCAGCGCAACCAATTGCCGGGGTGCATTTTAAATGAGTTGATACCGGGATCATTGTTGCGCGACAACGATTGGTTGTAGAGTAATGCGATTCGATGCGACCCTCTGCGGCCCAGCATAATGTACGCTTACCTTAAATGCATAATTGTCTGAGTACTCGGGGTTAGATTAAGGTTGAAAAAAAGGTTAATCTCGTAAGTTTTTTATGCATAATAATCACGCTTTGAATTATCTTTGATATTTCCTGAAATGTTCAGTTATTACCGTTATTTTCTAAATTTGGATATTAGCGGCAACATATTCATTGTCATGACAGTGCACAAAAGCATTTTTCTTTATCTCGTTTATCTGATATGCTTCATCTGCCTTATTTATTAAATATACCAGCGAGCGCTGGAGAAAATTTAAAATGGTCGGCATATTTACCATAATAAATTGATATATTCTCCTATATTAATCAAATCCTCCAAAATTGGTGGCGATTATACATATTTACCGGTAATTACGCATAATTCACGATTTATCATATTGTCCGTAACATATACGTAATATATAGGTAGGTAGTACCTACTACTTCTTTGTTTCGTGTAATACGACGTTTTTAGGAAACTATAACAACCCTTGTTATACGGGGATTACCTGTATATTCACTTGTTTAGGAATAAATAACCAACCGCTCCATCTAATCTAAAACTAATTTCCGTTTAAAAGGATCATACAAAGGGATAATAAATATCAACATCGACCTCAATTTATAAATTTAATAAAGTTTGTTGACTGTACTACAATAATAATTGGTCTTATTAATGTCTGCGGCTTATTTTTTGTATACTTTCCTTAGGTATTTAGATTGATTATTAAGCAGAAAACTTTTTAACAAGCACGGAGATTCTTTGCGATGATTCAAACTACATCATACATAAATCGTTTGAAAGTGATTTTTAATTCATTTTGACATAATCTCTACGACCGACGTTCACAAATACCGTAATTACGATTTCACATTCATCGGCACTTATAAAAGTGTATGTAGATAGATACCTATATACTTATTTACTTTTTAATATTGACGAAATATTAAAAGCGCTTCCTACCACAGTTGATCGTTTATTTAATTTATTCCTATACGTCAAATAATTTTCGGAATTTTATTTTATCTTTATATACCAAACAATAAGTTCGTTGGTAACAAACTTTGTTTAAAATGCTTATCTTTACATATGCAAGAAATATGGCCATCCAAATATTCCTAATCTCAATTTAAGTTCTGATTGTGAGATCGGTACTTACAATGACGTTTAATTCTATTGTAATTTTCCAAATGGTCGAGTCGGTCCCGGTTTTTATGCTTAATCTGTATGACCGACTGGGTCGTTTGAATGCGATTGTAAACCTATTTGCAAATCTCTTGTTGCTTTTTCATGCGCATCAGTCGGGTACCTATGGACATTTTGACATTTAGAATAAAATTCGATATCATTACTTTCTCCGTTTCTTAACAAACGTGTGGTCTACCTAAATTCGAAGCAGAACTTATTTATTAGGCGATACCGAATAAATTCGATTGTTCTTACAATTCCCAACTCGCTAGGCGATACACCTAGGCATCCCGTAGCTAGTAAATTTATCTACAGCAATTTACCTACACAAAAATTCGTTTACCAACAATTTGCCGAATTATTATATATTTTTTTAATTTTCGTCGTTCATCAGTTAATTGCGTTGGTATGGTTATTATGCATAAAAACTTACGAGATTAACTTTTCTTTCAATCTTAACCTCGCCCCGTGTACATAGACAATTATGCATTTAAGACTGTGCACACGGGGTTATGTTAAGGTTGAAAGAAAGGTTAATCTTGTAAGTTTTTATGCATAATAACCACACCAACGCAATTTTAACCGATGAACGACAAAAATTTAAGAAAATATAATAATTCGGCAAATTGTATTGTAGATCAATTGTTGGTAAATGAATTTTTGTGTAGATGATGAATTGTTCGTAGATGAATTGCTGTAGTCGAATTTAAGTCGAAATCCGTCTTTTATAATAAGTAGGTACTACATAATATCTTCGTTCTCCAAATAATTTCAGCTCATTGTCAGATTGGTTAAAAATTTAAACTGGTATAAAAGTATACATAGGTATTTTATTTTTAACTTTTCTATTTACAATAGGTAAATAGGTGCACAAGTGGATTCAAAGAATAAGAATAAGCTGTCCGCTCGGCTACCAGATTTACCAATTCTACCAATTAATATTAATTTACAATATGTATACATTGTCACGTAATAGACAAGTTTGAACGAAATTTATATACTTAACTAATTACCTACCTATATCTACCTGTATATCTACCTACATATGGCCTATCGAAACTTATAGGCGATTCACACGTCATCAAAAAAAAAGTTACTAGATTGTTTATTTGTAATTTGGTTTAAAGTGTGAAAAGTGACATATTCTATGTATAGATGATTTAATTGCGCACATATTAGATGGTATAAAGAAAGGCCACGGTTTATTAAAATTGTCAAAATACGAGGTACGAGGTGACAGCACTGTATGAAACGTCATCATCTAGTAACCTTTTATTGATGACCTGGACATCAAATGGATAAATTTGTTTGTTGAAAGCGCAATTTGCTATCAAATGCCAATACTTAATCGGTTATCGGTATAATTTATTTATTAAATATTAAACATTACGACTACTGTAAACATATTTGTAGATGTTCGTGTGGTATGTGGTGGATAATACGGTTTTGATTAAAATTTTCATTATTTAAAAAAATGCATTTGAATGAAAATTAGAACAGCCCATTCCTATTCTTTGAGTTCACTCTTTTACCTATTCATATATCTAATGTTTAGGCATGTACCTATTTATTAAAAATAATCTTTATATCGAGAAAAAATATTTAGTATTAGTAAATTATACCATGTCACACAGTGCGACATTTTGAATAGGTATATCATATACAGGTATATAATAGGTAAAATATGTAAAATACGATAATGTCGACGTTGTATTTTTTTTTATTCATATTTACCAAAATTATCGTTAATACTTGACCGTCATTTAGCCGAGTTTCGTTATCTACTATCTTAACGATCAAAGAAAATTACAATTCACGTTTTAAATGAAGCGAGGCATTAAACCAAGACAAACTCTTTAGTAGGTACTTAGATATTTAGCAAAGGTAAATAATTGTATTTCGGCACGGGCTTGATTATAGACTATTTCCAAGTAGGCTTTGACAGAGAAACGCAATCGGTACAGCATCAAGCAAGCCGTAAACGCCGTAAGCTTATTACCAATTTTGGGCGTTGGGCAGCGGCACTGTTAATAAATAGAGAGCCACTAGAAAATGATCGTCCGACTGCCCAAATTAGATGACCTGTGTTCTATTATTCTTGTGCGTCCTTGTCGGGTAGGTGGTCTGCGAACCCGCGAAATTAACGGCAATTACCTATAGAAATGTGCTGATCAAATACATTTCAACAACTTTTAGCCTTGTTCAGATTAGGACAGTAATTTAGTCGAGTAACAAGTAATTTAGTAACTAAACGCGTGTGAGTGGCAAAATTTAGCCGAATAATTTAGAAAAAATGATTTAGTCGAGTAGATAGAATTTGTTCTATTTTCTTGGTCGAGAAGACCAAGCTCTCATTACGGCTCACTAATTGCTAAACAGCCCACTAAAGCAATCTGAACGAATGTTTTAGTCGACTGAATTAGTCTAGTTCTAGTTCTTTTAGAAGACCATTTGTATCTCCTAATGAATTTCTTTTATTTATCAACTTTCTTATCCGTATTCTTTTCGATTTGTCACTAATCTCTTCTTACAATTCTTCTAACATATTACATATTATTATAGATTTTATTGTTTTGTTTAATATCGCTCTATTACGTTGGAGCCTGTTCATTATGTTAAGTACACCACTAATGAACTTAACTAATGTACTAGTGTGAACACTTGTTACCTACTAAAGCGTTTAGTAGTTAGTGACCTTACTGCTATTCGACTAAATTACTATCCTAATCTGAATAAGGCTTTTTAAAAGGTGTCTTTAGTAACTTTTAGCTAAACATTCTTTAAAATACGATTATTTGTATAAACAAAATTTTTCTCCGTGGAGACCTTCATGTAGGTCAGTTATTCGCGGTAGTCAAGTACGTGAGAATTGCCACAAATATACAAATAAAGCTAAATAATGCGAAAACAGATTTTATGATAAATTTTGTTTTATTATTATTTAATTTTATTTAAAGGATGAAGGTCTCTACGTAGAAAATTTTTGTTTATACAAAAATCATTTACAAAATAGCGCATTTTAGAGAATGTTTAGCTAAAAGTTACTAAAGCAATCTGGCAATTTTTATTTGTAATTCAGTTTAAAGTTTGGAAAGTGACATATTCTACCGACGATTTACCTGCACTGATTGATATTAGATGGTGTAAATAAAGACTAAAATTTATTAGAACTGTAAAAACACGAGTACTTACGAGGTGACAGCACTGTGTGAAACGTCATCTTCTAGTAACCTTTATATTATATTTATATTTATCGGCATTATCTGTAACGAAGAAATAATTTTTCTGGTTCTCACTATGACCCACCTGGATCATATTGTGCAACCGCAACTTTTTGTTGTTTTGATTGTACGTGCAAACACATATAAATTAAAATACCAAGGAAACTTTGGATATATTATCTGAAACTAGAGTAAATTTACTATTCATTTTACCTCATCAAGTAATTACACTACTATATTAAGGATTACGTACTATAGTATATCCTTCACTTATCTTGAAAAATAAGAGTTGGGGAGTCACAAGTAGGGACGCGAAGCACGAAATCACGTATATCATCGTTGCATGACGAACTCAAACTTTTGGCGATGCAGGTTCCCAAGTGAAATTTTTTCGAAACATTAATATGGGAATGGGTCATATTGGACTACTGTACTTTATACATAATATTACAGTTTTACTGTTTCTGTTTTCTTAATTTTCGTGAAAACAGCAAAAGCAGTTTGAAATTAGGATTTTTTAATTCATTAAGATATGTTTATAGAACACCTTGCGTGTCCAGCGTGTTGACATGGTATCTACTTATAAATCGACGAACGTGTTTTTCATTTTATTGTGAATACGCTGTCTTTAGACGTTTAAAAAACTGTTCTTTTAAGAACAAAAGCGTGTCTTTATTAAGGTGTTCGGTTTGTTAATAATATTGAGTGAGTGCCGAATTATTGTAAACGTTCGGTGTGAAACATAACTTTAATGTGTACCCACAGAATAGCAAACGTATACTTAAACATACCTAGTAAACTGTGATATGTCATCACAAATTAATGATGTAAGTGCACCATCTCGTTAATTCAACTACACCTACGTTCAATTTTGATTTGTTTTTTCTGTAATGAGATAAAAGTGGACGATACGTAGGTAGGTAGGTAGGTACTGATCTGATTTCCATTTCCGATTATTCAAAAAATATCGCAGGAGCTATTCAAATTAATTCTCGGAACATTTTTCAGTGTCAAAATGACACTAAACTACTAAATTCCCGCCCTATCGTGGCCATTTACCTACCACAAACACGTTTAAACTAAATCTAAACAAAAAATAAATAAAGCAAGCCGGTGTCCACGGATTCTCACGGCCAACTCCACATGAGTCAGTCAGGGCGCGGACTGCAGACAATGAATATAATAAAATAATCATTTAGTTGGTAACAATCGTAGGCGACCATGTGTGTGTTCTTTAACCAAACCCAAGCAAAAAATCAACCGCTTAATTCATTATTCTAGCAACATTTAGCAACGTACCTTTTGATTCGTACCTATGTTTTATCACGGTTCCACACGACTTTGTTAATCGAATATCTCTCTGTTTATACGTTGATTATTGTATAATCGACATTCAGCTTTAACTTTCCTGTAACGTTTTCCTATAACGTTACGTATCTAGGTATCCCACGCGTAAAGGACGTACCTACGCAATCTAATTTATTGACGATACCTACGTAAAGGTGAAACTGAGTTTTCTTGTTATTTGTCTTTTGACCTGACCTGGGTTAGTGGTCGTAGAATGAATAATATTAGGCAAGTATATAGGTACTATGTAGTATGTATAAATATACTTTGCACCCGGTGCAATATTGCACTGATTTTTCCAGTTTCGGTTATTTGAATAGGTGCTCGTTCACGTCGACAATAAAAATTAATAGAATTTAGGGCCGGTCTTTCGATCATTAAATAAAGTTCCAAATAAGCTATTCGTAGAATAACTTTGTTGGAAACGATTATTACAAGGAACGTGTCCAAGGAAGTTATTTTACGAATAGCTTATTTGGAACTTTATTTGATGATCGAAAGACCGGCCCTTACGTTAATTAAACTAGTGTAAAGTACCTAACTAAAAATGGTAAAAGTGGGCAAGAAGGTATGAATCTACTATACATTTTCCGAGATCTTACCTAAAGTAATATCGAACACTATCTATAAAACGTCTTAATTTTCATGGCACTGTTCTTATCTAGATACTTAATAAGGCTTGGCTTGCAGCTCTCGTAACCGCTCAAACTAAACCAGTCAATTATTTTTAAATTGTGACAACTTTAATCTAATTAGGGTAGTTTGGTCACCAACCTTAAACGATATCGCTCGAAGATAATGCAAGAATTTTAAGAATTCTTATTGGTCTTTATTAGATAGGTATTTACTTACCTACTTATACTATTATAGGTACTTCTTTCGATTCTTGGAAGTTTATCAACTTTATAATATTTATAATGTTATATTAATCGTTAATAGGGAGGTAGACTAAAGGGTGACGACTACGCAATGTCCAAAAATATTGTAAGTATTATAATTAACACATTTGCTTGCCATTTGCCATTAACGCATTTGTTAGCCTACGAAATATAATAGAAGGCTAGTTGTAGATAATTAATATAATTTTTTAATTTTATTAAAATAAAAAAAAAGAAATAAAAGAAATATTAATCGTGATTATTTAATAAATAATTGACGATCTTTTTGTAGGTTCCGCAAAATTAAATCTAGGTATCTATAAAGCAATTTGTTAGGTGCAACAATTAAGTACTTATTATTCGTTTAGGTGTTCGTAATCCCGTCGTGCAGTCACCAAGCACGAGTTGGACAAGTCGTGAGAAAATCCTAATCTCTTAACTACAATATTTTAACGACAAGGATGTCTTTAATCCGTAAGTTCCTTGCACACAGGTGTACTAAAAGCAGGTAAAGCGTCTTATTTGTCCTATTTTAGTGCCATTTATTGTTATTTTTAAAGTTCGGCATCGGTCAGAAAGAAGGTAAACTTGAATTAGTATTCTTCGCTTCATTCTTGCATCTGTATACTTAAAGGAATTTTGGGTAGGTATCTTGTTGTGCTAATGGAATTTATTACGGAGCTAATGCAAAAATAACAATAAGTAGGCATGTACCGTTTATTTGAAAATAATTTCATTTTGACCTATAAGTATTATAGATAACGTATTTACATACGCTAAATAGATGAAAATTAGTCGATTGGCATGTTAAGTGTGATATGAATTTGTTTTTCGTTAAATTAGTTCGAAAAATTGAAATCTATGCTGTTTACTTATTTGGAGTTATATCGATAATAATGAAGATTACAAAAAAAAAGAATATCGATTTACATGTATGTATATGTTGTTTCTGCACCAAATATACTTTAATCTGAACAAATTACTGTATGGGTGTACTGTGAACTAAACTTTTACTTTTAACTAAAAAAATAAAATATAGATATTACAGATTATTAGATATATAGATATTATAGATATTAGGTAATAATGAATGAAGTAATTATTTTATTGTTAAAAGACGTGGATGCACTATCTCCAGGTGATTCGCCTTTTTTGTCTCTCCCGTGAAATTGTGGCATTTTAATTTACCTATACCTTTAATTTACCTTTAAGATTTTTAAGAGTTTTAGCCCTGAGGATGGTGGTCGAGCAAACTATGTAGTACCGAAATATTATTGGCAGAGTAGGTAAGAGGATCAGGTAGACCCTCGCTTTTGGCTGTCCAAAAATGTCTCTCCGTATGTGGACGGAGTGAGTGTGGGCCACATATCGAACTTTGATGGCTAGAAAGATATGAATGATGTTGTAGTTATGGATGGTCCAAAGTACGGGAGAGCCAAAAGGGACGAAGCACCTGGAGATAGTGCATCCACGTCTCCTTACTATTAAGAATTAATAATAATAGTGAATGGAAGGAGGTAAAACAAAATATTAATGAAGTCGGCGAGTGCATATATGTACGGACTTCATAATATATAGATAGTACATACGTCCGTATACATACATATGTATACACCGTATTTTTCGGACCCTAAGACGCGCTCCAAATTTATGAGACAAATATACTTAAAAAATATACTTATGCATTAGATATATCTATAAATAAATAAATATTCACAAATCCTTATCTAATTTTTATTGCGATTTGTTTTTGGCTCTTATCAAAAACGAGAATGTTCGACTTCGTACACGTGGTAGTGTATTACCTATCTTCGGACTTCAAAACTCTTCCCAATTTTAAGTCGGCGTTTCTACGTAAAAAGGGGCGTCTTATGGTCCGAAAAATACGGTAGGTACATATACATACCCATATGTATATATTATTATTATTAGCTCAACAGGTCATGACTTCTAATTAAAGAAATACATACATGAATTGCATACGCGGTGTGGTGTAAGTTGGTGACGAATGATAATAATCAGTAGAGACAATGCAGTGTGATAGGTATAGGCCGGAACCTAACAACAAGCTGAATGGACTTCTTCCGCTGCCACTGATTAATAAACGGTTCATTCTAATTCTAATATGATAATTTGTTATATTCTCTCTACGCAAATCAGTTGTAAATATATAGTAATAGGTCGTAATAGATAGTTGTCATGTTTATATAATTTTAAAAGTCATAAAGAAATGTTTTAATTTTAAGACTTAAACTCATGATCAGTTTTTAAATTAAAACTGTTGAGTTAACGGATATATGGCCAGTCAATCACTATTACGTTAGCGTGATGGACTGTGGCACAACTGACCCATAATCGTCGAAGGAAGGTACCTATATGTCATCCAAATTTTATTCTGATGCACGTCACCAATAAAAAGATAGGTACCTACTAGATTATAGATATATTTGTAATATTCATTGTCAGTTTAAAGTTTTGAATGTCGCATATTCTACCGATGATTTACCTGCACAGGCAAATGACACATGACACGGCAAAGAAAGACTATAATTTATTATATAAGAAGGTATTGTAAAAATACGAGGTCGGTATGAGCGATGACGTGATCGGAATAAAATTTGTATGGCTTATACTTAACATTTTCGCTCGTGTTGATGCTATCAACACGGCAATACATATTTGCAACCCGATATTTAACTGTTGTTGGAGATGGGGGCTAAACTACGGGCACGTGCTCGAGCAGATGGTTTCTAACAATATATATTATGTACATAGTTACGGGATCAAGTATCCTCCAATGACAAACACCTGGAGTTATTTGCCTTTGAACTAGGTACTTTTCGTTTTTGAATCTTCAAACGTGGTGCGCTCTCTTGCCCGTAATAAAATTTATTTGTAATAAAATAGCGAGAGAAATGTTATCCCTTTGTTAAACTGCCAAGGGAGTAAAAGTACGCCGTCCACATGTTATATAATACTTATAGCTATTTCGATACAATCGACAGCTTTTGTATAGGTACTTACATATAAACTATGCCGTTATGAAACATACGGCTTGAACCATGTGCATGATATGCAGCATTGTTTAATGGAAAAACCATTTACCTTCTGGTGGTTATATAGTATAAATGGAAAAAAACCCTTACTTTTAAATAAAACAAGTAGACATATAAACAGTGCGTTTCAAGAAATTATTTTTATATGGAAAACTTTTATTATTAGCTTTTACAAAAATTTAATTCTTGATAAAAGTTAACGCAGCAACTAAAACGAATAATGAAACATAATAATGAAACACGAAACACATTTTTGTGTTTATTTTGTGTTTGTGTACTTGCTTAATAAATTAGACATAGACATTAGACAATTCATTTAATTTTCGATTTTTAATTTAAAATATATTGATAAAGTGACAAAAATCATTAAAAAAATAGTCTGAAAAGTTACAATAAATAGATATACATAAGTAGGTACCTATATATTTAAACGGAAAGTTGTGCATTGTTGACTCTATCATTAATAGTAAGAATTTTTAAAGTTTTTCGATTTATTACGCGACAAATTTTAAATTATAATTTCTTTATTAATTTTTAATGTTATTGTTCAAGGATCAATTATTTTTAACATAATCTTTTTATAAATGTCTGCAACTCGAGAACATTTAGGTCTATGTTATAACTCTGAACAATTTATATCAAATATATATTTTTTTGTAGTTTTCCAATTTATTAGTAAAGTCAATTTATCTTGTTTTTTTTTGTTTGTAAAAGTTTCTTCTAGAACACCCCGTATATAAATGATTAAAATTATTTCTATTGCAATGATGTGACACGAGATCAAGCAGTGATGTACAAATGCAATTCAAATTTTTTTGGTCAATTACAATAATGTTATATTGATAATTAAATGTTTAAATCAAGTAAATCGAGTAGGAATACCTATATATTTCTACGGGATAATTTTGCAAAATGTATATCGGAAATACCCAATAATGATATCTACATTTTTAATTTTTCCTTCACAGTCTCTTTGTTAGTTAATAAAGACTAGTCAATAATAATAAGTTTCTATAATTAAATTCAATGTGTTTCTCGTATTAATTGAATTTTGCCTCTCATATGGGGCAAAATGGAATGTGTGTCAGTGCAAAGTAATTCATGTAATACATGGCATAACAGTCCACAAAGCCTTACAAACTCCAGGGAGATAAAATAATAAAGAGTTCATTACATTACGCTATAGTGACGTAAGTAGATATTTAACTAATTTTTAAAAATCAGTTTAAGTCTGCCAAGTCTCACACTTTGATTCTCCTAATTGTTTTGAATGAATAATAATTTTTAAAATTATCGAGATTATGTAAAAATGCATAAAGCTTTATGTAATGTTTACTGCTCAAATTAAAGACAAGAATGCAAGAATAAGTAACATGAGGTACTTAGGTATTTAGGTACCTATTTGCCATTCACGTTATGCCGATGCACATCATCTCTTATACGGCATACCGAGTATTTTTACAATATGTACCTATAGGTACTTGCTAATAAATTGTAGTCTTTCTGTGCCATGTCATATACTGAAAAAATTTTTGTAAATTTACAATAATTTTATTGCTTTTCGGGGATCAAGCAATTTATTGCAAAATTACATTTTTTTTGTGAAGCATTTAATTTACAATTATGTATTTTGTAAATCCGAATTTACATCTTCTTTGTAAATATACAAATGTCTTGTGAATTTCGTCAATTGTAAAATTACAAATTAAATGTGATTTTACATTTTACATCGATCCTTAAGATATCTAGTCTCAACAATTTTGGAGATTTTACTTTAATCTGTCTGACAATTCTTAAAAAAACAGTTGTCTTGATTAATTAAAAAAATTGAAAATGACTATCAAGATTTTATTCTACACATGTCAAGTAGCAACAACCTTTCTCAAACATTAAATTAAATCTGTTGATATATAAATTCTTTGAAAATATTAACAGTGCCGTGCTATTTTTCATATTTTGCTGTTATCTGACAGCAGATTAAATTTTAAGTTCCAGTGGTTTTCGATACATGTTTTTAAGTTCAAACCGCAGCGCAGTAGTGAAGTAGAATTAGTATTTCTAGCATAATATACGGTTTTAGTTGAACCCAGGAGTATAAAAACTATAAAGGAAACAATAAAACAGACATTGTCAATTAAAATTTTTAACATACATAATATAGAGTAAGTACAGAGAAACTGAAACACATTATTTCTAATTAAATTCTAATTCATTCTAATTAAATTTTGTGTCTACAATAATAATAATTTAAAAATAAATTTAATTATATCGTGTATGGGAAAAAGAGTATAAGTTATATGGATTTACATATTGCCTTATAATCTTTCCCTCCCGTCATAGAATTAAAAACTGAATATGTTAATAAAGTAGGTAATGTTTTATTTAGAGACGCCTTCTAAATAAATCATCACGTAAATATATCAGTTCAAAGAATTATGCATAGAAACACATAATATTTAAATGTTGATGTTAAAGTTTTACAATACCTTTTGACGCAAAACGTATAATAGTGATAATAGTGAATAGCAGAGCAAGTATTATGAGTTATTAATGTTAACTAATTTAGCAGCAAATCCAACGACTTTTTTCTTTGCAGCAAATCATTTTTTTGATCTGCTACCCTCATCAGGATGTATTTTTAAAAAGTATCTCTGAATCATTTCTACAACACAAGAAATTTGTTTTGGATATTCCAAATTTAGAACAAAGTATAATGCTATAATATACTGAAGTGCCTCGCAAAGCCTATCACCTTGATTAATTTTTGTTTTAAAAAAAAATATTTGGTAGTTTGAAATAAACGAAAAATAACCGATTGTTAAATTATTTATATAATGTATTACCAGATATGCACAAAAAAATTATGAATGCACATAGTCGTCAAACAGAAATCAAGACTAATTGTTAGATGTTATTGGCTATATGTTAGGTGTTATAACAAAAGTATTTCCAATGTGACTATTTTAGTTATAAAGCTATTTTAGTTGTAAGTACATTTTTAGTGATTTAGTGATAAAAAAAATTATAATGAAAATACATATTAATAAATGTAATTTTAATAAAAAGGATTTTGGCACAACAAACAAATGCAACTCTATAAAATAAGAAAAAAGTAAACAAACAACAATGGACATTCAAACCACACCAATTTACGTTTATAGTCATTACAGTATTAAATTTGTATTTGATTGAAAAATATATTTACCCACTTATGATTTAAGTTAGGAGACATCGTTTTTAGAAGTCCATTACGATTATCATTGTCGGAAGCGTCCTAAAAATATTAGTATGTATTTATGAAGTTTTGCGAAAAAGTCTACTAATTATTTAAATAAATTACAATTTTCAATGTGACAATTAATTTTTTTGCTTGTATTACGAGTCATACCATGCATGCTAAGGTGGAGCATTATATATTTTATAGGATGTTTTAATGTTAATAGCACAAATATTACACGTAATCGTGGCATATATATATATATATATATATATATATATATATATATATATATATACAAATAATTAATTTAAAATAAAATGAAAAAAATAAACTTACCTTCTAAAGCACAGTAGATCACACGCGTATGCATCAGAAATTTGCATAATTGCAATTCGCATAAGTGCTTTTTATTCAAAAAATAAAATTGTATTATTATAATTTTATTGTAAATTGACACCTTATAAGCAAGAACACAGTGTGCTTTCAAACGTCACATATTATTTTTACGGTAATATTGTAACAACAGTATATTAAAGTAATTTTACATTGTAATTATGAATACTGTTTTTTGCAATCGTACAAATCTAGTTTGTAAATTTACACAATTATCGTAAAAAATGCATAATTTATGGAGATTTATTATCGTTTTATTGTAAAATAATTATTATTACATTGCAAATTCGCAATAATTTTTTCAGTGTACGTGTGCTTCTTAGAATATGCCTCCTTCAAAACTTTGAACTAAACATTTATTAGTACAAATATACAATCCAGTAACTTTTTAGTGATGACATATATCGGAATAAAATTTGGGTGACATATAATTATAAATTAGTGACAAAAAACGACATGTTTGTGACAATAAAATTTATTTAAATATACATATATAACTAGCAAAGAAAAAATTAAAATTTGCGTAGGTTCTTTTGGTCTTTACACAATAACGGAATAGAATTAGGGTGTCCTAAGAGCGGAAGTTGATAGATAACTCAGCAGCGGAAATTAGTTATCGAATTTCAACATACGTTGTCGGTAAATTGGAACATTATGTAATACATATACCTATATAAAATCTTAACAAAGTATTATTGTTATAAAATACTTCGAATATACAGAAAGTTACATTTATTGCTTTAAAATATACTATAGGAAAGATGTTAATAATAGCTGTTACCTATATATTATTATGTATAGAGTAAAATAATGAAAAAAGAACTAAGAATGTACAGGTAAGTATATAGCTAGGTTCTTACGTACTACCTACAAATTAAAAAATACAAATTTATCTTTCGTTAGATAATTTTCTAGATTTATGTATTAGATAATATTTTTCTGTTATTAGATAGGTAGGTAGTTTTAGTAGATATTTAATTTTCTATATTGATCACACATTTATCACGAGATAAACATTTGCATAGAAATTTCGATCTTCTTAAAATTTTAAATTATAGTGGGTAATTTTTATAGAAATTTTATTGTAGATACCTATCTTGTTCGATCATATGTGACCAACAAGAATATACGGTGTGTCCACGGATGGACCTAACTATAGTACTAGTAAACATTTTTATTTCTTGTTTTTAGAGAAAAGGTCGTTTTTTATAAAGAATTTTGCTTAGCTTGAAAAGTCCTTAGTCATAGTCAAAATGTCGATATAACATAAATTATTGCTTAAAAATAATGAAACATTCAATTTGTTCAAGAGTAGAGCACCAATTATTTGAGTGAAAATGAAAAATATGAAAAGGAAAAAATTACTCCTAATATCAATAGAAGTTCAAATATGAAATTTCAAAACTGTGTCTCAAAGTTGACATTCCGTCTAGATTAAAATTAATGCAGCTGTACTAAATTAGAGAAAGCACATAATTTAGTATTATGTAACAGAAACAAAAATATGTAGTTATGAACAAAAACATGAATATCTACTATTGATATCACTTTTTTTGATGCCCGACCATCTCTACACACTTTTCTATTTTTTTTTCTAAATTCTTTGTAAACTAAACCAATTACATGTTTATTTGTGTTGAGCTATTGCTTCTGTTATTTTTTGTTTTAAATTGTCTATATTATTATTAAAATTATTCACTTAAACCTTTTGGTTAAGTAACACATCCCCAAAAATAAAAATCAAGTGCGGGTTAATATTAGGCGAGCGTACAGGCCCCGATATAAGACCGAACTATCCTCCAATCCGTTTATATTAGAAAAAATTCTATTTAGCCAGTCTTTCACTCGAACGTTCCCTTCAAAGCAAACATATGAACTTTGAGAAAAAAGAATAAATAAATATGATAAATGTGGTCACCTCTTCATCAGCCGCCATTATGTATAGGGTAAACGGAGTAACTATTTTAATAAATACTTAATAATTCGGCAATTCGTACACAAAAATCATTAAAGGACGGGGCACCTTAAAACTGTAATTAACAATTTGAATATTAATGGTCTATAAGTACAATGAGTTTCAAAAATTTTTTTCCATATGAAAAACCTTTTTATTATTAATTTATCAAAAAATTTAATTCTCGATAAAAGTTGGTGCATCCTCTAAAACTAATAATGAACCCATCAGGTGTTATCGGGGATACTGTATAAGCATAAACGAGACAATAAGGATTGGTAGATATTGCTAAAAAATACATCGGAAATTTTATTAACAGATATTCTTTAGAATTACAAATAATATTTAAATATATATTTTTCTAACCATATTTTGAAATTGAAAAATTTTGAGTTAATTGTTAAAAAATTGTTAAACATCGTTGAATAAAAATTTATACTTTGCAATTGGTACTGTCACATAAGTTAAAACAATTTAAAAATTGTTACTAATCTAGTCAAAAATAGCCAAGTTTCCACTCGAATAAAACTTTTCAGACAATTTTTTTTAAAGATAAAATTTATCACTTTATTCAATCAATTTTAAATTAACTTTCTTGTTAAACAATGAAAATAAGCCTAATTAATCGTTCTGTAGACACAAATTCGACATTAAATATAGCTTATCCAACCTATATGATGTTCACGACATCAATACAAGGTCACTAGATGATGACGTTTCACACAGTGCTGTCACCTCGTACCTCGTATTTTGACAGTTCTAATAAATTGTAGTTTTTCTTTATGCCGTCTAATATGTGCGCAGGTAAATCATCTATAGAGTATGTCACTTTCGAAACTTTAAACCGAATTACAAATAAACAATCTAGTAACATTTTGTTGATGACGTGAACAACATAAGGTAAAATACCCAATAGGGGAACGGATACGAAAACTTAAGTTGAATACATATATTTTAAAGCATTTAATTCAATATTATCATAAGATTATTGTTTTTATTATTTAGCCATGATCATTATCAATCAATTCAAGTAAAAATTAATTGTATTTACGTCTTATTCATGTAAATATCAAGTTTTTAATACAGTAGTTGAATGGCCTAATAAGGGAACATTGAGTTTGCGGTAGCCCCTATAGAGGAACGCCGTAGGTCCAAAAGAGGAACAATGAAAATGATTAAGGCAAAAGTGAACAAAATAATTTTTTTATAAATATTATAGGGATAAAAGACAAAATATAAAACAAGCAATCAATTTTAGATATATTTTTTATTTAAATTATATATAATTTGAATATATAACCATTGAGATCACAAGAAGTAATAAATAACTAACATAAATTAATAATTTTAATAACAATTTCAATAAGTAAGAACGAATCAACAAGAACTTTATAAAAATAGTGAGTGCAATAATCAAATATTTTACAGTTTTTCTTTTTTAATTTTGATTTTAGACGTTAGTACGTCCATTTCTAATTGGAGTATTGACTTATCAATATCGTCTACTTCTTTCTGTAGATTTTTTATTGTCTCCACTGTCGTATCGTCTCTATTATCAGTTTTTTTAAATTTTTTAATCTGCTCATGAATTTCTTTTTTCTTCTCTGCAAACTTTCTTTTTCTTTCAGCGAAAGTCTTATTCAGACTTTGTTCTTTTTGTCGGAGTATTTTCTTTTCATCTTCCTCATCAGCACTTAACACAGTTGGTGGACCTTTCCTGCATTCCAGAGGTGTTATATGATGTAATTTTTTATATAAAGTTGTTTTAGGAATTGCGAACTTCCTAGCAGCTTCACTCAGAGACATCCCTGCATCCATCGCATTGAAAGCTTCCTTGATAATATCTGGTGTATACGTAGACTTTTCTTTGCTTCTCTTTTTATTTTTTATTTTTGGGCAACTTTTCTCTCCCACTTTCTTCTTTTGATTTTTTCTTGGAACCATTTCCCTACACATGTTGATGAAATAAATATATATTAATATCAATATTGATATTTTAAATAATTTTAATTTTTAATTAAAAAAAGTCAAAATTTATGAAAATTTCTTGTTTACAAACATGTCAAGTTTTTGAGGTTATAATTTTCATTACTTGGATTACGTTACTTCAACATATTATTCATGTAAATTTATGATATAAATGTATTTTCTGACTTTCAATTTAAACTTATTTGTCAATACTTACGTATTCGAATATATAATTATTTATCACAGTCACTTTATTTATGCAAATATTTTCTTTGTACCTCTACGGGTGCATCTGCTGAGACACGTCAGGTAAATGGGGACGCGTGTTATCCAGCCGTTCCTCTATTAGGCACGAAATTCAAATGTGCTGGTAAAGGGGAACAGTTGATTTTTTAAACAAATAATCTACGTAATTAAGTTTTTACTCCAAAAATAGGTAAAGGAATAATTTTCTAATCATGAAAAATTTCGCTAAGATTATTTATTTTATTCTGATAAAAAAACGCATTGACAATATTGACTTTTTCGTCGCACTGTGCGTCAATAAGTCCAAATTTTCGTCACTTTGCGAGGGAAGTTACAATTTATTATTTTTTTCCCAATTATGAGATTATTAAAAATATAGAAAATATTGAATCATATTCCTTAGACTTCGCAAAATATTAAATTATTTTTTACTTATGAATAAAGAGCAATTTCATTTCTCATATTTATCATTTTTTCTCAGCGTTCCTCTATTGGTGCAACATTCAGCGTTGTTCCCCTATTGGGTATTTTACCTTATAGGTTTGAATAAACTATAATTATTTAAAAAACCTAAAATTTTTCAAGTTCAAAATATGGCAATGAAAATTTATATTTAAGCATTATTTGTAATTCTAAAGAATATTTATTAATAAAACTTTCCGATATATTGCAAAATAATGGTACCTATTTTATTCTTGAGCAAAATTTACTAATCCTCATTTCCTCGCTTATGCTTATACAGATTCCCTGATAATACCTGATGGGTTCATTATTAGTTTTAGGGCATACACCAATTTTTATGAAGAATGAACTTTTTTGAAGAACTAATAATAAAAAAGTTTTCCATATGAAAAGAACATTTTGGAACTCACCGTAGAGGACATACTAATTAATTAGTAGGGATCTAGTAAGAAAACGATTGAATTATTCGTCGTAGATACATATTTTATTGGTCACAGACTGTCAAGTTTATTATCGTTCTTTAATCAAGAAAACTCAAACTTAAGGCAAACGCGGTATGACGTAATTGCGATTATTTCAGCTGGCCGATTATAATAGTTTTTTTACGACTTGGTAAAGATAATAATAATGAACTCGGATAAAATCACCTGGACTTCCGTCGGAAGTAAGCTTTAGTATTCAGGGGATTGTTCTTATAATAGCAGATGTAGGTATGTACTTACATACATATTAATAGCAGTCACAATAACTGCATTTTAATAATATTTTTATTAAATACAAATATGAAATCGACGATTTTTGAATGTTAAAAAACATCAAGGCATGGAATGGATTTAAAAATTGTAAATTTAAAGAAAATGTAGGTATCTTTTTAAAATATGAAAAGAGAAACGTCTTTATGATTACCTTATTCTAAGTAGTAGCAGGTTGTGTATGTATATATGTATGTATGTATTTAAACAATAGGTTTTAAAGTTGCATAATAATTGCAAAAGTATCTACTAACTTATAATAACAACTTGAGTAAAATTACGTACACGTACATATTTGATATTACATGTAGCTAATATAGTTCATTTATTGTCGATAGTCCGGCAAAGGATTTATCCCTCCGTAAATAAGGTTCGGCCTGGTTTCTCTTTTAGTCATGAAAAGGTGTCATCCTAAACGTTAGAATTAGAATTACACCTACGATAATTATTATTCTGTTATTGTACGAGTTAAATATAAGTGCACATTATAATACTGTGATAATGAGTACAATTTTAAACCTTTATCCATACTGTGTTCATATAGTAACTCATTTAAGTAGGTCTTTTATCCATAGATTTTGAAAATTAAACAAAAAATATTGTCATTTCTTTCAATTACTATCTGTAGTTTAATTTTTACTATTTACAGATGGCAAATAAAGTTTACCATCTAATTATAATTATTTTTCAAACATAACAATTTTATTGTGTATATCGAACAGTTTACTATACTAAGTGTACTATAAATTTATAGTTAGTCTAGAATTTTGCTAATAAATATGCGTTAAGGGTTATGAATAAAGCGTTATAACATTTAGAATTTTTTAGTTCGTGCTACTAAATGTGCTCTCAATTTTGAAGCTGAAATAACGCACATTGTTTTTACTTGGAACCCCAAATTTCAAGCATTAGGTATTTTACACGGCGAATATATATATATAGTAGAATTGATGTATATAACTCAAAAAACACGAAAGGTGATAAGTTAACGGGTTTTGCATATATGCTCCTCAATTATCAATGGTAATTTAAAATTAAAAAAATTACTTCAACTAATGTTATAAGGTGCTATAATTATAATTAATCTCACATAAATAATAAACGTACCTATATTATATATATTATATTATATTATATCCATTATATTTATACCTATAGATTATGTAATATCTACTAGTCGCATAATATCTAATAATTTTGAAATAGGAACATAGAGTAATTACTTATCTACTAAAAATTTTAAATATGTATTATATTATGGTATGGTAAGTACCTACACAATTAAAACGTTGAATAACCATCAATCGCGCTAAAACTAATAAACAATAAACTTTTGCGTAAACAACCTATCTGCTATATAACTAATACTTAATTTTGATGTTATCAAAATAAAGTTTTAAACTTACTATTTAAAATTCGTTTGGTGTTTAACAAGTATTTCCGTTATTCGGACGTAATGATTTTGATTTTAATGGTGCACCATAATGAAGCAATTGTTATGCAGTTATAGTATCTTATGTTCCACGAAATTAAAAAGGTGCTTTGCAGTTGACTCCCTCGTTCTCGATTGAAATTGTTAGATATGATAGAAAAAACTGTAAATGCGCGTCTCTATGTTTAAATACGCAATAAAACTGCATCAAGATCTTTTTGTCTAAATTAATATTAAGAACACGTCTCACTTTTTTCGTTGTTCCGCCAGTTGCGCTTTGAAAATTCAAAAACTCCCGCATTACTGCATAACATTACCAGATGTGAGCACCGACTATTTCGATGAAAATGGCCATGCGTAATCTCCGATTTACTTTTCCAATGATATCATATAATGAAGTGTCATTTTGGTCAATTGAAGAAAGAAAAATTAAAAGAATATACGCACAAAACACAACGATAAACTTGTATGTACTTACAACCTACCTAACAATAAGTATAGGAACATACTTATAGGAACTACCTTACATACATATGTTATAGTAACCTAGTAAGAATAAAATAAATTTGTTGTTTTCGTATTTTAGTACGTCTGGCTACGTTTGTACGGTGCGTTGTAATTTTAATCTTTTTCGATTTTTATAAGTAGTTTTGCCGATTGAATTGATAACATGGAATTGGATTAAAAAAATCTAACAGAAATTCACTGATAACACTGTGGCATTTTAGTGATGGGAATCGGAAAAAACCACAAGGTAATTAGGTATAGGTAGGTATAGCTTACCCAAACCTATACGATATTCACGTCATCAACAAAAAGTTACTACATTATTTATTTGTAATTCGGTTTAAAGTTTGGAAAGTGACATATTTTATAGATGATTTATTTGCGCACATATTATATGGTATAAAGAAAGACTACAATATATTAGAACTGTCGAAATACGAGGGACGGGGTACGAGGTGACAGCACTGTGTGAAATGTCATCATCTAGTAACCTTGTATTGACGACGTGAATATCATATAGGTTTGGATGAGCTATATGTATTTACATATGGCCTATCCAAACCTATATGCAATCACGTCATCAAAAAAAAGTTACTAGATTGTTTATTTGTAATTCGGTTTAAAGTTTGGAAAGCCACATATTCTATAGATGATTTACCTGCGCACATATTAGATGGCATAAAGAAAGATTACAATTTATTAGAACTGTAAAAATGCGAGGTGCGAGGTGACAGCACTGCGTGAAACGTCATCATCTAGTAACCTTTTATTGATGACGTGGATTGCATATAGGTTTGGACGAAGTGTACATACCTATCCTAATAAAATTAAAGCTGTTTTATTTTTTATTAATTTTTCTACAATATGTCCTATATCGACATTCAGTAGTTGGTTTAACATACTTAAGGGATGAAGAACATTAAAGATTTGTATCCATCGATATCACACTTATATTAAATTTAAGTCTAGTGTGACATACTCTGAATAATTTAACTATATATTTTAAGCATTATTTCATTGTTATTCAATTCTGTTTATTAGGTCGAGCGGTTTAAACATTTTTATTTGCGGTTGCGAAATTAAAACTAAAGTCTAAAATTTCATACATAAGTATGATCACATTTACTATAGCCGCGTTAAGAAATAATGAAAAATTATTTCGCGATCTATACATAACATCTGCACCTAAGTAAGTATATATAATACATATTTCCATAGTGCTCTAGGAAACATTTTCCATGAGATTTTTAAATTCGGGAGTTAAACATTGTTACAACTTTCGGCTAGAAGAGCACGAGGCGGATCTGGTGTGGTGAGAAAAAAAATTATTTATTTAGAAGAGAAGAAATTTATGTTCGATTTATGATCCAGATATTAAAACACAAGTAGTACTTAATAGCTAAAAGTTGGTAGCGGATGCCACCTGTCATGGACACGCGCCTCCACCTGGCCTCTATTAGACGCTCCACAAACATCCGCCGACACGTGTGCAAACTACGGCCCTGCACACATCAGATACAAACTTTCCCTTTTTGAATTGCATATAAACCTGATTACAGACAGACGGTTAAGCATAATGTTACCATATAGACAAACAACATGTTGTTCTGAATTTAATACCTATATAGTCGTCCAATTTTTAATACCTACCTATTTTATTTTTATAAGTATTTTATTACATTAATTGAAGCCAGTTTATTGTTACCGCATGCTATTACATAAGTTGTCGTACTAATTGCGACAAGTCCAAATTCTCAATTTCGTTTCCGTAAAATTAGAAACAGTTTTGATTTGATTTTTAAATTATTAGGATCAGTCTAATGTTGTTTTTACTAACGTCCACAGTTTTGTAGGCGTTACGTGTGTGCTAATTTATCTATACAAGTTCTTCTTTATTAATGGGAACATCGTTGTGTGATGATGGTACGTGTAGTATCTACATGTAGTATGTATATGTCGTAGTCATAAAGGAAATTTAGGCAAATGATCATTTGACGAGACATGTGCCAAGTGCCATGGCAAATGGCAAGATAACTTAAAACGAATACGATTTTGTTATTTGCCTAGGTATTTACGGTAACATTTACCCAGCTGTAGATAACTTATTGTCAGTCATTTGGTAAATGTAATAACGTAAAAGGTTTAAATAAAAAGAAATTATTATGTATTATAATACAACAAACACAAATAGTAAAATATTTAAAATAGTAGTAAGTACGTACCTATGTGAAAAACAACGAAATGAAAAAGTTTATTATTTATAACAAACGTAAACATTCATTTTTTTTATGACTCCTTTTATATATACAATCAGTTCGTATTCCACTACTTTTACGTTCTGTTTTTTACTTGTTGCAGTGTAAAATTGAATAAAACATGATAATGTTCTAGTATATTTTTTTGTCGAACAACGTTATATTATTTATAACTAATTGTGAAATAGGCTGTTACGTCTCTAGAAATAAATGTGAATACCTTAACAGGTCTATAGGTATACTACTCTACAATCCCTACATAATAATTCTACTTACAAACAACAGTTGTAGGTATTTTTATTTACATAACGTAGGTATTGTGTTCTTGGTGCATAACAAGAGCATTAATAAATGTTGAATGTGTGGGGTGTCACGCTTTGCGAACAAATCAGAAAGCGAAACTATATATCTACCTGGAATAAAATTTAATTTAAATGAAAATGAAGAAAAACACCGAGCTATACGTATACACTCGGTCGTCTATTTACGACCTACTTCCTTCTAGTTGACAGGTCGTAAGTCGATCTGGTCGTATGTCGGCGATATATTTATTAACAGTATTTTTTTAACTTATCTAATCCTTTTAACATCTATATAATTTAGTTTTATAATCTATTAAATTTTTAATAGATCTTCTACATTTTAATAGGATAGATAGGTAACTACCTACAAGTACTTATCTACAACTATTAAAATAGGTAATTAATTTACCAATATATTCTTAGGTAGGTAGGTACTTACCTAATAAATTATGGCGTCTATAATTAAATAGATATAATTGGGCACGCTACAAAATGATAGGTACATATAGGTAAATTAGGTAAAAATTGAAATTTGAAATGAGGAATTAGCAATTGATTTTATTTAGGTAGGTTATACCTACCTACCTATAATCGGTAAAATAATAATGGGGAATAGGTATCTACTTTAGGAAAAATGGTTTAATTATAAATTAGGGTTACTTTAATAAATGAAAACAATTGTTGTTTACATAAATAAATTAATGAACTAAATCAAACGATGTGCGCTAAACCGAAAGCTCCTCCTACTCGTGCCCCCCAAATTTCATCATCAAATCCCGTTGGTTCTGAAAACGAAGACCTGTTGTAGATAAGCGGCAAAGACGGAAATTTACAAAACTCGGAAAATGTGATGACAATAACCGTTTCGGTGCCGCTGCACACGTGCAGGACGTAGTAGCGCCCGGGTGGGAGAATATAAAATCAAAACCAACTGAAATATCATTTAGTTACCGACTAAATTTCGTTGCGGCTTGTGTATACTATACCTATTCCCTGTATTTACAAAACTCAAATTATTTGTTTTGGTTGTTATTTACGCGATATCGGCGGATTGTTTGTGCTTTGTATTGGTTTCTATTTTTGTGTCGTGTGGTTTTGTACAGCTTCGGATAAAAATGGGTAAGTTTCAATAACGTCTATTGATTTTTGACGTTTTTGAGCGAATTCGTTAATAACTGTCTCGATCCGTTTTTGTCGAACAATAATAGTAGTTTACACGGAAAGATTTTAAGTTCGCGAACCTCATTTAAATTTGGAACAAACGAACGTGTCCAGGCGTGCTCTATATATGATAGAAATTAAAATTGATATCAACGAACTAACCGAAGGTCACGATTATCTCCCAAATTGTGAACAAAAGGTCTACTACAGGTATAAACGACGAATTTAATCGTGAACTACCTATGTATTAAAATCTTCATGGACATTCTCGTTTTATCGGGAGAGTAATGTGGTTTTGTTCTTCGATTTAAATGACTTATCTGTTTTAGATAGGTAGGTAGGTACCTACTTGTATCATCAGTAGGTAGGTTTCGTAAGTAGTACGAACACACTTTTCCTATATAAGATTTAATGTTTTCAATTTATTAATCGACTGGAATGAATATACCTATGGGTTTCGCTTATTACTTTCAAATTAATCTCGACCTTATTTTGTTATGTACTTAGATACCTACCTATTATTCTTATATAACCTACAGACGTAAAAGATGAGGTTGTTCGATTATAGAACTTGTAAGAAATTGAAATTAAAAATTTAAGGACTGGTAACAATCTTTAGAAGTTAAAAAAGTAATGTTACTATCTATAGGTATAGTAGATTCACTATAACAGGACTATTACGTCATCACTGATGTAAAAAATTAACGGGAAAAAATATCTAGGTACATTAAATGCATTGCATATAACAAATAGGTAGGTGATCTGTTTTTAGAATTTTAAATTTTAGTATTTCATTTTGTTGTTAGATAGATATTCCTACAAAATATACTTACCTATAACAAAACAATAATAATTTTTCAAAATTGGCAGCATTAGTTGTGATTCAACAACATTGCCTTAATTGATTTTCAGTTTAGAGTTGATTAACCTCAATTTTTACTTACTATATTTTATTTATTAATATTTATTTATCTATTATATTTGTCCAAAATAAAACAATTGCACGCCTCTGATGTAAGTTTTTTAACAGTTATTATATAGGATATTGTATAACTAGTGCTGAAATACCCTTTCGGCACATGTTATACATTATGTTTTTCCGACGACCAGAAGTAGTTTTATTACAAAATTTTGATTTTTGAAGTTTACGCAGGTAAACGAAAATAACAAACAGTAAACCGAAATGTTTTTATATTGGCAACACGTTTGAATCATGCGCTTTGCATTTCTAGTACGAAAATTGTATGAAAAATAGGAAAGAATTTCTAGTATAGTATCCAGTGTAAGACAAATATAGTATAAATATTGGATAAAGCTATAGCATGTGTAGAACACGCTTGAAGTCGTTTTATCAAATTTTACTGTGTATTGTTTACAAAATTAATCGGAAAGACTTTAATTATTAAATAATAAAAAAAATTAATAAAATAAAAAATATATTTCTTGTTGTTAATTCGTGTATTAAAAAGTAAAGAGAAATGCAAGACGGAGGTTGTGAGGAGGACATTTCCCTATTTTTCTCCTTATCTATAATTTGTCTTCTGTATATGACTGTCTGATTTTAAAATCTTATTTTATTCATTACTATTACAGCCCTTTCGCCTAACGTCTATTAAGTATATAAATTTCAAATTTTAGTCTATAAAGTCTATAAAAATGAACCGATGATCTGTTGGGAGCTCTGCAAGTGGTCGTCATATTTGATAGCTTAATTTTTACTTCACTTTAAATTAGTTCGGTGTTAACGGTCGATTAACATTTTATAAAATTGTCCCTGACAATGAGTCAAATTTGATGTCATCTTTATTTAATTTATTAGAATTTGACATTCATTTTTGATTCATTCTAGGGTTGTAAAACACTTTTACGTCTTTCAAATTTAAATTAAGTTGTAAATATAATTTAATTTTTGCATAAAAAGTGACATGGAACAAATGTTTCTTCGCTCTTTTTCGTTGTCAACAGTACAATGCTGATGAGTGTTTCATACTTTCATTGTTATTTGATGGAATCCAGTTCAACTTATAAGATGAATAGATAGGTGTGAATCGCGCTTTATAAATTAAGTAATTTCAAGGTTCTCGTACTTTGGTTGTTACTTATAGATACCTATAAATACTGCAGAGAATCAAGTATTAAATAATTAATTATGCGCGTTTAAAAATAAATAGGGTTAGAGTTTTTATTTTTTTTTTATTTTTACATTTCTCATAAATACTGAAATCTTTTCTTTTTCGACTTGGAAAAAATTGCCTACATTCCGATTTCTATACTTACAAAATTTAAACTATTAATCAGCAATAAATAGGTGGGTAATTTAATTTATCATTTAATAATAGTTACTTACACTTTTTCCTACATTATAGATATGATTCAATCGTGATGTGTCCGTAACAATTGGTCGTTTGCATATAATATACCTACACATATTAGATACATATGTACTCGTGAAGCTATTACATTACGAATTTTTTGGTTTCCTGGTCTCGCAAGTTCTACCTACTTTTGTATATTCGCAGGTAGGTATTTATCTGAACCGGAACTTGGAACCCGCTGTTATTTCTCAATGTTGCGGCATTACTCATTCAACGCTAAACGCTTTTCTTTTATTGTTAGTTACAATACTTACATATTCATGATTAGTTTTTATGATTATTATTGTTTTTGTCCATTATAAACTACGACAGATACGTTTCGGCGTTCATCTTCAGTTTCAAATTTAAAAGTTAGTAAATGTTAGATAATTCCGAAGTATTGAAGTAGCTGAAGGTATTTTTACGAAAGCGATTCATCCACCAAGAACCTGTGCAGAATACTCGATGAGGTTGCTCATTATAGTTTTTATAGCATCCGGCAAAAACTTGGACATATATTATGGAAAAACTTTTTGTAGTAGGTACTGAATAAGTATCCTTTGTCGCATAGAGGATAGACCAAAAGATATAGGAAATTGACTCAAGAATAAAATATAATACTTACATTTATTTTTTTGTTATTTGTGTTATTTCGAAAAGTTTAGTATAGTAAGGTGATATTAAATATTAAGTCACAGCTACCTAGTCCAAAGTGTTTTGTTTTTTTATAATAAGTACTTTAGTACCTACATTTTTTTAAATTCTGACTGTTAGTTTGATAAAACTGGTTTACAATCTCATTCTTATAACACATCCAATATAGCACAAGTCAATTTAGTGCCAATTTGTCGATTGACCATAATTTTTCGAAATACGTAAGAAAAGTAAAACTTCTTTTCAAAGTTGGTGACTGTAACTTAATATTTAATAATTTAATATCAAAATCAAATAGTTACATGTAATTTTTGATTTGGCCATTGAAATCGGCACAAAAAGAATATGGAATTCGCAACTCTCTATCATTTTGTAATAACCTTGCAAATACAACGAAAATGGTACACCCTGTACAGTAGGATCCCTCTTATCCGTTTCCGCTTCAATCGGTCATTCACAGTTGGATCGGGTACCGCTGCTTTAATCGACCCAGAATACCGAGATACGTAGTTGTACCAAAAAATAAAACGATCATTCCTAAATGCATGTGTCCGTGTTTTCTATTTCTTGTTAAGGTTTTGTAGCCCTACTCGCAAATAACTACTGCGTCTAAAACAGGATTTCTTTGCTTTTCTATTAGGTAGACACCTTCTTATTTTTATAACTATAGTAAATTAATAATATACCGATTAATTAATGTTAAATTTCCATAGTTATACTCTCCAAAACAAGGTCTAAAAATTTTAATTTGCCCTGATCGGTTCAAACGGCCAAGGATTCGGTCCCGTATTGACCGGTTAAGAGAGAGAGTCGACTGTAACTTGAAAACGGGTATACGGGTATCTAATTTACTCTTGAGTCAATTTCTTATTTTCTGTATCTGCCCTATACACAAGTAGGTACGTTCAGCGAGTAACGGAATACCGCAATACCTCAGAAACGAATGAAGATTTTTAGACTAAAGTGCATAATTTTAAGATATTCGCATTAACATTTGAGTTGAGAAAGATAAATTAATAAATTTTATGGCGAATGATAAAAATTAAAAATTGTTTTTTCACAAAAATGATGAAGGTTGTGCCTAAAACTATGTTCGATAATACGTGTATAGTTTTTCGCGGGACGCTGTGCATAGATAGATACCTATGTACACCCTATCCAAACCTATATGCAATTAACGTCATCAATAAAAAGTTATTAGATTGGAAAGTTTGGAAAATGACATATTCTATAGATGATTTACTTGCGCACATATTAGATGACATAAAGAAAGATTACAATTTATTAGAACTGTAAAAATACGAGGTACGAGGTGACAGCACTATGTCAAACGTCGTCATCTAGTAACCTTTTATTGATGACGAGGATTGCATATTGGTTTGGACGAAGTGTAAGTATACATACTTACCTAATAGATGCTTATAATACATATTATAGTTTTGACACCGCATACCCCATATATGTACACTTACTTATAGGTAGATATATGTAGTAGGTTACTTACTTATTTTAAAACCAGCAGCCGAAGCGAAAACCTCCAAAACTGATCCGATGTTATTTTGTAGCCGTATTGTATCTAGTGCTACGGCAATTTTATGATTGTTATTTATTTTATAATCGCAAATTATCTACTTACAGTAATTAGTTTAATAAAAAAATGTGTCACTGACACTATTGCTCGAAACAAACGACGTAAATAATCGATGTTTGAATCTTTAGGCCACCCTTGAAATGTTTTTATCGTTCAATTAA
The DNA here is from genome assembly GCA_036326145.1 of Rhagophthalmus giganteus. Taxonomy (NCBI): domain Eukaryota; kingdom Metazoa; phylum Arthropoda; class Insecta; order Coleoptera; family Rhagophthalmidae; genus Rhagophthalmus; species Rhagophthalmus giganteus. The sequence goes on along the minus strand of JARFJA010000056.1, from coordinate 4,739,432 downwards.
AATGTTTTTTACTATAGCTTATCCAAACCTATATGCAGTTCACGTCATCAATAAAAAGTTACTAGATTGTTTATTTGTCGTTCGGTTTAAAGTTTGGAAAGTGACATATTCTATAGATGATTTACTTGCGTACATATTAGATGGTATAAAGAGAAACTACAATTTATTAAAACTGTAAAAATACGAGGTGCCAGGTGACAGCACTGTGTGAAACGACATCATCTAGCAACCTTGTATTGATGACGTGTCGCTTATAGATTTGAATAAAGTGTATCTACACTTCGTCCAAACCTATATGCAATCCACGTCATCAATAAGAGGTTACTAGATGATGACGTTTCACTCAGTGCTGTCACCTCGTACCTCGTATTTTGACAGTTCTAATAAATTGTAGTTTTTCTTTATACCATTTAATATGTGCGCGTTAAATCATCGATAGAATATGTCATTTTCCAAACTTTCAACCGAATTACAAATAAAGAATCTAGTAACTTTTTTTTGAATCTTTAACTTTTTTTGCGAATTGCATATAGGTTTGGATAGGCCATATCTATTTTTTATGTTTTCATTTAAATTAAATCTATTACCTATACCTACTATAGGTCTAAGTTAAGTTTATGTTAACATAAATGCCCTAATTTTCCATCACAAATAACCATAGTATAACTGAAGCGACACGACGCCGACGATAAAGAACAAAATAAAAAAAATCTCTAAATATTACTTTATCCATGCGGCCTTCCAACACACGTCATCAGTAAAAAGTTACTAGATTGTATATTTGTAATTCAATATACAAAGTTTGTAAAGTGACATAATTCTATCGATAATTTACTTGCACGCATTTAAAGACTTTATTTAAAAACTAGGGGAAGTAATTAGAAAAATTTGATTGACACAGCTAAATGTCACCAAATAAGTAATTAAACTATTTGAGGCGGTAAATTTGAAAGTATTAAGATTGTAATTACTGATTGTGTGAACTTGTGAGTAAAATAAAAAATATGTATGCCGATTCGGTGGCTGAGCGGTCTGAAGACTCGCCTCTCACCTGACGGATCCTGGGTTCTCGAGTTCCGGTACGGGTGGTGAAATAACCCCCTGGTTAGGCACGGATGAAAGTGATTGTGGAACTAATTAATAACCGCAGCAGTTGATGTTCGAAAACTCCCTAGACAAAAACTAAAATTAAAAAAAAAGTATAGATTTCCGACAGTTTAAAAAACAATAAATAATACTAAACAATATTTTGCATTTTAATTAAGCAGGTCCATTGTATTTTCGAAAAAACGAAAAGGAATACAGGACGTAGAAAAGCAAAAAGGCGCAGTTGTCGAACAACAGTTTTTCATCGTCATCATCTATAGTACCTAACATTTTTATTGATGACGTGTCTTCCTGCCAATGCAGGCTGGGGCCGCTTGGAACGTCCGTATAGGCAAGATTGATAGACTATATCGAATACTTTTTAGCAGGACATGTTTTTCGAAAATAAGTTATTCCGACTATCTTATGCACCTAGGGCAAAGACATCGTCTGTTAAAATCCGGTAATAATATTCCGATTTTTCCACTGGAAAAATCGTATTGCGTTTCCGTGAAACGTATCTTCTTATAGCCACGCGGCGACACAAAATGTACTCTCCTGTAAAATTTACTTTTTGACCTAACCTGTAGGTACCCAATATCTATCCACTGACCTTGCTGTCGGGTATTTGTACGTGATTCTATACAGGAACAACCTATTATTATACAGATTGCCTCGACTACCTTTTCTTATTTTGATTGGTCGCTTTTTATTACGTCACTGCGAGCCTCTACTATGGCGCGAAATAATTAATTTGAATTAAAGTTTTCAATTTATTTACGTATTTTCTCACTATATCAATAAAATGTTCAAATTTATAATTTCTATTTTAGGCTATCCTAACCACATTAAGTTGAAATTATTTAATAATCCATTTTTTCTGAATTATAATACATATGTATACATAAGTTAAATGCAGTTAATAAAAGATCTAAAAACATATAATTTATTTAGAATAATTTCAGATTTATGTTACCTGCTGAAATTAAGATAAAATATAGAAAGGACCGTCTATTAAAATATGCATACTATAAAACCTAATCTATTAAATATACGTATTATATTTTTTTATGATATTATTAAAAGTTAAACAAGTGGTGTCTTGATTCATCGATCGCAGTTATACTACGCTAAAATAGCATATCTAATGAACAATTTTATTCATAGGGACAATTCGTATAGGTTATGTACATTGTTACGTCAGTGCTTTTTAAATTTGAAAATAATTACTTCAATTAAAGATTAAATTAAAATTAAATTTTTATTAATTCTCGTGTTGATTTTTGCTACTATAATAAACTGATAATACGATTAAACTAACAATTATTTCAAAATTTCAAAATCACCGATTTGTGTCATATATAACCTATGTATACGAATTGTTTTAATTCCAGCACTCTCGCTATAAGCTCTACTATTCGGGACTCCCAGTGACGTCATTTTACTGGCAATTCCCTCTCAACTACCTTCGTCTAGAAAACTGATAGTTGAGACAACCCGTCTATAATATAATGTTTATTAACCTTCGACCGTAGGTATGTACTTTTTAACAAAATAAAATTTGACATTGTTAATTAACGAGATAAAATAAAATCTAATAAAAAAACATTGTATAGTGACATAGTAGCATCGTGGTACTTTCGGTTCGATTGCAAACATCTGGTGTTTTGCCGTAATTATCTAGGTACTACGTGGTCTAACTAATAATTTATCGGCGTAAAAGTTTTTGTAAAAGGGCTGGCAATTAAGAGAAATTATAAGCATTATACGGATTTGATGTTTTATTGTAACTTTGTTAATGAAATTTAATTCTATTAGGATCTATTCTGTGATCACTTCATTTTCCATAATTAGGTATATACAGTCAAATTCATAAGTTTTGTCCTGTCGTCGGTGTTAGTTTTTATCGTAAAAGGCTAAAAAAAGATTACTGTCCGTTTTTATTTATTATCTGATGAGTCCCTTTTTTACAATTCAAAAACAACCCTTCATCCCTCTTGATCCTCTCTCGTTGCTCGTTGACCTGCGATCACATATCGCTGGAAAAACATATGATCTTGACTGTACATTAATCAATAAATTGAGTGGTTTAATGCTTAATATAGACGACAGCATATGACTGATTATGTAGAGTACTGAAACTTTTTAGTAATGATTAGAACGTTAACGTGATACAACGGTAACGGTGTAAAAATAATATATTTTTATATTTATAACGGGGTATTGGATAACAGGTTAACGAACAAAATTTTAAATAAGGTCTTTTTCAACTAAGTTGCCTTGAAGACGAATACATTTTTCATTTTGACGGTGTCTTCATTGAAAGTGAAACAAATGTTACAAACTTATAAAAATGTAAAATTTTCGGCGTAACTTCGTATTTGGATATTTTTGTGATTTGCAATAACTAATTTCAATACTTTTTTTGTTCTATTTTAATCGCTAATGTGACTTTACTTGAAACACTAGTTTTTATGTTGATCACAGTTGGCTAGGTTTTGATCTTAAGAAAATTCTATTGTCATAGAAAGATGCGTCTTAGTGGACTAAATAAATTAGTAAATTACTGGGAAACATTATATCTACAGTGTGCACATAATAACATTAAATTGAAGTGATTTTTAATTTATACGGGGTGTTGCAGTGAGAACGAACCAGCCGGCGCAGAGTGATAGAAGATCTCAATACGCATCGATTTCACCCCCATCTATCTTATGCAAAATTCGTTAGTTTAGAAATGATTTAAGTTTTATGTATATTTAGCTAAACTCGGGTTTTGCCCACAAATTTCGTTATTCTGGTTAAACAATTAGTATTAGTAGCTCAATAAGAGGCCTATTATCCTGAATAATATATTTTTTATTCGAATCAAAAGTATTGCGACAAACGATAATCCTTTAAAATTTTTATTAAAGCTAAAATGATTCTTTAACTTTACAACAGTAGTGAAAAATAAAAAGATAGAAAACATTAGTAGGTATTCGTTTTAAAAACTTCTCTACTTTACTAACAATCAACCCCATAAATTTCATTGAACTGGTCCCATCATTTCACATCGAAAATTGTGTACAAAGCGAAAAAGACGAAAATCCCACTTTTAATTTTAATCGAAAACATTATTTGAAAAGTGAGATAATTTGTTGTGAATGTCATTATCACTTTTAGTGCAGATCGTGACACTAGTAGGTACTAATATTTAAGTCAGAATGACGAAATTTGTGGATAAAACCGGAGTTTAGCTAAAAATAGTACATGAAACCCAAATAACTTTTAAACTAACAAATTTCGCCTGACACATATGGGGGTCAAATCGATGCGTATTGAGGTCTTTTATTAACCTGCACCGACTGGTTCGTCCTCGATAAAACACCTTGTATAAGTGTGGTCACTGTGATCTTATAGCTATCACATTGTAGATAAAGAAGATACGGAGGTATTGTAAAGAAAGTTTATAAACCTCTTATAAAGCCATAGTTTTGACTGAAACAGTTCGTATTAAAAGATTTTGGATTAGGTATTACAACATCATCATATTAATCAACACGAGTGCATCAACCTAATGAATTTTACCTCAACTTGAATAGAATCGACAAGTTTTAAACGTAGTAGGTAGATATACATTCTTGTCTACTTATGAGATGTTTGTTCTGTTTTCTAATTACACAATGTTAACCTCACCTTAACCGGTATTGCGCAATAATTCGTGTTACGAATTCAATCGCATATATGTAGGTACCTATTCAAAATCTGTAATGTACGAAATATTTCAGATAAAAAGGCTTTATTCAAGGAAAGATTCTCTTTGAAAGCTTACAGGACGTTCAGCACTAGCATCTAAATGTATATACTGCTTTTTTAAACATACCTTCTGTGTATAGGTATACTTATTTATATGCCTATGCAGTACACCTACGATTTTATTTAAAGCTATTTTTTAAGAAAACAACGCGTAGATCGGGTACAATACCATTACAAATAGGTAATAAACTTTGGAAGTAGGTACCTACTAGTTATAGAGTTTATTCAGATACATGCGCGTTATCGGATACCTAATGGAACCCGTATAGGAAGATATTGGTGTGAGGTAATCCAGGATTGCGGGGGCCCATACCGTATTAGGAAAACACCATGCATTGACCCTATACAACTTGCCCACTCCAAATCGGTCTCCATATGACTTTTGGCACGACAGCTCGTTTGCAAATCAGAAAGTGAAAATAAGCGAAAAACCGAAACCTCTGTTGTATTTTGAACTTTGAGGTCAATCAACTTCGGAATTATTTAGGTACTTATATATGTATATTTACTTCAATATAGGTATGATATTTTTATTTGAATTTATGTCATTTGTATAACTCGGCAAGCATCGTAGAGTTAACACACGTAGCATATTATATCTACCTAATATATATTGTTTTCTAATAAAACGCTTCCTAAATAAGTACGATATACTCTTTAGACATTATTATTTTAATATTAAAAGGTAAAATTTTAACACTGTTTGCGTACCTAATACACTATTAATCCCACTTCGACATTTTGTTTTAAAGCAAAAATTAAATAAATTGCGTATAAGTGACATTAACCTCTCGTGTACAAATAAACCGACGAGGTCGGAGTCGTGGGAACCTGGAGGACGCGTGGGCCTCTTCCTACATGCGCCCACGGTTCCGCTCCCCAAGTCATATTTAACAGTAACGAATTAGTCCCAGATCCATAATTAGTGGAGACCTGCATCTTACTGGAACTACTTAATCGAAATTTCTTGCCAATACACTTTCAAATAATCTATTATTTCGATTGCAGTGATAGGTAGATAGGTATTTATACCTACTACTTGCCTACGAGTATTTTATGAAGAAAGGGTTATACATTGACTTATAGTAAACGTAGTGTATATGATATGTGTATATATATAGTGTATATATGTGTATATATATGTCTATATATGTTAACTGTACAGATAAAACTTAAGGTAAGTATGTGCGTCTATGTCGGCCCTAATAATAGTGCAGTTTATTACATACTAGGTATGTGTAAAAAGAACCTATTCAAAATTATTATTATAAAAGTTAAGGTTGAATTTTATGATTTTAAAAATGATTTTTAAATATTGTTTTATCCGACTACTTACTATGTTGTATTGACCACGTAAATCCAATTTACTTCCACACTTTTGATATCTATAGCTTATCCAAACCTATATGATGTTCACGTCATAAACAAAAAGTTACTAGATTGTTTATTTGTAATTCGGTTTAAAGTTTGGAAAGTGACATATTCTATAGATGATTTACTTGCGCACATATTAGATGGTACAAACAAAGATTACAATTTATTAGAACTGTAAAAATACGAGGTACGAGTAACAGCACTGTGTGAAACGTCATCATCTAGTAATCTTGTATTGATGACGTGAATATCATATAGGTTTGGATGAGCTATAATTAATTGAAAACATAATGGTTAAACTAAGGGATTTTTTTAATGGTTTCGGGATCGCTGTCCATTGACCACAGACTTTTATTATTTGGTTAGTAGAACGGGTTAGTATTAATTGACATTCACAAACGTCCATGGTTGCAGCGGGATTCGAACCCGATACACTAACCTGCTTTTTTCTCTGTTGGAAATGTAAATGTTAAAAATGTCTAATATTCGGTGAAGTTGAAAAACTTATCTAGGTATATACCTACTTAATGTTAGTAACACATTTATTTATTATAATATCTACCTATTTATATAATCTTCGTAATATAAGTTGAAAGTTTATATTAATATGCGAGTCGAACGCCAAATTACCATTAAATTAATCAACTAATATCGTCTGGCACATACTGATCGTGACCGTCTGCTACCGTCTCATCGCTTCGTTAAATATTTACAAAATAATAATTACCTATCACTTATGTCTCGGTTTTCGGAAAGGCCTTCAAAAGTTAAAAGGAAATCGGAGTTTCCTCTAATAATAATTAATATAGGTTTCCGCATAGGTATAAGTGTCATACCTACATTACAATTTTCTGTAGGTTTGCAAACATTATGGAACAAAATACGTAGGTACTTATACAGTAGTACGTATCTATTCCTACATATGTACCATTCCTTACCTAGTAAGGTAAGCTCATCTAATTTCGCGATACTATAGATACACATAACCGTAACATATGTTTTATATGAAACGCTAATTGAACGAGCTGTACATTAATAAGTACACTTCGTCCAAAGCTATATTCAACCACGTCATCAGTAAAAGGTTACTAGATTATGACGTTTCACACAATGCTGTCACCTCATACCTCGTATTTTGACAGTTCTAATAAATTGTAGTCTTTCTTTATACCATCTAATATGTGCGCAGGTAAATCATTTATAAGATATGTCACTTTCCAAACTTTAAACCGAATTACAAATAAACAATCTAGTAACTTTTTTTTTGATGACGTAAATTGCATATAGGTTTGGATAGGCCATGATTATGATTATAAATTTGATTGATTGCATATTTAATTAGTAATGCTAATTAGCATATACCTACTTGCACCTACTTATAATTATTCATTATTATAGAATAGGTAGGTATTATAATTGACGCAAACTGTAGTTTATCATAAGAGTACCTACAGTGACACCTTTTTATACGCGGTGATTAGGTACCCTCGTAATCTATTCCTGAACACTTGCTTTCTACTTTCATACTTTATCGATCAGTACTTAAGTACTGATCATGCCATTTAGTGAATATATTGTCCATAACATTTATAAATAAATAAATACTTGTGTGAAACTTATTACTTATACTATATGTTCAGTAGGTAGGTACTATCTTTGACATATCAAATGCTTACGCAATTATTATACAGGGTGTTTTAAAATTGCACGGCACTATTGCAAGGGCGGTAGAACAGTGAAAAATAAGTAGAGTTTGCTTAATACACCTTTGATCGAAGGTCATCCGTTTTCGAGATAGGGGACGTTGAAAACTGCTTTTCGTAATACTTTTTTTCGATAGTATTAAAACTAAAATTTGGTTCGCAAATGTTTTCGGGACAGCTGAAGTGATTGAAGGTACTCACGTTCCCGTATGTCATAGAGTGCGTTAGTTACATAACATTTTCGGCCAACTTTAGTTCATAACTTTTTTGAAGTCAAGTTTGTAGGCCCGACAATTGGAACTGGCAACTGAAAAGACATTCAATTTTACGTAAAAAAGTTATTCTTAGAACAAGTCGCCCGGACGTATTGTTTTCGCGATATTTCACGATTAATTATTTGATATACATATGGATAAGACAACTAATTGTAAGTATGCCGATTATTTTACTTCTGCATTTATTCATGAAAACATTTGGATACCAAATTTCTATGCGATATCGCTTGTAGTTTTCACGGAGTTTAAAAACAAGTAGTTAATATATATATATATATATATATATATATATATAATATAAATGATATATATATATATATATATATATATATATATATAGTCATTTTATATATATAGCCATAAAGCCATTTTCAACGTCCTGAATCTCGAATACGGATGACATTTGGGAAAAGTGTATCAAACAAACCTCATTTATTTTTGACTTTTCTATCGTCCATAGCAATAGTGTCGTGCAATTTTGAATCACCCTGCATAAATTTGAGCCTTGTTATGAGGCTACACGGTTGCTTAGCTTTACAAATAAATTTTAACTGTTTTTTTTGAATTGTATAAATAGGTATAGGCCACACAAATTTCATTCCGATGACGTCATTACTCATACTTACCTCGCATTTTTACAGTATGTACTTACTAATAAATTGTAGTCTTTCTTTGCCATGTCACACGTGCGCAGGCAAATCAACGATAGAATATGTCACTTTCAAAACTTTAAACCGAAGATTACAAATATGTATATTACAATCTAGTAACTTTTTACTGATGACGTGAATTGCATATAGGTTTGGATAAAGTGTAGTTTAGGTATTGCATCGATAAAAGAAATTTTGCGTTAAATAATTACAATTTTTTTGGTTGAAAATGTACCTATAGCTTATCCAAACTTATATGATGTTCACGTCATCAACAAAAAGTTACTAGATTGTTTATTTGTAATTCAGTTTAAAGTTTGGAAAGTGACATATTCTATAAATGATTTACTTACACACATATTAGATGGTATAAAGAAATACTACAATTTATTAGAACTGTCAAAATACAAAGTACGAGGTGACAGCACTGTGTGAAATGTCATCATCTAGTAACCTTGTATTGATGACGTGAATATCATATAGGTTTGGATAAGCTATACCTATATTATGTAAGAAGCGTATCTACAATAGATATTATTGATTTTTGATTTTACAGAATAATAAATAAATTGGACATTTTCCAAAACTGTCAAAATTAAAATTTCAAATCGTTTTGTATTTACCTACGTATTTAATTTATCCAATTTACGTATCACAGACGCGATTAAGTCTTTCGTTAAACCATGTTTTCTCCCTTAGGAACAACGGTTACGACAGCTGTTTTTATATAGGTACACTTTATCCAACGAAATGAAACATTTGCGTCATTAAATATCTACCAAAATAGTAAACATCAATTCCCTAAAACGTGTCTACTTATAATGATTACATATTAGGGTAGATATTTATACTAATTTGGATTAGATACGTAATTTCACTGCCACTAATCATGAATTTTACTTAATTTCAAGCTCGTTATCTATAAATACAGCCTTAAGTTAAGAATTTTAACCGACACCAGTTTGAATACAGGGTGAGTTAAGATAGTAGCACCCTTCCCCCCGTTAGTTCGTTGAATATTTATATTAGAAAAATATTTTCTTAACAAAAGATGTCCAGTATGATATGTTGTATATTATTATATATTTATTTTATTTCAGGGCCTAATAAAATTTAAGCAGTAATATGCAACTTTTTATTTTTAATGACGCTCTGTATATTTTTTACATTTTTTGTAAGAATTATCTTTTCTCTAAACGGTATTATAAAAATATTGTGGGATTAGGTGACAAAATTACACTATTAAACGAGATTAAAATTGAAAAATGTTCTATTTCTTAATAGTAGCTATAAAACAAAATATTCAAAAAATTTAATACATTTTTATATGTAGTTTGTTTATCTGTAGAAACTGAAATAATAGTGCATTTACAATGGCTAACAACGTTCGTCTATCGAAAAATAACTTGGTAGACACGATATTAGTAATTGGTGAATCAAATTGCGTTATTAAGAGAGTGAAACGTTTGTATTTAGAAAAATTTCTTGTTAGAAGGCAGGCCAAGTAGAGAAGTTATTCGGAATACTTTTAAGGGCAGGTTGTTAAATCGCCAGTTAACACTAACCATCTGTAAATCGCTATAGAAATGATATTTTTATGATACCGTATAGAGAAAAGATAGTTCTTCCAAAAAAATGTAAAAAATATACAGGATGTCATTTAAAAATAAAAAATTGCATATTACTGCTCAAATCTCATTAGGCCCTAAAATAAAATAAATGTACAATAATATACAGTCGAATCTGAAGGGAAGAGAAGAAAACTTCGAGCTATCGAAAGTTCGGGTAATCGAGATATTCGACTTATTGGGGTTCTAGATATCGAGGTTTCAGTGTGCAACATATAATTTTGAGGGACCCTAATTTTGAACGTATATTCATATATTCAACGAACTAATTGGTAAGGGGTGCTACTATCTTAACTCGCCCTGTATACCTAAACTAATAAAATAGCAAAAACTCACAATCAGATTTGGGTTTACAATTAGATTAAATAGATATAGGTTTGTAGATATGTACATAGATATTAATTTATTTTGTCATTATACCTATTTTACTAATTTAATACATTAAAAATGCAAAAAATGAAAACATCAGAAAATTAATTAATCGAAATAATTAAGTCAACAGCAGTCGTGGGAAGGTATCTATCACGGAATTAGGCGAGGTTAACCTAATTTAGTTTGAGTTGTAAAATGTATATAAATAAATAAATAAATAAATAAATATATAAATAAATAAATATATATATATATATATATATATATATATATATATATATATATATACACACATACCTACTATAAGTAATACGTTAATGGATCAAATTCAATTTAATTTATAAATAAATGTATTTAAATATAAAAATTAATCCCAGGCGCATTACCTATGCATCTAATTTAAATATCTTACATATTTTTTATTTTCGTACAAGTGTTTTGCCCTGAAGAAAATTCGGAGCCGGAGCGCCGTGTGAGGTGTCTCACCTCATGTGGGTGGTAGTCTAGTCACTTGGCCGCTGACTCCACCTTGCCGTCACCTCTTACCTTTCCAGATCATATCGCTAACAAACGCTTTACTAGTTTCGTCGAGTTATTCAATCCTGTCGAAAAAGTTCACACGCTCATGATGGTCATAGTAAAACAAAAAGAAACAATTTACCTAATAGCAAAAACATTGAATGACAAAAAATGCCTAAGTATATGTATATCTATATATCTCGAATATTTCTCACGTTAGTGTTTAATTCACTTTACTTCTACAAATACCTACATACATATATATTACCTACTGCACGATTTCAACAGATGCCCAAGTTGTCGCTACATGTGATCTTAAAAATCTCTGATCCGGCATAACAATTATCGTTATTTTCAGGTGCCGTTTATTCCTGCTGTTTGAAGCTTCCTTTCTGCGCATATTCGTAAGTAATATTGTAAAATGAGCCATCCAGAAAATAAAAACGCATCAGATTAATTTAGCGAGAAATAAAATTAAAATCCTTATTACGTTCCAAAATTTTAATTTCGTCCACATGTTACCTGAGAATAAACTTTGTTTTTTATTAATAAATAGTTATTACTCCATAATCAAATAAATAATTATTAACTAGTAATGAATTTGCTTAAATAATACAAAACAGTGTTCTTTCAGTGACAGGCAGATATAATAACCATATTAAACGCGCGCCATACACTGTATAATGGATCAAACGTTCGGCAATACTCCAATACTCCATTTTTACCATTAATTTTATTCCAATTTCGATGAATTTGGATATAATTGTAAAGATTATTTAATCTATTTTCTTTTTGGTAAGAATAATCTTTTTTGTAAAATCTGCGGTTACAGAATTATTTTACGAAATGTCTAACGCTAAACTGTATTCGACTTAATTGTCTGTATTTCAAACTTTTGCTAACTGAAATTATAAAAATTCCAATACATCATTTGAATCTATAATTAATGGGTTTTCAAATAAAAAAAAAAGTATTTCAAAATAATTTTAACAGTTCAAATGTTATTAGCGATTCTACGAGAACACGAGTCGCCATCTTTAAATGTCCGCCATGTTCAATAGTTGCCTTTCTCAGATGGTCATCATCATTTTTTGTGATTTAGAGGCACATGAAACATGCCCTGAAAGCATGCGTTTAGTCCGTACGACCTGTACTAAAATTTTAGGCTCTTGGCACATGGACTATAAGTAAGTGATAGAGTCAACATTTATTCGATAAAATCATCAGAGGCCAAAGAGAAATATAACCGACGTAGGTAATCGCACTTGGTTATTATTTTCGAGAACGCACGAAATCTATGATTTATGTTGCAAAATGTTAATACTAGAGATGAATTTATTACCGTAAAAAATGCTGAACGCTGCAGCTGAAGTTTGTCGTAATATTCTTAGTTGAAAAAAGGCGATTAACTCCATTTCTCCATCTTTCCATCTAAGAATGTGCATTTAAATTACGATCACTTCCAACAATTAATTATTAGAGGAGAAGGTCTAAATATTTAGATGTAAGTTAACCTTTCTATTTTTGGTTAAATTTGCGATATATGACAAATCATCAACTGCTAATTGATGGAATTTTTATAATACTTATTATACGTTTATCAATATGCCTAATAACCTAAAATTAATTAAAGTATAAAAACTATTACGTAGTTCTATAAAAGGTTAAATTTATGAACCTTTTCAAAGTTTCAAGTTGATAAAATACAACAATGCACTGATACTTCGACACTAACACAGCGAACAACGTCCGACCACGTATACCTATACCTAAACAATGTCTTTGTTAACTAGGTATTTAGAGTGAATACATAAAATAAATACAGTACATAAATATATGTATATGTCGAAGGATAATTTTAAAATTAGCCTCTTTACAAAACGCCGCCTTATCAAAAAAAAACGTAGGTGTAGGTATCTTAAATTGGCTGATAAATCATAACCTTTTTATAATATGACTAAGCACCTCTGGCCTTTTTGTAATGGAAGTTTTTAAAAACAAAAGGTTGCTGTCTTTTAGCCGTTTTGTATGAAATTCGATGAAAACGAGGAACTTTAAAAATGACTAAAACGTTTGGTTATTATACATAAAAATTAAGAACATTAACCTTTCTTTCGACCTTAACCTAATTTCGTGTGACAATGCATAAATAATGCAATTATATCTGCACAATCCTAAATGCATAATTGTTTGTGTAAAAGTAAATGTAAGTAATTTTCAAAATATTTTTAAAGTTTCTATTCTCCTTATACCCTAATAATACTGAAAAGGTTAGAATGATGCGTCTTTTATAATACGCCTGGATAAGCCAGCCTTTTTGCAAACCTGCTGAAAGACAGCAGCCTTTATATTTTCAACTGCTTCCATTACAAAAAGGCTAGAAGTGCGTAATCTTATTATAAAAAGGTTATGATTTATCAGCCAATTTGAGATACGCACATTTTTTCGACAATAAGGCGCCGTTTTGGCTAAAGGCGTTAAAGGGTAGGTTTTTTTTTTAAAAGGCTGATTTTACAATTATCCTGCGACATGTAGGTAATATATACCTACATATTTGAAATATGATTCCCGCAATAATTGGCAATATAGCAAAAACAATATAGGTACGTACTATTATAGAAGATACCCACAACTTTATCCAAACCTATAAGCAATTCACGTCATCAATTAAATTGAACTAGTGTCAGAAAATTGCGTATATAGAGAAATTAAGAAACTTACAGCAATTCTAGTATTCACTCACAATATCAATTTTTCAAAATAAATATTTAGGTATCTAACAAACAAATCGAGCTCTCAAGCCACTCGTAAGATTTTTCCGCTTACCTACATAATTATCTATATTATGTAATTTAACGATTTTTCTTTACTAATAAAATATTTAGTTTTGCGTATTTTTTAGTAAAGGTGAATAACCCTAACTCTATAACATAGGTAGGTGCTCGTTCTAATTTTACGATATCGTTTCGACAACAAGTGGAACTTTGAATGTTTAAAAATTCAAACTTTTAACAAAGCGTGCAGCGCAAATCTCTAGTTTCTTCCAACTAGATCTAGTATGTATAAACATTTTAGTATATAAACTAAAAACATGACAGATACGAGAAAATGTTAGCATATCGTAAATAATCTAATCTAAAATCAGCTGATTTTTCTTGGCACCTTGATCTAAAAATGCAAAAGTCAGTGTACCGTTCGTTGGGGGTCTAAAAATCGTCTGTACGAGAATAACTTCTGACTCACGAGACGAAAACCTCTTCTACTTGTGTCTTGGCCCAAAGCTTACTTTCTAAAGTCAATCAAATTTCTAAACCTAGGAGACCAGCACTGTCGCATTTTTGAAATTTCATTCTGTTAATTTGTTTATTTATCTCTCGTATAATAAAAAGAAAAAAACCACAAATGCTGTGAACTTTTGTGCCCTTCTCATTAGTTCGGTACTTATACAGTCTACGTAATAATTTTATGTGACTTATTTTAGGGGATTCTCTCGCTATTCCATTACAGGTAGATAAGTATACCTAAATTAGGTATGTATTACTGCGAAATTTAATATATTACTAACCGCGTAAACGATTGACTAATTTTTTAATTACTCAACTTTACTGAGGTTTACATGCACAAAATCTATTTCGTTCCTTTCCAGTTTTTGCATTGCAACGATTATCTACCTATACCTACTTAATATTAACTTAGTGCAACATTAATTTTTTAATCAATTCCAAATAAAATGGGCATCTTGAAATATACTTGTTCACGTTTTGCAGTTTTATCGAACATTATCTATACAAATTATCAGTCAAATTTCTAAAGTAAGTATTTCTAAAACACAGACCTTTCTATTCTAGTATCTATTATTTGTCTGAAATAATTACAATTAATTAAATAGGTAAATTTAAATTTTTACTAATTGAATACAATTTATTCACTATGAATACCTACATATTACGTAGTTTCTATTAAAATATGCATAATAGTATCTGCACTTCGTCCAAACCTATATGCAATCCACATCATCAATACAAGGTTACTAGATGATGACGTTTCACACAGTGCTGTCTCACCTCGTACCTCGTATTTTTACAGTTCTAATAAATTGTAGTCTTTCTTTATACCATCTAACATGTGCGCAAGTAAATCATCTACAGAATATGTCACTTTCCAAACTTTAAGGCGAATTACAAATAAACAATCTAGTAACTTTTTGTTGATGACGCAAATTGCATATAGGTTTGGATAGGCCATATGTTAATGTACAAATTTCATAAGGCATGCTTTTTAGAATTTAGAAAACGAACCTTGTATAAACTAACAAGTTGATAAGCTTTTAGTGTTGTAAACATTCTCTAATGGAAACAACAGTTTAATAGAAACAATAAAACTGCATGGAAATTTTAAAACCAATTTAAAAAGTTATTACGTATTTGTTTTTGTTTAACCCGGCAGTGGTAACGTGAAGTTTTTTAGCAAAAGCGATAACGCGAGGCACTCCTAACCCCCCCATGTAAAATTTAATTTAATTATGTTACAAATTAAATCGACAGCGTAGCTAACACAATAAAAAAGTTACAGTAAAAAAATTAAAAGTCAAAAATATGCGTTACTGTGGTATTCTATATCATTGTAGAACAACGTAGGCAAATAAATAAGTTTTAAAAAATTACGCCAAAGTGCGCCCGAGGGCAGATTGTAAATAAACCATAATCTTTTAAAAGGAAAATCCTGATGTAGGTACTCGACAAATAATCGACTGATTATGAGCCTAAGCCTTACGTTTTCTTGTCACAACTCGGGCGAGGGTCATTTTCAATTGAAGCGATTGTACATATATGAGCATGTTTATGAGCGGTTTTAGTTTTCTCAGTTACAGATATTTATGTATAGGTACCTACCTGTCGTACTTAATAGATGTGTAATGCCTATTATTTATAACCTAAGTAGGTGTGTATAATTCTATGTATCTAAAATTTTACGGCTCTACAGTAAATAAACATGCTTATTGAGTAGAGAAATTAGAACTATAAAATAATAGATGTAGGGATTTCCATGAAGAATACAACAGTTTTAACCAAAATGAGGCAACAAGTTAGTTCAAAATGTAACTTTAGGTTTGCTCTCTTGCTTCTACCACTGTTATTTTATCTGGGCCGATTTCCTAAATTTACAATTCACCAAAACTGAAACCCCTGTTAGAGTACGTTATGTACTTAATGTCGATTTCATACCACATATGTCATTATTTACCTACTGCTGAAATCGTCAAGAGAATCTTCGCTAATATAATACTAGATATATGAAGATAACTTTTTATTCTACTAGCTAGTACATTAATTACCTATATATAAAGCTAAGAATATAAAGTGTATAGTACGTGTTCTGGAACAATGCCTTTCCTTAATTAGAATTGTACAGTTGTGTGAAAGTAGGAAAGAATCTGTTTGAAATTGTTGGTACACATCATTATATATATACCGACGTTTTCACTGTACGCTCAAAAAAGGAACATCGGTTTGAATGTACAGAATTGCGACTTTTTAAAAAACCTATTATTTATACAAACAATTTATTGTTAGATATGCATCTCGCGAGGCTGCGAAAGAATAACTGCCGTTAACTGTGAGAAAAACTAACGTTAATTAAAGACAACTCGTAATTTTTGCGGAAAATAATAACAGTTCCACAGGTCATAAATTAACGATTTTAGCTGAATTTGATGCTATCGCACGGTAAGGGTTATGCGCCGCGCCGCTGCCGCAGTATGAGCTACATCGCGTCGCCGTCGTCTTGAACGGAATTATAACAATAGTTTAAATGTTAAGGTTATATTAAACTGTCAGAGAAGTCGTGCAACTTAAGTAACCAAAAAAGAGTCCGAAATTTGCTAGAATTATTTATTAGGTATAAAGAAATTATGAAATCGTGTATGTAAATACCTATGTTACCTATGCATATAAAAGTATCGTGTCATTTAAACGTAACGATCTAAACGTGTCGCGTGTCATATGTAATACTCTTCTTAAGAAGTACGTCTATGAATAATATTATTATTATAACCGAGAAAAACTTGCAGTAATTATGTATACACTTCGTCCAAACCTATATGCAACACGTCATCAATAAAAGGTTACTAGATGATGACGTTTCACACAGTGCTTTCACCACGTATCTCGTATTTTGACAGTTCTAATAAATTGTAGTCTTTCTTTATGCCATCTAATATGTGCGCAAGTAAATCATCTATAGAATTTGTCACTTTCCAAACTTTAAACCGAATTACAAATAAACAATCTAGTAACTTTTTTTTGATGACGTGATATTGCATATAGGTTTGGATAAACCATAGCAACTGATTCTGAATTAAAATTTAGAAAATTGTAATATACATGTAATATAATGTAATGTATGTAATGTACAATAGTAATATAAGTAAGTAATATAGTAATATACTAGTAGGTATGTAACAAGAATTATTTGTGTTAAACTTCAGAAAAAATATTAAGTATCTATAGGTAGTTAAAACGGGTAGGTATCTTTGGCATCATAGGTCGCGTCTGTTCAAATACACGTGGTTTTAGATATTATATGTGTAACTATATACTCGTGCATAAGTTCATTTTTTTTGGACAAAAATCAGCTGATAATGCAGGGGTGGTTTTATACACGGGTCAAATATTTATCAATTTTTTTAAATACCGAAAATGTGTCACAATGTCAAGTAAGTGACGAAAATAGAGGACAACAAATGGAAAATCAACTTAACGTATACATTATACAGGGTGTATAAAAAATTTGTTTACAACGTTTCAAGGATGATAGAGGAGGAAAAAAATTTTTTATTTATGTGATAAAACTTTGTAGATGCACCACGTTTTCACTAGGTGGCCCAAAGGGTAAGTCGCTCGACTTGCGTGGTATTAAAAAAGTTCGTTTAGAAAGTTTCAGGGATGATAAATAACAAACCTCTTTTTTATGTCGTGAATACACGAATGCACAATCGACTTGCGCCAGATCTTTTCTCTTACATGAACAATAACGTGCTGTGACGCAAAACAAACGACTTTCCCTTTCAGGCCACTTAGTGGAGACATGGTGCATCTGTCAAAGTTTTATAATAACCGATTAATTTGAACTCTCAATATTTTATTATCAGTAAGTATAGATACAAAATAGGTATAGCTTATCCAAACCTATATGATATTCACGTCATCAATACAAGGTTACTAGATGATGACGTTTCACACAGTGCTGTCACCTCGTACTAATCATCTATAGAATACATCACTTTTCAAACTTTAAACCGAATTACAAATAAACAATCTAGTAACATTTTGTTGATGACGTGAACATGATATAGGTTTGGATAAGCTCTATAGCTTATCCAAACCTATATCATGTTCACATCAATACCTATGTATTGATGTTTTCCAAATTTCTATCTATATACCTACTTACTTATATTAGGAACCTACCTAACTACTTCTCTTTTCGACAAAATTGAAACAATCAGTTGTAAAGTATTTACAGATAACAAAATTAAGACATGTAAATATGGCCTATCCAAACCTATATGCAATTCACGTCATCAACAAAAAGTTACTAGATTGTTTATTTGTAATTCAATTTAATGTTTGGAAAATGACATATTCTATAGATGATTTACCTGCACACGTATTAGATGGTATAAAGATAGACTACAATTTATTAGATCTGTCAAAATACGAGGTACGAGGTGACAGCACTGCGTGAAACGTCATCACACGTCATCATCTAGTAACCTTTTATTGATGACGTGGATTGCATATAGGTTTGGATGAAGTGTAGTTAATGTAATTATATAGCTTTATACGCCATCTACACATCAAAATCTTGAAATTCCCAATAAATACCCCATAATCAGGTATGTACCTACTTACTTAACTTATTGTTAGGTATTGGGTAGGTATGTATAGTACATTCCCTAACCTCCGCCTAATTCGTCTAACAAAAAAATGTAAAAGATTACAAGTATCTGCCTGCGATAGTCATTATACACAACGATACCGGTTGTTGTTGAACACTAAAAGTAATAACAGCATTCAGAAAAATTTGTAGGGCCCCCGAAAGGAAGTCCGTCCCGACCTCGTATGGGGCGAACAGGTACATATCATCTCAAAATTTAATAACTTTAACAGTAAAACGTATATCGAAATATAACAATAAGCGTAGAGAAAATGCTCTTTTAACAATCACTATTTAAATTTTCTTTCACTTTGAAATTATATTGCACAGACAATTGTTTGACAGTAGTACTTAATGGTATATCTACTAGTGGAATTATTATGTATAGCCTATCCGAACCTATATGATGTTCACGTCATCAACAAAAAGTTACTAGATTGTTTATTTGTAATTCGGTTTAAAGTTCGGAAAGTGACATATTGTATAGATGATTTACTTGCATATTAGATGGTATAATAAAAGACTACAACTTATTAGAACAGTTAAAATTCGATTTACGAGGTGACAGCACTGTATGAAACGTCATCATCTAGTAACCTTTTATTGATGACGTGAACATCATATAAGTTTGGATAAGCTATACCTACCTAAATTGAATTTGAATTTCTTTATAAAGGGTTGGGCAAAATGAGCGGAATATCCAATTTTTGAGTTTATTATGAGCTGGACTGAAAACTGACCTTAAAAAAAGTTTTTATATATTTTATTTAATATTTAATAACGTTTAGAGATTTTTGTTATGTCATATTTTTCAAGTTATGATATCATCGGCTATTATTTTAAATGGAACACCCTAATTTTTATTATTGATTCGTATTTCCGAGATAATCGTACGACTTTTTGTTCCAATAAATATTGCCTCTGAAATTAGCCCGTTTGGAATTATTTCATGTTTTGTAAAAAAAATGACAGCTGCAGGCTATTACAAATAACTATATTTCTAAGACATTTATGCATGTACAAATTTAATATTTTAGGTAACTATTTTAGAAAGTATGCTGCATCGAATGATAAATCATTAACTTAACAAAATAATACCGGATGAAATAAAATTTCGAGAGAGTTAATACATTTTCCAAAATAACTCTAAAACTATGACATTTAGATATAGGGAAGTAAATACAACCTGGCCCTAACTTTGAACGTACAATGCAATAGAATTGAGAAAAATGTGGGTTGGTATTTAAAATTACTAAGATATTAATATTTTTCGGATAACAAGTTTGGCATTTTTTTGAACATCCGATATTATTTTGTTCTTCTTCTTAGGGTGCCGTCTTCTCCCGAAGGTTGGCGATCATCATGAACATTTCTATTTTGTTTACTGCTGCTCTGAACAGCTTGAAACAGTCTTGAAGAGCAGTTAAACCACTCTCTCGGGTTATGGAGCCAGGACACTCGTCTTCTTCCCACGCTTCTCTTTCCAGTAATTTTACCTTGGATTTTACCTTTAATTGTAGCAGTTGGTATCTCGTGCCTCTTATAACATGGCCCAGATATTTCAGCTTACGGGTTTTAATTTCTAAATTTAGTTCTTTTTCTTTTGTTAACCTTTCTAAGACTTCTTGGTTGGTGACTCTATCCACATATGATATTCTAAACATCCTCCTGTAGAGCCACATCTCGAAAGCTTCAATCTTTTTTATCACATTTTTTGTCAGCGTGGCACCTTCCATACCTTAAAAGAGAATGGTAAATATATAACATCTCAACATTCGAATTTTTAGGTTGTTTAGTGTTTTGTTACAAAAGAATTGTCTCATTTTTATGAAAGCACTCCTTGCTTTTTCAATCCTTGTCTTTACTTCCGTAGCGTAGTCGTTATTGCTGTTAATAAATGTGCCCAGATATTTGTATTTGTATACTCGTTCTATAATTTTTTGATTTATTGTTAGTTGAACACGGTGATTTGGCGTTTTGGTAAAGATGAGAAATTTCGTTTTACTTAGATTCATGTTCAACCCATACTGATTACTAGCATCATAAACAGTTTGGACAATTCTTTGTAGGTCATTAATATTTTCTGCAAGCAACACGGTATCGTCTGCGTACCTTATATTATTAATAGGTGTTCCGTTAATTATTATTCCAGCTGTTTCATTATGCAGTGCTTCTTTCATAATGGTTTCTGAGTATAAATTGAATAATAGGGGGTAAAGCACGCACCCCTGCCGTACTCCCCTCTTTATTTCAATATCTTTGGAGTGTCTATTGTCTATTTTAACATTAGCTGTTTGGTTGTAATATAGATTTTCTATAATTGTAATGTCTTGAGAATCTATTTGCCTTTCTTTTAAGATTTGCATAAGTTGGTCGTGCCGAACTCTATCAAAAGCTTTCTCATAATCTATTAGACAAGTGTATACATCTTTATTAACATCTAAACACCTCTGAGTTAATATGTTTAAACTAAATAGTGCTTCCCTAGTGCCAACTCCATTACGAAATCCAAACTGTGAGTCACTAATATCGTAGTCCAATTTTTTGTATATGCGCTTATGTATTATTTTTAGGAATAGTTTTAGTGTGTGACTCATTAAGCTTATGGTTCTATTTTCTTTGCATCTTCTTGCATTAGGTATCTTTGGGATTGTAATAAATGTTGACACTAGCCAATCCCTAGGTATGATTCCAGTTTTATAGATTGCATCGAGGAGATCTGTAAGTATGCATATATGATTTTCACTGATTAATTTCAATAGTTCAGCCGGGAGTTCGTCTGGGCCAGCTGCTTTTCCGTTCTTCATATTTTTAAGTGCGTATGATACTTCTTCATTTGTTATTTCTAGGCCTTTTGTTGTTTCTGTCCTTGCTAATTCTTTGTTTCTATCATCTTGGAACAGTTCTTCAATGTACTCCTTCCATGTGTTAAGTTTTTCTTCCACATCTTGAATTATACTGCCTTTGTTATCTATTAATATATAGCTTTGTTTACTTTTATGGCCTCCTGTAATATCGTTGATCTTTTTGTGAACGTTGAAAGAATCGTGAAGTTCCTGTAGCCTTTTGATTTCGCCGCACTTCTCATTTAACCACTTTTCTTTTGCTTGTCTTACTTTTCTTTGTATTTCACGATGTATCACATTATATCGTTGTTTGCTTATATTCTTTGTTTTCCTTCTTTGTACCATTAGTCGGAGTATTTCGTCTGTCATCCAAGGTTTTTTCTTCGATTCTTTTTCATGTTTTAGAATTGTTTTACTTGTTTCTAATATTGCATTCTTAATGTTATTCCATTTATTGTTTATATTTTCTTCGCTTTTGTTACTATCTTTTATTCTGTGCATTTCTCTGTTTATTTGTTCTTCCACTACTATTCTTGTTTCTTTACTTTTAAGCTTTGTAGTATCTATGCTTTTGTTTTTGTGAACCTTTTGAATACATTTTAAAATCAGTCTGAACGTTGCAATTACAGGGTTATGGTCTGAGTTAATATCTGCGCCGGGATATGTCTTAGCTGATTTAATGTTGTTTCTGTATCTTTTTCCGATCATAATATAGTCAATTTGATTTCTTACTATATTATTGACTGCGTCTAGAGGGGACTTCCAGGTGTATAATCTTTAATCTTTTATAATTTAGGTGTCTAATCAACTAACCTTTCTCCTCTTTCATTGCGCTCACCTAGCCCAATCAGGTCTTCACATTTTCCTTTGTCGATTTTGGCGTTCAGATCGCCCATTATAATTATTTCATGTTTCTTAACACTTTTCAGCAACTGTTCTATTTGGTCATAAAATTCCACTATTTCTCCTTCTTCACTTTGTGCTGTTGGTGCGTAGACTTTTATAATGTTCATTTTAATTTTCTGTGTTTGCAGTTGTAGCATCATTAATCTTTTTGAAAGGGGAACAAAGCCTACCACAGATTTATTTGTGTTATTGTCCACTATAATTCCGACTCCTTGTGGATGCTTCTGTTTGTCGTCACTTCCAGAGAAATACAAGATTCCGTTTTCTGTTTTGCATTTTCCATTTCCCGGCCATCTAACTTCGCTGATTCCCATTATGTTCGCACCCTCTGATCACTTAAGATCTGCCGGGGACTGAGGGCCATTGTATTTTGGTTACTTTTCATGATGATTTTACTAGGGATGGATAATGGAGTGGTTTCTCGTTGCCTTCTCCATCGCTGTACAAGCGCCGCTTTCCTGGTTACCAGTACGCCGCTTGTTGTCTGTAATCACAGCCATTCCAATCTCCTGATTTCTGCCTGTGACCAGTTCTGAGACGGCCAGCCGCCACTGCTCAGTGTTTTACTATAGGAGCCATTAAGATCATAATTTGATGGTTGCCTCCCATAGCCTCTCATTTAGTTTAGCCTGCGTGCCGACACAGTTTCCGGGATGTGGCCGCTTATATGTATATAAGCTTCTAGGAGCCATAAATGAGAGTGAGAGCCTGTCTGGAGATCAATATTTCAGAATGACCCGAATGTCCGGCAATTCTGGATATAGAGGTACTACTCCTAGACAAACTCCCATATGTCCCATTATTTTGTTAAGTTTATAATACATCATTCGATGCAGCATACTTTCTAAAATACTTACCTAAAATATTAAATTTGTACATACATAAATGTCTTAGAAATATAATTATTTGTAATAGCCTGCAACTGTAAATTTTTTTACAAAACATTAAATAATTCCAAACGAGCTAATTTTAGAGATAATCTTGGAACAAAAGGTCGTACGATTGTCTCGGGAATACAAATCAATAATAAAAATTAGGGTGTTCCATTTAAAATAATAACCAATGATGTCATAGCTTGAATAATATGGCAGATAACGAAAAACTCTAAACGTAATTAAATATTAAATAAAATATACAAAAACTTTTCTTAAAAAGTTTTCGGTCCAGCTCCTAATAAAGCCAAAAATTGGGTGTTCCGCTCATTTTGCCCAACCCTGTATATGTTTTGATACGATAAATATAAAAAGAAACCGGTGCAAAATATTGACAAATATACAAATTATAATCTCATCACGACCACAGATAAAATAATATTTTTCGAAGTTAACTGTTCTTATTGAACTTTTATTACGCAGCGCTCTGTTAGAAACCTAATATTTTAAAAAGGTGCAAGTTGTGCAAGATTTTATTGCTGATTCTTAAAGTAGACACTTTGACGAATATAAAAGTCGCAATTTCTAGACATCGGCAAAAAGCGCTAGTTACTATATAATATGTCTAATGCAAGTTTATAATTGTAGACAATTAAATCTTTGTGCTTCTCAATTTCATTTGAAACAGTTATTAAATATAAATAACCCAAATTAGACCTTTACATAGCAAGTAGATATTCTTTTAAGCTAATAAAACAAAAATAATATCTAGATTCAACCTATAACACATTATTTATTATAGGAGTTCAAAGTTTCGCGTAAAATGTAGCAATAGATCTGTTGTTTGTAAATGTTCAACTTTGAGGCCTTATAACAAATTAACGAAAAGACCTACAACAAATATAATCACAGTTCAAAAAAATATAGCTTTCAATGATTTATAATTAATTTTTCTTTTACTTCTACAACATACTTGACAATATTGAATTTTGAGATGATATTTGCTAGTTTGACCCAAAGTGCGCCGCTCTTAGTCGTTTTCAAGTATTGAAGAAGACTTAATTGTTATTGCACATTAGCTGTGCCTATACCAAAAATATGAATAGGTATACCTATTTTAAATTGACAGATAGTCGAGAAGTGCCGAAACTAAATAAAAACAAACTTTTAAACGTAAAAAATAAGCCGTCCCTGGCAACAAACTCTGTATCGTCTATTTCCGGTAATTCTGATAAGTTAAACTTGTAATCCATCTTGTTAATACCTTCACACTTAGGACTTCGTCGGAGTTCAGGGAATGGACTATATACCTACATACGTACATTTAAAACTTCTGAAAATTAGTGTTGATCGGCGGCGCATATAAAAAAAAAGATTTTTTTAAAACTAAAATTCTGTACTAATTCTACTAAATAAAAAATTAATTAGTTCGTCTCTTTTTTTTACGTAGACCCCCTTTCGATTAACTTAAAACGTTAATGTACCCTACATACGAAGAACCAGTTTCTTCTTATTTTTTTACAATAACATTTTAAGATATGATGGCCTCGCGTAGTTTTAATAATTTAGTTTACACGTCTTTCGCTCGATATAAAATTAAAGTCGATAGCTTACTGTCCAGAGAATTGCGTGTCATTTGCCTTACAAGTGTATTATTTATTTATGTATATTTGCGAATGAAACACTCGTATCGACCTCCGCAATACATAGGTATTGCCTAAACTTAAATCAAATAATGAACTCCGTTAATATTCGTAAAACGAATCCTTCACAATAAATTACTCCTGTTGATAGTACGCTTTCAATAATAACTATAGATGTAGTAAGTATGTACAGTAACAAGCGTTTTTATTTTGGGTGTACTTAATGCGCCTCCCCTAAAGGTCAGTTTGGATAATTCGTTAACTTGCGCTTGATAATGATCAGTAAATTACGAATATGAATCGTTCTCGAAGTACTGAATAAGAACGATGGATTTTTCATTTATTTAAAATGTTTTAGCTATATTTATTAACGATCTTGCGATTAGGGTCGATCTTTCAATCTCTTGGTAAATTTATCTGATAAGTATTTATCATAGAAATGTTTGTTCGAACAATTGTTTCCATGGTAAATGCATATCAGATAAATTTATCAAGAGGTGGATATATACACTTCATCCAAACCTATATGCAATCCACGTCATAAATAAAAGGTTACTAGATGATGACGTTTCATACAGTGCTGTCACCTCGTACCTCGTATTTTTACAGTTCTAATAAGTTGTAGTCTTTCTTTATACCATCTAATATGTGCGCAGGTAAATCATTTATAGAATATGTCACTTTCCAAACTTTAAACAGAATTACAAATAAACAATCTAGTAACTTTTTATTGATGACGTGTTGCATATAGGTTTGGATAGGCCATAATATATGGATAGATCGACCTTAACCGTAAAATCGTTAATAAGTTTACGCAAAATATTCTAATTAGTAAATGGTAAAACGAAAAAACCACATCATTTTTATTTTGTACTTCGAGAACGATTCATATCTCTAATTATGCTGGTCATTAGCGAACCCAAGTAAGCGGATTATCGAAACTGACCGTTTCGAGGTGACGCGAAGTAAAACGCTTATTATACTGTACCTATGTACTTATTATTTTTTACCATTTAACATCGACTATTGCAGAAAAATTTTCAGTTTTTCTTTTTTGGAAAAAACTTGAACCTCGAGTTGAAAAAGTTGATATTTTAGTATTATAATAAATACTGATAGAAAAGGTTAACCTGTACATAAAAGTACATATGTACACCTGTACATATTTTGGTGTTAAACGCGCAGAACCTATACACCTAATAAAAAAACAATAGCATATATATTCTATTATATTTACTTCGGTAGATTTACCAACCTCTGCCTATTGTACGTAGTAATTAAACGTAAACATTATACATAATATAGTGACACTTTTCAATACCGGACACTCGCGGGACCAGAAAAATTGTCCGTTATTAAATAGGTAGTGCTCGTTAATGGAAAATGAAATTATAAAAAATGCCGGGAATTTTAAAAGTATCCGGTATTTGAAAGAATCCGTTAAGAGAAGTTTTACTGTATAGTAAAATGTATGTAGTATATCTAAACTAGATTAAATCGCGGCTTGTATAACATGTTAGTAGGTATGTAAGCTTAAAAGTTGTCATAATGTAACGACCGTACAAGGTTACATTTCTTGAAATATTTCTTACTTTATGGTAATTATATAACTGCTTTTATCTGAGAAAGCGAGACTTTATTAGATTCGGACGAATTATTATAATATACGCACCTACTTACCTACTTAGGTATATCGATTTTTAGTTTGCTAATAGGTAGGTAGTACATACCTATGTACTTACATAGTAGGTATATGTATATTTACGAGCCCTACATCAAACGTATTATTACTATTATTATTAGACTATTATTTAAAATGTTTAAAAGTAAATTCAAATTAACAACTTGTACGACAAATCAAAACTATACAGGGTGTCCCTTAAAGGCGTTCCGTAAATTTAGATATACTTGGATTCTGCGATGAAAACAAATAGGTTAACAGTTCGATAAATTTGTGGGCTCCGACGCCTCCTAAGGAAGATATTGAACATTTTATGATTTTCATTTATTAAAAAATAAAGATAAAAATTAAAAAAAATGTAATAAAAATTTCATTTAAAATCACTTTATACAAGTACTAAGTATTTGTCTAATTTATTGTCGGCATTTGTCAAATGACTGACGTAGATATCGGCAAATAGCAAAATCGTATTCGTTTTAAGTTATTTTGCTATTTACCATGGCACTTAGCATATGCCTAGTCAAATGATCATTTGCCCAAATTTCCTTTATGCCTACATTTATACATGTCGACACCGCAAGAGGCCAAACGCTCCCAACTCATTGTAAAAAATACCGGAGGCCCTAGTTAAGAAGCCCATGGGCCATAACTCATCTCGATTAGATCGGTATGTGAGGAGATAACAATGCACGCCCTTCACTAACTAAATTAAACCGATGTAAATGGAGGCCAGTCGGGGGTTTAATTAAATCTTTCGCTATTGCCGTTAATAACTTCTATGCTAAATAACTAAATTAGAAAATCAATTTAATCGCGCCCTTTTCGGAAGGTTGTTCTATTAGAATTTTAAAAAATATCGTATTGTTGCAGATGACGGGCAAGCGATCGAGAAGTTTTAAATGTGCGGTCCACCACCGGGACCGAGAGGTTTCCTCTGAAAACGACTTCCACCTCCTTCTGGTCGAGCCTCCTCTGTTCCGAAGGTAAGATCTCGTTCCTCGATAAAAAAAACAAAAAAAAACGGAAACAATAAAAACAATGAAAAAAGAGTAGTAAAAAGTGGACATCGCTAACGGTTGACACCGCATCGGCTAGAAATAGATCAGACGCCGTTAAACGTCTCGACGCTTATAGGTACTTCTAACTCCGTTTATGACGAGCGCTTCTGAAATTCTCTGCGAGTAGCCCGCTCCGTGTATACATATATATATGTAAATACATAGGTACGTACATAATTCGAAAATAGTATAACATTCTGAATGGTATTTTTAATGTCTATATAAGTACCTATATAGTCGAGTAAATAAAGCCGAAAAATCGTGAAAACTTTTGAACCCACAAGAACAGAACCGATTTTGCTGAAACTTTTTTAAAGTTTATGTTATACATACTATGTTATGTAATACTTGCATTATTTGAAATCAGAAATTTCCGGTTGGCGCACTGAAGTATTTCTATTGTCTAAAAAATTATTACAACAAAACACGAGGTGTCAGAAAATGGTAAAAAATCTTTCAGGAACGCATAAATCATGTCAAAATAATGCCACAAGTTCCTATAAATGTTTTTTGTGCGGCGCTCCCCTGTTATACCACCAAAATATTGAAGGAATATCTACATTCACCGCACCAAAATTGAAGAGTAAAAATCAATTTTTTTTAAATAACATGTTTATTTTTCGTTGGAATTTAATAATTTTTGGTGTAAATACGTAATAAATTAAGATCTTTAAGATGGTGAAATAGGTTTTTTGATATCATCGTAGGGGAGCCGGAGATGCACAACCCCACAATCTGACGAGAGAGGAGTAGGTAGGTTCTTGCCTAGACCTACATATAGGTAGATACATACCTGCGTTTTGAACTTTTATAATAATAATTACCTACTTAAACCTAAATCATAATATAACGTAGATATATCTACATATGGCCTATCCAAACCTATATGCAATTTACGTCATCAACGAAAAGTTACTAGATTGTTTATTTGTAATTCGGTTTAAAGTTTGAGATTCTATATATTCTATAGATGATTTACTTCCGCACATATTAGATGGCATAAAGAAAGATTACAATTTATTAAAACTGTCAAAATACGAGGTACTAGGTGACAGCACCGTGTGAAACGTCATCAATAAAAGGTTACTAGATAGATGATGACGTTTTACTCGGTGCTGTCACCTCGTACCTCGTATTTTTACAGTTCTAATAAATTGTAGTCTTTCTTTATACCATCTATTATGTGTGCAAGTAAATCATCTATAGAATATGTCATTTTCCAAACTTTAAACCGAATTACAAATAAACAATCTAGTAACTTTTTTTTTTGATGACGTGAATTGCATATAGGTTTGGATAGGCTGTACCTATAATTTGTGATACATAGATTATGAACATTAATTTGAATTTTTGCAAGAAAATCGACACCTTCCGCTCTTTGGTTTCCCCAGATGTTAATAACTCCCTCGAACTTTATGATCTGGAATTTGGGGGTGATTGTTATTTAGGGTCGTATTAAGAAACAATGAGTTTTAGTGTATAGTCTATGAGTTTTAGATTATAACTATGATTGTTTTTATGGAAACAGTTATTGCAACAATACATATAGTTTCTAAAGAGATAGACTAATTTACTAATTTACAATACATTAACCTTACCTTAAGAATTTTTTTTTAAGTTTTTTTTTTTCGTTATATTAATGGTTTTGATGTACCTTATAATAACAAGAAACGTTAAGTGAAGTTATAATAAATACATTTTGTTTATAATAAAAATATAACGAGTACGTACCTAAATACTTATCTACATACCATACGGCCTATCCAAACCTATATGTAATTCACGTTATCAATAAAAAGTTATTAGATTGTATTTATGTAATTTGATTTAAAGTTTGGAAAGTGGCATATTTTATAAATGATTTACCTGCGCACATATTAGATGGCATAAAGAAAGACTACAATTTATTATGACTGTAAAAATACGAGGTACGAGATGACAGCACTGTGCGAAACGTCATCATTTAGTAACCTTTCATTGATGGTGTGAATTACTTATAGGTTTGGATAAAGTGTACCTATGTATTGTGTAATAAAAAAACCACAAAAGAATTAATAATTATAGGTAATGCTTATAAGATTGAGGAAATGTTGGCGAAATCGAACTTGAGTGTCAAATTTATAAACGCAACGCCAGTGGCGGCGTCGTAACGAGGACATGGCGAATGAAGCGCCCGCCACGGGCGCAACTAGGTTTTGGGGCGGAAAAACGTAAAAAGTTGTAATTTCGTAATTTTGTGTCGGTCATTTTGTTTCCCGTAGGTCATCTTAACATTTCTCTAAACAATATTCCTTTTCCCCTATCCATTTTTCCATACTGTACGAGCCAGATGCTCTATACATACTGGGAGTAGCACCCCTACCCTCTAATAAATTCTTCATTTTATCTTAGAAAATAGTCGTCGTTTTGCCTTTGAAATGGTTGTGTTAGACCCCCACTAATATAAATCGAAATTCTGTATTAGCGATCTTTTTCTTTCGTAAAAGACAAACAGACAATTTTTCCATGCACATGTGCTACTCCCTCCATGTTCGATATAAATTCTTCATTTTATCGTAGAAAATAGTCGTCGTTTTGCCTTTTAAATGGTTGTGTTAGACCCCCTCCAATACAAATCGAAATTCTGTATTAGCGATCTTTTTCTTTCGTAAAAGACAAACAGACAATTTTTCCATGCGCATGTGCTACTCCCTCTATGCTCGATATAAATTCTTCTTTTTATCGTAGATATTAGTCGTTGTCGTCTCGTCTTTGAAATGGTTGTGTTTGACCACCACCAATATAAATCGAAATTGAGCGTTATCGATCGCTTTCTTTTGCAAGAAACACACGGACGTTCGATCAATAAACGCCGTAAGCACATATGTAGGTGCAGCTGTGGCTACCGAGAAAAGTGGAAAATGTCTGGAAGTAGATTTTAACGAATATTTAATAGTTGTGTGAAACGGACTTACCTATCTGATAAGGTAATAAATAATTTGCATAATCCGGATGTGGCTTCATGATACCTACAGCAACAATATATTTTTTATTTCTTGCATTCAACCAATTTCTATTTTTATATTTTATTTATAATTGTAAAAATCAAATAAAATTAGCTAAATTAAATCAAATATATTTGATAGATTTCTAGATAGCTATCTGATGTTTATGCCTACCTAATTCTAAGAAAATGCTGGTGTATTTAGAAGGATACGTAAATTCAAAAACAAGTCTTAATGTGGTGTAACTTTTGTTTACTAACATAAGTAGGTACTTTTGGGTATGTAGGTACTTTAAAAGTTATTATTTACTTGCTCCTGCGTTTTTCTAAGTATTTAAATGTCACTTTATCGATATACCTACCTATATTTTAAGTTTTAAAGTCAGTTTTACATTGTGCA
Source organism: Rhagophthalmus giganteus (assembly GCA_036326145.1). Taxonomy (NCBI): domain Eukaryota; kingdom Metazoa; phylum Arthropoda; class Insecta; order Coleoptera; family Rhagophthalmidae; genus Rhagophthalmus; species Rhagophthalmus giganteus. The sequence goes on along the minus strand of JARFJA010000056.1, from coordinate 4,707,700 downwards.
AAGTTTGGTGTCCCATTTTTCATGACGCCCACTGTACCTATAGATACAAAAGGGAAATTTTAACTATACATCGCCAGAAGAACAAATCAAAACGAAAAACATTAACTTTGTTCAATATAGGTATATAAAAGTATCTGATTTATTTATGTGACGAAAAACGCAAGTAGAAAGCATATGGATTTAATGAAAAAGACGACTTTACAGCGTAGCTTGAGGTTTTTATCTATATAGGTATCTATATACGGCTATCGAAGTGACGTCAAATACCTACCTCATGCAAAATAAGGATGAATATCGTGGATGTGTAGGTACTTACATATGTCGTGGTACGAAATATCTTACAGTAAGTGGCAAAAGAGATGCTGAATATCTTGAAGGAAGAACTGGTATAAATGGACTTCCAGATCAAGTGCATGACTATAGGAAGTCGTTCAACTTGTTGCCATAATTTTTTCAGCCTTTTTAGTTGTGGTTATAACTTACAACGCCGTAACGAGGGCGTGACGAAACAGGCGCTTCGCCACGGGCGCTTCATACCCTCGTTACGGCATTATATAAACGATACCTTAATGCCTACTTATAACTTTTACCTAGGTATTTATCTATGGCAAATTTTAAATATTTTTTAACAAGGTAGATATACCTATCTACCTAATTTCGTTTACGAATTTCAAAACAAGCTGAAATAAGAATAAGATGCTAATGAATATTATATTCAAATATACCTACTGTCTCCAAATTTGACCCATAATCAAGTGAAAATAGAATGACGTATAAGTAAAAGTTATACCTACTGACTAAAGGTACCTACTGCTACTACTACTACTAAGGGCCATTTGAACCGATGCATCTTGAAATTTATGCGTAACTAAAGTACCTATACCTATAAATTATTATCTATGGAAACGCGAAGGCATCCAAGGAAAATTTACTTAAATTATCCAAAAGTTACACTTAAATTTTAAGTAATATCTAGATGATAGTGCAATCGATCCTAATCGTAAGTAGGTACTACATCGTTTACGAATGCGACCCATAGTCTAACCAATAGGTATTTTTCCTGCCCTCTTTCAGGATAAAGGTTTTTGAAACATGTCAATTTATACGTAGGTAAACATACGAAAAACTAATGAAACATTGCAACTTTTCGAAATTGTATCTCTATAGCTGATAGAAATCGGAAATTGACTAATAAGACTTTTTTGTTGGAAATGGTTTCTTTTATCTTTTCCTTTCGTTTTAACCACACTTTTTGAGACACCCTGTATATACCTATAGGTATAGTGACAATAATTTACATGTTTCATTGTTATTGAAAGTGAAATTGGTAATTACCTAATTGGAAATCTATAATTTTATAACGACATTAATTATTATAAATATTTATTTATTTATTTATTAAAATTGTATTTTAAATTCGTACCTGACGAAAATTGTTTGTTCTAGAATGGTTCGGATAATAGCCGAGGAATTTCTAACGGATGAAAGGGACCGGAAGTATTATGCAGATCACTACACCTGCTGTCCCCCACCACTCTTTATTATCATCATTACATTAGTCGAGGTTTGTTTTATTTGTATGTTTTTATAACTTTATCGACTTGCATCGATCACGATATGGAAGAATTATGTCGTCACTAATAACCATACGGAAATTAGAAATTATCTAGTATAGGTATTTACTTACAAGATATTATTTAACAGTAAATAATTACCAATGATTGGCATGACCATATCGGCAACATGTTCGCAATTATTTAAAATTCTCTTAGTAATATGTATAGGTAGATTAATAAAATTTAATTAACCTAATTTATTATTTTAGGCGCCATTACAAAAATTGATAAGGTTGGGTATAGTTTCATTTTAAATGAGCTATATCCGATAAAACGTCCATAACGAGCAAAAAAGACAAATTATGAATATCGTCTTTTCTTACTTAGTAGACATATTCTGCACCTACATGTTTAACCACTCGTCAAATTTAAGTCGATAAAACATGCAGCTATAAACTACACGTCGTTTCCTACATATTTATGAAAAAATGTTAATAATAATTGCCAGAAGGTCCATTAAAAACGACCCCATCACCTTTATTTTTATTGAATTAGATAAAAACACATTTCTCCGCTATTTCTGTTTCCTTTAAATTAAATTTATTTAGGTATTTATGTGTCTATACCTATATGATGTTTACGTCATCGACAAAAAGTTACTAGATTGTTTATTTGTAATTCGGTTTAAAGTTTAGAAAGTGACATATTCTATAAATGATTTACTCACGCACATATTAGATGGCATAAAGAAAGACTACAATTTATTACAACTGTAAAAATACGAGGTACGAGGTGACAGCACTGCGTGAAACGTCATCAACTAGTAACCTTGCATTGATGACGTGAACATCATATAGGTTTGGATAAGCTATATTTGTCTTTTCTTTTTAACTAATTTGCGCATTCCTTATTAACAATATAGGTATTGTTTTTCAAGTTAATTATATAATATCTAGTTAAACTAATAAATATGTAAAATCCGTTATGTACGGATGCAAGTCGTAATGTGCGAGTGTGCCTGCGTGTGCGTGTGGTGTCAGACATCACACACTACACGTCACTTGTACAGTTCTAAGTCTTAATGCGTTTTGCTTCTTTTTTATTAAAATGACAACTGCAGTAGCTGCACATAATATTTGTAAATCAGTCATGTTGACTGTATATGGTCTCGATTAGGATTCCGTCGTGCATTATGAATAATAACTGTATAGGTAAAACTTAAGGTAAGACTGTGTACGGTGCATGCCGCACTGTAGGGTTCAGTAGGTCTTGCATTACGATTTACAACTGTACAAAAAGTTCCTCCAATGTCCGATTCTCGGCTGTTACGGAGATATCTCGCATTTTCTGGTTTTTCATAATATCATGATTATTTTCATATAAAAACAGACCTAGCGCCCAACTGGTGAGCCCTACAAAAATCTGACGTCACCGTTGGAAAGAGCACGAAATTTCCTATGATACTATACTACTACAAGGATTTCGTTAATCAAATGTCGGTTTTAATGAGGTTTTAGTTCAATTAAAGTTTAAAATTTTAAAAGTTAATATATTTTTTAAACTCGTGTTTAATTTGTAGTCTAGGAGACAACAAATCTCAGAAAGACTTAAAAATTTAATAAGATTTCCGATGAAATCCTCACATTTGAGAGGTTTCGTTATAGAGAAATTGCTGTTAGAAGTTTACTCTAAAAAGTCGTCGACTGACTTACATTGAAAGACACAATGGACGCGAGAAGTTTTATAGCCATCGAGTTGTAAGGCTTTTCAATAAAGATTAAAAGAATGAACATTTGGGAATATGATCATTTAATAACACTCTTGCGATATCACGCGATCACACTCTGTGTGATATCAATGTTTCATGAATTTTATCAACAGTTTTGAACGAAATGTTTACTAACTAATTTTTATACTAATCTGTTCTTGCGCCAATGAATGATATTATTAATATAGAAGGGTATAAAAAAATACATGACTTTTCAAATTTGTTCTGTTAAAATAAATGAATTTTCTACTGGCTGGCTTCCAATTCATGTTAATAAAATAGTAATTCTAACAAATCAACATTCGTCCAACTATTCTATGGCGCGAATCTATTAAGGTCTTCTAGCGCTCCGCCAATCTCCTCTATGTCTTCGTTTCTTCGTCTCTTCGCTAAAGCAAAAGCAAAAACAACAACAATCTCCAAATGTCTTGCTTTAAACAGGTTAAACAAACTTGACAAAAATTTGAGGTTGTGTGGAGAATGAAAATACCTTCTAAATGAGGTGCCACTTGATCCATGTTGAAATTGAAAAACAAATGACGATGACGTCATTATTGTGACATATGCATGTCAATAAAAAAAACAAATGAGTGTCGCAAAAATATAGGATACGTAAAAAGTGAATCGACGTGTACGAGTGTTTTTTCAGAAATTAACAATTCGGAGTATATTTCAGGATTTCCAGACTTTTTATCCACCCTGTCTGTATACATAGTTCTGTTGCACCCATGTAGTACATTGTCTAAAATACATATTTAAAGCGAAACGAACTTTACAGATCGGAAATAATCAATTTAGGTAGCCCGGTGTTTCCACATTTGTGGAAACATATGTCACAGATGGGGCACGTGCTAGTTTAATGTAAAGAAGGTACAAATTCCACCCCCAAAATTAGACTCGGCTTACCTTTTCTTTTACTGGCAAAGAAAAGGACAGGCAATCGTGTATCGTATCGCTTCGCGTTCCCAAACGTTAGATACGCCGTTCAAGAACCAGAAGCGACAAATAGTAACGCCAAAACAATCTAATTACCAAACAAAAGAACTTTCTCATTTATTCACCCTCATTCAACCGGATATCATTTATTCGGATTTTCGAATTATTCGGATCAATTTTTCATTGATTTTTTAATAAGTGTAAGTAGATACCTATACATGTAGATAGATTACATACGAAATTTTCTAAAAATAATAATATTCAATTATTATAAAAAACATTTTTAACAAATGAAAAATATTAGAGAATTCATATTAAATCATCATATTAGGGTAAATAATATACATAGTAGATAATTACACTAATAGGTACATTAATTACTTACATTCTCTTAATGTATATGTATATATATATATATATATATATATATATATATATATATCTATATCTATATCTATGTACGAAAATTAGATATGCTATACCTACATACACTTCGTCCAAACCTATATGCAATCCACGTCATCAATAGAAGGTTTCTAGATGATGACGTTTCACACAGTGCTGTCACTTCGTATTTTGACAGTTCTAATAAATTGTAGCCTTTCTTTATGCCATCTAATATGTGCGCAAATAAATCATCTATAAAATATGTCACTTTCCAAATTTTAAACCGAATTACAAATAAACAATCCAGTAACTTTTTTTGATGACGTGAATTGCATATAGGTTTGGATAGGCCATGTATATCCGTGGACGTGGATATCTATGTATTTCAACAATTCGAATTATACGGATAAATGCAGTTTGACTGTACATATTGTTCGCTTATTAAATATACTTATTTTGTATAGATATGTAGTACCTACGCTGCGTCGCCTTACGTCGCGTCGCACAGTGGGGCGGGATAGCGTAAAACGTGGCAGAAACAATTGTGATTTATGTAACTGCTTTAACTATTTGGTATATAATTTAAATTGAATAAATATAGATCATTTATAATATTTTACAAGTTTTATTTTAAAAATAAATGTAGATAAAAGATTTAAAAAAGTTAAAATAAAAATACCCCGCAATAATTGTATCTTATAGAAAATATGATCTCGTGACATTGATCGGTTGTCACATATGTTGTAACTTAGGACCTGCTGAACAAAAAATGTAATACATAAAAAATTATATAATGGTCAGTTTTTGAATTACAGTCAAACATGAGCTGTGACGGGCGAGTAGATATTGTTTGAGAACAATGTTTTTCGAACATTTCATAGTAAACCATTATTTTTATTGATCACAAGAGAAATTCCATAAATATTTTTTATACATATAAATTCATATATAGGGTGTCTCTGAATTTGGGTTTACTAAACTAAAAATTTAATCGTAGTAGGAAAAAATATATTGCTTGTAGAATATTCGACTTATTTTGAAAACAAAGTCTATCAAGCAAAAAAATTACATTTATTATATAACGTACGTACTCAAAAAACTATCTTACTAAAAAAATCAAAAATAAACTGTTCAGAAACTTTCACAAAACAAACTCTTACAAAATCTTCGTAAGTAATTTTAAAAATAAATTAATAATTGAATAAAAGATGGCCTAATAAAAGAAAACAGAGAAAACAGAAAATGTTTCTTCTTCTTCATCAGGTAGACTATTCGGGTATCTTTTTCTATTGTAATTAAACTATTCTAATCGTAAAATTAAAATAAAATTACAATTACAATAGAAAAAAAGTGTAGTTTAGTCGTCTGATGAAGAAGAAATACTTTCTGTTTCCTCTTCTTCGCGAGACGATTCTTCTGTATATCGAAAAATATTTGTCTCCCCGACCATATATAAAACATCTGTGTATAACTGCTTCAACTTTTTTTGTAAAAACTAAACAGTTTATTAATTCAGCGATTTTAGAACACTGACAAAAAACGTAAAATTTTTGAAGTTTTTCGGCTTTCTGCTACTTCTACAATTGAAGATGAATAGGGAAGAATAGAAAGTTGCTTTAAAATATTAAAATCGGTCGAAGTTTACTTAAATTATTTTGCAATAAACACAGAGTCATATAAACAATAAACTTTGTCTCAAATGTCGCAAAAAGTCCCAGTATTTTTTTTTATTATATAGTAGCTGTATGTATTAGCTATACTTCTATGCAAAAAAAAAAGTAACCTGGTACAGCTTGATAGTAAACTAAAAATCAACGACAAGTTGATTTAGTGACATGAAGGAAATGAAATTTAGTTACAAAAATAGATTAATTATAATAAACAAAATTAGGCACGTTAATGAACAATAACTTATTTAATAAGTTTATGTACCTGTAGACTTTGCATCCATTTCGATTTCGACTCATTTTTGTATTAATTATCTATATAAAACTAAAAAAAAAAACGGCACAACTATTTTGACGTGTAATAAACAATTCATACGAGTTTATCGGAATTGCCAGTTCTGCATGTATTACACGAAAATATGTGATGATAGCAGTAATTGCTTGATCGTATAACATTCATAGATGACTAAACTATTATAAAATATGAGTTTAAACGAGTGAATATGATATTTAAATTTTTGACTTTCTGCCACGTTTTACGGTATTCTGCCCCGCTGTGCGTCGGCAGAGGCGTCGTGTCGCGCAGTTACAATTTCCGCAGATGTCTAAATCTATTTTTTTTTCAGTTGGGGTTTTTCATATATTGCTCGGTTACTACTGGAGAATTAAATCCCGCCGGTCCCGTACCAATAGATTCAATATTTATCTACAGACCTGATAAAAGGATAGAAATCTGGAGGTTTTTGTTATACATGATGCTTCACGCAGGGTAAGTTTTAAGCAGTCAGTTACCATAACTATATTGACCTGTATTAACTTTGACAGTAATTAATTTTTTTTTAATTCGTCTACCTATCTATACCTAGGTGAACGAGTGAACTAAACGAATAAGAATGGTCTGTTCTAATCTCCCTTCAAGTGCGTATTTTTTAAATATTTAAAATTTTAATCAAAGCCACATTAGGCACGAGAGATGAACATCAACAAATATGTTTACAGTTAGTCGTAATGTTTGATATCTAATAAATTACACCGATAAGCAATTAAGTTGGTATTCGAAAGTAAATTGCGCTTTCAACAAGCATATTTAAAAAAATATATAAAGTACCTATATTTATAATTAGGTAAGTACACCTAGTATACCTAAAAATTTCGTTTAAACTCGACTATGTGACGATGTATACATATTGTAAATTAATATCTATTAATTGGTAGAATTGGTGAATTTGGTAGTCGAGCGGACAGCCCATTCTTATTCTTTTAGTCCACTCGTTTACAGTATGTAGTTCAGTTTTTATTTAAGTTACATTACATTACCTATAATATAACTACGCCGCTATTTCTGGTTTCTCCACATTATCCGCTTTAGCATTTTAATTCGAGTATAATTTAGTTTATTCTTTAATTTATTATATCCTGCCTTTTTGCCCCTGTTATCTTTGTTAATAAGATCTTCCTCAATTTAAAGGTAATTATATTATTTAGTTTCTATTTTATATTCTATTTAACAACGTATACCTACCTACACTAGAATTCTGACTAAAAATGTTTGAAATTAAATTAAACGACGCGACGCGAATTAATAAAAAATTAAAACAAGATGAATTCATCGTTTCGAATATCAAGGTAAATTGTATTTACATTTAAAAATCGACAAATTTAAAAATTCAAATATTCATTTTTATTTATTCATCTTATTGTTAGTTAATATCGTAGGAAAATACATGCATATACATACATGAGCCTATCAGGGTATATGCTTAATGGTAATATGCCGATACAAAATTACAAAATTAGATAATCATTGCGCATTATTAACGTACTTACATAGACGAAACATATCGTATCGAAAATAAACGTAATTTCATAAATAGCTACCTATATAGTACCTAATTGTATAAAATAAGTATAACCAGGCCAATTTCCAATTTAAAAACCATCACTACTCACTTCAAAAGGCTACTGATGAGGGTAGTAAGTACGTATTTACCGTACATAGGCTAATATTTATGTATGTATACCTACTGATTTTTATAAAACAGGTGCAAGGTATTCCTTATAAGTTATAAAATAAATAATGTATATACATTTTACAACAATTTGGGTTTTACGTTTTCTTTAATATCACTGTATCGTCGCGACGACGCCGTTCATTTACAACTAACAAAAAAGTAAATATGTCAGGTATACGTTATTCACGATAGGTTCCAATACACGTAACGTCACCAATAAAAAGTTAGAAGTACTAAATTGCATATTTGTAATATTCAGTTTAATGTTGCGAATGTTGGTACACTCAAATGACATGGCAAAGATAGGTACTGATACGAACCAGGTACATATATTTATATTGTATAGGTATAAGTACCTACCTAACCTACTTCAATACCTGTATTACACCTACTTAACTTTGTCAGCTTGCTTTAAGATAATTCTAAATTTATTTTTAAATACAAATTACGTAGGTAGGTGTTTGTTTACGCACCCCCCGTTTTATTGCAGATGGTTGCATTTGGGTTTCAACCTCGTAGTTCAGCTATTAGTCGGTCTTCCCTTGGAAATGGTCCACGGATCCGGAAGGGTGGCTCTGATTTACATGGCCGGTGTCGTGGCGGGCTCCCTGGGGACGTCGGTATTCGATACCGACGTGTACCTCGTAGGTGCTTCTGGTGGCGTCTACGCTCTGTTAGCTGCGCATTTAGCCAACGTGCTATTAAATTATAATAACATGCAATGTGGGATTTTAAGACTGTTCGGAATATTTGCAATAGGTACATATAACTACGCTACAGTTTATCATTTTTAAAGATTAATTTAATCTTGGTTTTTATATTATTTCAGCTTCCTGCGATGTAGGTTATGCAATATATTCTAGATATGCAGCGGAAACGATGGGGCCGCCAGTTTCGTATGTCGCCCATTTAACCGGAGCTCTGGCCGGCCTTACCATAGGTTTACTTGTTTTGAAAAATTTCGAGCAGAAATTGCACGAGCAATTGTTGTGGTGGATTGCATTGGGCGTGTACGCTGCATGCACTATATTTGCGATTTTGTTTAACATAATGAATCCGACTGTCGGCCCAATTCGAAACGTCGGAGAAGGCGTTAATACTCAATATATTTACAATAAATTTGGCGTATAGCCTCTGTCACTTTTAATATTTTTTACACAGTTATGTAAATATTGAATGTTTATTTAATTTTCTTTAAGTTAACTATTTTGTTTGCAAAACTGTTGCGCGGATTATCGACGTACATATTAGCGTTGCATACAAAAATCCGTCTTTTTTTTATATCCGTAGGTATATAGATATTATTGGTTGTGTGTATAATATGGTAAAGAGTGTAAATATTTAATTACCTAATATTTATATTTATTTGATGTTCGTACCAAAGACTGAAGTGAATAAATATCTTATTTGTTTAATACATTTAACTATGTATATCATAGGTAACGTTTTCTGTGCAGGGTAATTCTCGTTAATCAATTTCTTGTATTACCTACGATAAATAGCAATATTCGGAATATGTCGAATAGGTATCAACCCTGCACAGGTATTACCACCAAAAGCAGCAAGGCATCATTGTTGAAATATATATATATGTATATTATATATATTATATTATATGTATATGTATAAACATTTCTTTTTACAAACAGTTATGGCATGCTGCTTCTAAAATTGTTATCGTTAAGAAATTATTGTCAAACAGAGAGTGCATTTATAATTTGCATTTTTATACTTATTGCCATTATAATCAATACGGTTCCATTATTGCGATAATTTTATCATAAATCCATTACTATGTTAATTAATGGCGATAAAATGCAAAAGAACTGTAAGAAATATTCACTTTCCGTAACGTATTTCCACATTTTGATAATAATTTCAGTTAGAATTTAATGTTTTTTTTTTTTTTTTGTTAAGATATAGAAATTGATATTTTGTTCAAATGTACGAGTGATATGTTAAGCTAGTCACAAAAATAGTAAAACAGTAAAGCCTACCAAAGAGAGTGCTAGTTGACATTTATATACCTATACGCAGAGGGCCTTATACTATTAGGAAATATTACTTGCTGAATTCGACTTGTAATACCTGCCTAGTTATAATTTCACATCCAGGTATAGTACCTATAACATATTTTTTACATCACTCAGGTAGAATTTTCACGTATATTTATAATAAAACAGAACTGAATATTTTTTGTAGATTATTCTTAGTATAACCTATTCCATTTTGTTATCTTTTTAATGACTTTTTTATCGAATTAAATAACTGCCGAAAATGTATAACTTTAATAAAAAATAGAAATAATGTTTATATTTCTGGGTTTTATTTATTTTATTTGACCATAACCGAAGCGACCGAATTCTCAATTTAGATACCTACCTACATAAATTCGTATGTAGGTAATACTGCAACTGAAGATATTCAAATAATTTGCCAAAAAAAAAAAGTAAAATCTATAAAAAGTTACTAAATTGTTTATTTGTAATTCAATTTAAAGTTTGGAAAGTGATATATTCTATCGATGATTTACTTGCACGTATATTAGATGGTAAATATAAAGAAAGACTACAATTTATTAGAACTTAAAAAATACGAGGCACGAGGTGACACCGCTGTGTGAAACGTCGTCATCTAATATCATTATTTGATTGATGACGTGACAAGTTGGATAGGCTATAGGTATAGGTATACCTATACTTCGTCCAAACCTATATGCAATCCACGTCATCAGTAAAAGGTTACTAGATTATGACGTTTCACACAGTGCTGTCACCTCATACCTCGTATTTTGACAGTTCTAATAAATTGTAGTCTTTCTTTATATCATCTAATATGTGCGCAGGTAAATCATTTATAAGATATGTCACTTTCCAAACTTTAAACCGAATTACAAATAAACAATCTAGTAACTTTTTTTTGATGACGTAAATTGCATATAGGTTTGGATAGGCCATAAGTATATATTATGTATATATTATATAGGGTGTAACTAAAATAACTCGAAAGCTCTTAAGGGGTGAAAGGGTAGTGTATGACATGACCATTAAACGAGATCATAAACGTCTTATATATTATATAAGACGAATTCTAACAATTTTGGTTGAAATTTATTTCAAATAATAGGAATAAATACGGACCTGCTTTGTGTTTAAAGAATCTAATTATTCTGCGATGGAAAATATCGCGAACACGTTTATTAGTAGCACAAAATCAAACGCACAAATACAACGATATGATAGAACTTTACGTTACTGTGAGTAATAACAAAATGATAACTATCAGCTAGTCCACAAAAAAAATTAAACATAAATTTGCACTAATCTATCCTACAATAAAATAAATTAAACGTACTAATGCCATGTCGTCGGCACTGATAAGTTTTAAATTAGGCAAACTACCTATATTTTCTGATATCTATTCAGCTAATTAGGTGATACCAGCCAGTCAAAACCTATAATTATTATATTCAAGTTAATTTGGATATTATAGGATAATAGGTACCAACTATATTTTATCGGAAGCAATAAATAGGAAAGAAGGTAATTACTTACCTACATTTATATAAAGCAAAAAATTTATCATCTATAAAGTTAATATACTACACATTACCACTATATTTTATAATATATATTTACCTATAAGTTTTTGTGAATAGGTAAGTGATACAATAGTAAGGGCCAGTCTGTCAATCATCGAATAAAGTGCCAAATTAGTTGTTTTACGAATAGCTTATTTGGAACTTTATTTAATGATTGAAAGACAGGCCCTTAATACGGTGAAATATAACATTCTAATAACAATGTTATATATTTGTCCTAACGAAGTCATACGAAAACATGATCCATAATGTGCGCTAGAAGTAAATTACTGAACATTATTGTAATTCTCACAACAGAATAATAAATTTTAATTTTGATTTTGATTTTAGTATGAGCGTTGTATGATTCGAAATGACGCTCTACACTAGCGCATCTAGTGGTGCACTTAGTTATTTGTAGCTTAGATATTTTGTTCCTATAATTGCTTAAATTAGAACTTACTGAGTGTACTGTTCGGGACGACATCTACTAGCGCACTCAGTTTAAATGTTACGCTTTTCTTATAGGAATGAACTCTCTATATCTATTTACTCAATGATATGATGTAGTTTATTGTGTAACTCCTATGATAACTAAAGAGTCAAAAATAAACGATGAAGTAAAAACAAATACGAAAAGCTCCAATAAACGATAATACGATTTTAAGTACTTAAGAGGGGGCTGGAAAAATCAGCTTCTACCATGTTTCCGCTAGTAACGCCACAGTAGTATTTTTTTAATTATTTTAATTAGTATCAAACGGTTTAATCGTAAGATGGCGCGATTTTGGCATCAGCTATTTAAATGTTAATTCCTGTTTTCTTGTACTAAATAGTTTCTACAGAGTGCGCTTTTTCATTGATGCATTGGCATTTAATTTAATTATGTTTACGTTGTAAACTTTGCTAGCGTTTCTAGGATATAAAATTACAGAATATAAAAAGTTAACAAGTTTAAAAAAATTATTTAACTTGCAACCAGAAAAGTTACCAAGTTATGGGAGCGGAAAATTCAAAATATTTCTCTTCAAGAAAGTCACAATTGGATTGATTCATCAGTCTTGATTTTTAAAATTTATTTTTTGTGTAATATGTGAGAGAAGTGCCATTATTAATACAAAATAAAAATTGTAACAATAGGAAATCCAATATTACTGATATATGCACATATGTAATTACTTATGTATATATTTCAGAATAATTATTATTATAGCATGCCATTAATTGCATTAAAAGTTAAATAGTTACAGTTTCGTTCTTAAATACATGTAGCTATACGTTATTCACGGTAGGTTCCAATGCACGCAGCCATGCACAAAGAGTTACTAAATTGTAAATTTGTAATATTCAGATTAAAGTTTTAAACATGGCACTCCGATATCTACCGATGATTTACCTGTACACATATGACATGGCAAAATAGACTAAAATCTATTAGTACTGTAAAAATACGAGGTTTTATTGATGACGTGTTGGGACCTATCGCGAATAACGTATATATACATATCTACTTATCTACTTATTTATGGGAAATGTTCGCCGCATTCTCAGCATTTCTCAGTAATTCACAGAAATCATAAATAACAACACGTCAAAATCCAAAATAATTATGCTTACTTCCGAAAAATAAACCGAATGAGTTTCTATCTTTTATAGAATGAAAACTTGTAAATAAATAAAACTGTAGGTATGGCAAATGTACATACATTCTTAATTTTAATTGTAATTTTGAAATTAGACCTTTTTATACAATATTATAAATGGTTCACTATTTAGAGTATAAGAAAATACAGGAGTTCAATTTTGATTTTAGTTTAAGATTTCGTAATAAGAATTACGAGTTCATTTTCGGTATAGGTACGTTGAATATAAATATTTCACAACGAAATATGCCGCCTATGCAGTTTGATGTTTGTTTATCATACGCGAGATTAATGTCCACGAATCAGCCGGCAAATAAAAAAAAATACCGCTCTAGTTTTTTACAGCACCATCTATTCAATAATAGTTGGATAATTTTGTTAGACAGATTCTACAAAATCAAGTAGCTATCTGTAAGATAGTTTTATACTTGAAAATGACGATTTTTCAAGAAACGGTTTACGAATTCTAGCAACAATTACACCCTGTACTTTTGTATACGTATTCACTGAACCTTCTTCTAGTTGCTCCTTATAATATTTTAGTCATATAGTAGCTAAATATCTTATAATTTGAAGTATTCGAAAGCATGTGTACAACTTAGCAACTTACTCTTCCTTTAACTTTTTTAGGATAAAAATATAAGGAACAACTAGCTAATCGAATTAGTATTTATTATCAATTAATTTTTTTAATAAAATTTAACAGCTTTTTAGTATCGTTTCCTGAAGTGAATCTACCATAGCGACATCTGTTGATTCTCACTTATAGAACCCCCTCTTAACCACCATATTTACACCAGTGAAATCTAAACTAACAATACATCAGTTAAAAAGTGTTATATAAAAAGTTGTTAAGTGTAAATACAGAGTTATAACTTCGTATAGCTTATCCAAACCTATATGATGTTCACGACATCAACAAAAAGTTACTAAATCGTTTACTTGTAATTCGGTTTAAAGTTTGGAAACTGACATATTCTATAGATGATTTACTCGCGCATATATTAGATGGTATAAAGAAAGACTACAATTCATTAGAACTGTCAAAATACGAGGTACGAGTCATCATCTAGTAACCTTGTATTGATGACGTTAATATCATATAGGTTTGGATAAGTTATAGTAGTACTACCTCAAAGTACTAGTATAAGTGACTCTAAGTGGCGTGTAAACACTGTTTTACTGTACTTTTTATTATCGCGTACTATCGTAAATACATTTGGCGAATAGGTGTATTATATCGTTATAATTACAGTCGTTAAATCGCGTGTAAACGCTTACTACTGTAGTTACGACAAGGTAACCACCTGAAGTATTTTTGTGTCAGTTTTACGTGTGGGTTGTACTTTGTTTATTTTTGGTTAAGTTACAAAACGTACATTGCAACATAACTTATATGCAGTAAAATGCATAAATAAAGTCATACTCGACATTAAACATATTATAATAATATGCATCATTTTGCATTTATAAAAACAACCTTTCTCAATACTTATCTTATTAATAGCAAAATAACTTGGAATGTCTAATAAATTTATTCTTCAAATTAACGTCAGAGGGCGTATTGCTTATTTCCAAATACATACCAGTATAGGTATTTAATTTATGGCCATGTAAAATGGGCTTTATTTTTGTCGATATAACCTAAAAAATGATTTAAGTGTAGGAATTTTGATAACTACGATTTAATAACTATTTACGGTTAAATTCACACCATAATACGATTTAACGCCAAAAGTAATATAATAATCAAGTTTAATTCGCATTTTTCTGCTAATTGCAAACTTTAAAACGTTTTGTAACCTCACCATTCTTTACATTTAAAAGTTATTAACCAAAAATTATTTTCTAGATTGATATGTTTCGCAGAATTATAAACAACGTTATAGAAACGACGTTACAACCGTACCAGTCAGAATCGTCGATATTTTCTTGTCCTTTCAACAAAAAAGAGACTGCACACTTGAATTGGTTGCCCGGAGTAGCTCCCTGTTTTCCAGTAAATGCTGAAAATATTGAAATTCTTAATGAACCACAAGAATTTTATAACACACTACTAGAAAAATGCATGCAAGCTAAAAGACGGATTACTCTTGTTAGTTTATATTTCGGTAACGGAATCTTGGAACATAAAATAGTCGATGCACTATTAAACAATGACAGCTTTAAATTAGGAAACGTGAAAATTAATATTCTGTTGGATTACACTCGTGGTAGTAGATACACAAATAATTCTCGACTACTTTTAAAGCCCTTGCTGGAAAAAAATGCTGAGAATTGCCAAATTTCTCTTTATCACACGCCAGTCTTAAGGGGGCTCAGAAAACATTGGCACCCAACCGCTGGAACGAACTGTTTGGTTTACAACATATGAAATTATATATTTTTGATGATACTTTAGTAATAAGTGGTGCAAATCTTTCCAATGATTATTTTACTAACCGTCAAGATCGTTATTTCATTATCGAGGATAAAGGAGTTGCTGATTTTTACAGTGGATTAATAAAAAAAGTTGAAAAATTCAGTTTAAGAATGGATAAAAATGATAATTTAAGTTTAAACGAAGGGTGGACTCTATTACCATATGAAGGGCACAAAATTGAATTTATTAATAAAGCAGGTGATTTAATTGAAAATTATGTATTGGACTGCAGAGATGAACAAAATAATTGTAAACGAGAAGGTTATGGTAAAATTTTTGTTTTATTTGTTTAAGATGTGTAACTACGAGGATTATTCGCAGATACTTGGATATTTCCTATGGTCCAAATGGGACAGTTGGGAATCAAACAGGATGCTTTGGTAACATCACGGTTACTCACAGATGCACCTTTAGGTACCCGTTTGTTTATCGCAACTGGTTATTTTAATTTAACCAATCATTATATAAATATAATTGTTAATAATTCAGTTGCCAAATGTAAATTGTTAATGGCCCATCCAAATGTATAGTTTAAATGTTGATATTTTCCAGCTATTATTTTATTATATTTTAGGCAAATGGATTTCAAGGTGCATCCTTTCCGGCTGGGGGTATTCCAGCAGCATATAGTCTAATAGCACAAAAGTTTAAAAGAAAATTGGATAAATTAGGACAAAGTAACAGGATTACCATGCAAGAATATTTGCGGGAAGGTTGGACGTATCATGCTAAAGGTTTATGGTAATTATTGAGTACAACTGAATACATGTGGTATAATCTGTATCTGTAGGTATTATCCAACGGGACACGAAATGCCTTGCCTAACATTAATAGGCTCTCCCAATTTTGGTGAACGTTCCGTAAAGAGGGATTTAGAGACGCAGCTTGCTATTGTTACTGAGAATGTTAAATTGAGAGAACAACTACATGCAGAATGTACTAAACTATACAATTTGGGTCAACCGGTTGATACCAACAGAGTCATTCCAAAATGGGTTTATCCTATGGTGT
This sequence comes from Rhagophthalmus giganteus, assembly GCA_036326145.1. NCBI lineage: Eukaryota > Metazoa > Arthropoda > Insecta > Coleoptera > Rhagophthalmidae > Rhagophthalmus > Rhagophthalmus giganteus. The sequence continues at coordinate 4,690,718 of JARFJA010000056.1, read as the reverse complement.
TCTTCTTTAGAGGGTACTTTTAACGGGGATTTTGCCAACATCATCTCATAGTTTATATTGTTATCTTAAGATTTCTAAAAATTTAAATGTTTATTTATTGATTTACTTGAGTTAATTTAAATAAATAGTTATTGTTATTAGATAAAATTTTCTACCGAAGTTAATTTTCTAATTTAAATCAAAATTTTTATTATTTTTTTAATTAAGTAAATAATTATTAAATTATTTTTATAACAATTATTAAATTGTATCTACCAGTTGTTTGAAAGCTTGAAAATTATGCATTTGCATAATAATATAAACAAATATTCTATAAAAATTTATTTCTGGGAAACTAAACTCCTAACAGCAAATGCTGTCTTGGGTCTTAAGTCTTGGATTAGCACGAAAATTTGTATTTTTCATTAGGATCACGTAAACTAAAGGTAACGGAAAAGTGTTAGGAGCACAAATTTCTAATTTCTACTTGTTATAACAGATGCCAAAATTAAAGATTTTTATAGATTTCAATTTATAAGTTTACAATAATATTCTATAGATGACGGTAGTTATTTAAATTTTTTAATTTACCGCAAAATCACAAAAATTATATTTCACTATTAACAACATATTTCTGCTAATTTCTGAAGTTAGGGTAGGATGAATAAGCAATTCTGTTTTTAAGAACAAAATATATACAGATTTTTAAAAATAATATGAATAACAACACACTTAGCTTAAGGGTAAAGCAAACAAATTCAAATATTAGAAATGGGAAAGAATTTGATTTTACATTATGATCACATAAGCTTGAAGAAGTATTACTTTCAACCGTGGTTACAGATTCAATGTAAATGTATAATTGACAATTATATTTATAGATGTCGTTACAATTTTGCAGTCAACTAAACTTGTAATTGATTTTTATGTCTACATATGGCGTCTGAATACATTTTCTATTTATAAAGAATTTACATCAATAATTAAATGTATTTCACTTTATCGATAGTAATTGCTGTGTTATTACGCTATGCCTTTTATTTTATGAAATGATAAAAACGGTCATAACTTATTTACCAAATTCTGTAGTAGAAAAATTAACAGCTGCTTATTGCAAAGGTATTGAAGTGAGGTTGTAAATCTTAGTGGCCTTTTTATTTATATTAAAATGTCAGTTCGTTTATTCTACAGGCGATTTATAATTTTTTCAACTGCTTTTTCAGTTAGCGCTTTCAGGCAAAACGGTTTTCGAGGTACTCATAGTGCACAAACCTCCATAAATTTAGAGAAAATGAAGGTTCGTATTTTGCCAGCACTTTCGGATAATTATATGTATTTGGTAAGTTATTATTTTATTGTAAAGTATATTTATGGTTAATCTTACAATTTGGGTAGATTATTGATGAAAAAACGAAACAAGCAGCTATTGTCGATCCTGTTATGCCCGATAGGGTATTGGAAGCTGTCAACGAGGAAGGCGTTAATCTCACAAAAATTTTGACAACTCACCATCATTGGTAATTATTTATTTATCGGGATATTTCCTTATCGGTATATTTAACAATTGTAGGGACCATGCTGGGGGTAATGAAGAACTAGTCAGGAAATCGAAAAATTGTTTACAAGTTTTTGGTGGCGATCCTCGCATTAACGCTCTTACGAATCGTGTAAAAAACGGCGATAAGTTTGCAATTGGTGATATTAATGTGGAATGTTTGCATACGCCTTGTCATACTAGTGGGCATATCTGCTATTATTTGACATCTGAAGGTCAAACACCTGCTGTTTTCACAGGCGATACGTTATTTGTAGCAGGATGTGGAAGATTTTTTGAGGGTACTGCGGATCAGATGTTCAACGCTCTTATCGATGTATTAGGTGGATTACCTGATCGGACTCAGGTGTTTTGCGGTCATGAATATACAGTACAAAATTTGAAATTTGCACATCATGTTGAGAAAGATAATCGTGATATCGAGGTGAAGCTCAAATGGGCTATTGACCAACGACATAGAGGATTGCCTACCGTAAGTACTTTAAATCAAATATTACTTACCTTGTAATTTTTTCACTACACTTTCTATTCTTATTTTGATTGATTTCTTTAGACTTGATACATTTCATCCGTTTTTATCTTTATTATTATTTAATTTGTATCAAGGGTAGGTAAATATTGTTACAGGTACCATCTACCATAGCTGAAGAGAAAATGATTAATCCATTTATGAGAGTCGATACTGCTGCTGTCCAAAATCACAGTGGATGTGGAGAATCAGTTGCAACAATGGCATCAATTCGAAAAGAAAAAGACTCGTTTAAAGTATAAATTATTGCAATGTAGAAATTAAATGAAAAATAGATTTGTTGATTTTAACATAAGTATAAGAAAATATTTATAAATCATGTTAGTAAAATGTTTAATTTGTTAATAGTCTATATACATAATTATTTTTTCATATTATACTCAGATAGTTCTACTGCATACTTCTCTTTAGACCGTTCATACATTTCCACATAAATCTGTAAAGGAAATGATGTTTTCAAATAAAATGATATTTATATAAAAATCTACCTTTTTATCAGGTACAGAAAGTGATTTCCATTTAATAGCAAGTTGCCTGGTTAATTCCTGTTTGGTCAATTCTGCTTCGCCAGGTTTTAATTCAGCATTTAACTGTGCCATTAATATCTGTCGCTGTTCCTGGCAAAATTGAAAAAAGGGATTCGAAGGCCTTTTGGGTGCATTTGGATCTTTTTCTGATCTAGTAGCTTTTCTTTTCGGAGTTTTCCTAATTATTTTTCCTTTTTCTGGTTTCTCATCTGAATCTACAATAATGGTTGAATGATTAAAATACAATACGATATTTTAATTAGAAGATATAGCATTTTTGTTCTGGATTGTTCAGACCCTATTAGGTGCACTAGGCATTTTATAATTTTCAATGTTAATTCAAGAATAGCATGTTGATAATATTTAGTAATGTATGTACAGAATGTGATTTTTTTTTTAATGTAATGTCGGAAAAAGCAAAATTTTGGTTGAATCCCTTGAATTAGACTTAATCGATTGGTTTATAGTTTTACCAACGCTATTGTTAAAAAATGTATACCTATGTATATTTATTTTGCAAAATTAATAACCAAGAAATGAAAATTATTTAAACTTTATATTCTTTGACACATTAGAAAAGTCACGTTCCTCAAGTATTATTTAAATTAATATTACACTAATTTTAACTTACACTCATTTCCTTTTTCTTCTTTTATTTTATTGTTAGATATTTTCGACATGGACGATTTAGAACTTTCCATGTCCTCTGCAATTTCCTCTTTTGGTATAATTGTCCAATCTTCATTGTATTGTTCTTTTAAACGTTGTTTCAATACCTTAATTGTCTCCAAACGATTATTTGTTATTTTTTTTATTTGCTGAAGGCTAAGAATGACTAATAAATAAACCAAACATCATTTTAATAAAAAAAAACTAACCTATACACCAAGTGTTGATTGTGTTTTTGAATGGTTTCGCACCTTTCTAATAATAATGTATACTTTTTATAGTAAATATCGTTTTCGTAGTTATTTTCAGTATAAACTCCGTCGTTTTCTGAATCGTCCGACATCATTTTGATAAGTTATATCTACCAATTTTTATTTTATCTAAATTATTTGTATAGAATGACCTATTGTAGTAAACAATCACTCACTCAACACATCGATTACCTTTATTGAATACAAAATTACTGCTTTATAATATTAACATTGAATAAAATTAAGTATATGAAGTTAGGTTATGTATAATAAATAAATTACCTTTCAAAAAACCCATAAGTTATGATTGTTAATTTGTACTCTTTTTATGTATCTTATATAGCAAACGATTTTAAAAATTTTGCACATTTACTTTTAAGTACCTAGGTATGTATATAATTTTTTTTTAAACATCAGGGTTCATGACGGGTATTACATGTTATTTTGACATACAGGGTGTCCCAGAAACATTCGGTTGTACGTTGGAAACCTCATAATCCAGAGCTCAAAACAAAGTCCAATAAACGTAGGCCCGAAAACGATTAGTTATCGAGTTATATTAATTTTAAAGTTTTAGAACCCAATACACATAATATACAAATAAATTAACATAGAATGCTAACTCAGTCACAATAAGTTTTCAAACTGAATACCGCCCGTAACAATACATGATGCTTCAATATGTTTTCTCGTGGACTGGCATAGCCTTTTAAAAATTCCAGTATTCCGAATCACTTCAAAAGAGTGAATTCGTTCTTAAAGTTCATTAACAGTTTGGATAGATCCAGCAGTATACATTAAAGTTTTGAGATGTCCCCATAGATAAAGATCGATGGGATTACAATCCGGTGAATAAACAGGCCAAAGAGTTGACGTCCTGGGTAATAAGTATTTAAATATTTCATAGCCACTAAGGAAAAATGTGCAGGAGCACCATCGTGCCCTTTAAATTAATTTTTTTAACTAAAAATTGATGTAATTCGACAACAGTTCTATTAATAACGGATAACGGTTTTATTAATTTTCATTTGTTTAGATTTTAAATTATAAATTGAATTTCCTGCACAAACAATGTTTTTTTTGTGCCATTACAAGAAGGCAAGCACATTGTCCTTCAATTTGATATACCATCAATAGTTTGCTAACAGCCTTTCCACATTGTTAATGAATGCTACAAAATTTATTGTGATAATTAACACGGTCCCTAATAATTATAAAATTAGGAAGACCGTACGCCAATAATTTTTCATTGTTTGTAAATTTCCATGATCATAACTTTTTTGTTAACCTCAGTTTGCAGATTACAATTATTCCTATAATCTTGCACCACACAAAGTGAATATAAATAATTTTACTATTTTATATTAATTTCGTGTTTGTCTATTTTGCTTTAATTTAAACTTACTAAAATAATACTTATAGATATTTTATATTCTTTTACAAATTTTTGCTTAACTAAAATTTTTAGAAAACCAATAAAATTAAAAATATATACTAAATCTTGATTAAACATTAATCAACAAGTATTATTTCATTTTGATGTGGAAATTCATGTTCAGTATTTAATTCGCCAAAACCAGCATCAATTAATTTTAGGCCTACATCCTCTGCATGGGAATTGAAAAGTACCACTTCTAAATGTCCAGATACAGCCCTGCAAACAAACATTAAATTAACATATTAATATGTACTGATTTTTCAACTTCAGTTAATTTTTTAATTAACAAAAGTTTACTATGGAAATTATTGTTACAAGTATGTAACAATATATGTAGTAGTTAGGTTAGTTAGTAAAAAGTAAGTTATAATTTGAAACTGTTAATTTCGTAATATAATTAATATTACTAATCTCTGTAATTATTGCATCCTTTATGAAGTAATTGTCTGGTTATGGCAAATCAACTATTTATAAATATGGGTAACTTCAGCAAAAAGTGAGATTTGTTTTTGATCCAAGTGGACATGCAATCACATATGCACCCCAAAATATTAATAAATTATAAATAATAAAGTACTTACATGACTTTTGCTCGAAATTCTTGACATACATAATTTTGCTGAAAGTATTGTTTACCATCCTCAGGATCTAACCCATTTTTGTGTTTGACATTGTGAATTCGACATTCAATTGCCTACAATAAATAAAAAAATTAATAAGTTATTTTTATTTTTCAAAATAAATACTGGGTGTTCCTAAATAATTTCAAAAGATTTTAGAAAGGGAATTCACCTTGGTCTATTGTAAGACAAAAAGTTCTAAAATGCCTCATTTCTGAGAAATATGATAGAACTGATTCAGGAATGGAATTTTTTAATTATCTGTAAAATTACAAAAAATACAACCTTATATCTCACCCATTTTCGCCATGCAGTAGATATAAAGAATTTTTTGCAAACTGGTATTACTGTCTTACCAGAGAGCGTTACAACGTTGTGAATTATTAAGGTAGTAAAAATGATTGATTTAATTGAAAAATCTCGTAATATACGCGTATTTCATAAAATAAAGTTTGTGTGTTAAATATTTGACCATGGAGTTAATTTTTTTTATTTACCTCTTCTCTTTGAGAGAAATTATCCAAGTTTGACTACTTATGTTTCAAAATCAGAAATGCATTTTTCCGACATTTTCATAAACATCTGAAACTGCAAATAATTAAGGGATTAAACGCTTCTTACCTTTCTAATAATAATCTGTTTAGGGAAATTGTGAAATATTCCTGTTTAAAAAAATACCATCCTAAGTACTTTCATTTTAAATGATATGAGTATTATTTGTTAATAATACATATTATTATGAGTAATAGCATTGCCATTTGGTATTCCCTAATAAAAAAGATTAACATCTTCAACAAACGCTCCTCAAAGATCTTAAAGTAGGTATTCTAAGAAGTGTTTAACTCAAATTAGGCAATTAGGTGTTTAAGGCAATTTATTAAATCCTTATATCGATGGCGTTTTGACAGAACATCTTAAGCGTCACTTTTTTCAAAAATGAGTTGTTCTATCTTAAAGGCAAAAGCATAATCTGTTAAAATCTGGTAATAACATTTCCATTTTTTTCAGAAAATTGATTTGTATTTCTGCAGAAGATAATTGCTTATGGTTACGCTACAACTTAAAATGTGCGCTCTTGTAAAATTAGCTTTTTGTTGCTTAAGATGTTTTGCCAAAACGCAGTTGATATGATTTTTTTTAAATAAGTATGGCACTTATGCAATTGAAATATTTAGAAACACACGTGACAATGACAACAAACAACAATATTTATTGTTTATAATGATATAAAAATGTTGTCATTTTCAATATTTGAAAAAGATATTTTGTACTTACCTGGAAAGGTAATGATAAAAATTCTTTCGTCATTAGTCTCAAATCCATTATGGAAAGCGTTAATGTATCACCAAAATCAACAAAGAACACCTAAAAACAAAATTACCTTACTTATTGATAATTTAAGGGTTTTGGACTAATTGTAAGCAGATTTTTCCAAGAAAATATTTCTTAATTATTAAAAAAAAATTATTTGGTAAGAACTTTTGTGGAAACACATTTTAATTTAAGATGCGATGTAGAGTATAATTACGAGGAGCGTTCAAGTCAAACCGAGACTTTTTATGCTGGAGGTACAGGAAGGAATGTTAGTGCACTACCGACAGTAGTAACAAGTGTGAGCTATTACTGTGGAAAAATCGATCCGATTTAATAACAAAAGGCGTCCTGTGTTGCAGGTAAACAAATGACCACATACTGTTCACAGCATTACTTGGTCGGGAGGTATTGTCATATCCCCCTTACAGCTAGGATCTCGCACCGAGTGATTTCCATTGGCTCTGATGACGAAGTGAAGCAGGCTGTCCTAGGATAGTTCATGCATTCAGCATTAATTAAATGCTGGGATAAGTGTATTCCAGGAAATTATATCAAAAAATAAATGACAATTTAATTCCTTCAAATTTGTTCTTTTTCGTACACATAAAAGTCCCGGTTTGACTTGAACGCCTCTCGTATATGAACTGAAAATAATAAAAAATGAGTTTTTCTTCACCTCAACTGTAACATCATCATCATTTCCTGGAATGTCCACATTTTGTACTTGTGCTCTATACCATTGTTTATTCCAATGTTTGGCTATTACTAATTGACCTAAAGCAGGAGGGTTTTCTAATAATTTATATCGTTCTTTGTATGCAGAACTATTCATTAACCGTCGAAGTCCACTAAGTGTTTGACCTAGAGTAAATTAATATTAACATGCAATCAGTGTAAGTGTACAAGTATGAAACAATAAAATTAACCATGTAAATTTGTTAATTCAATAATACGTGAAATATTGATGTATGGTGGATTTACTACAACAGAACTATCCACTAAAACACTATCACTAAAATAACACGTTGTTGTCAATTTTGCATAATTCCTTCATATAGGTTACCTGATATTATGACATAATTAGGGAAAGATGGGGCAAACTGAGACATATTTTGTAGTTTTGGGGCTCATTTTTGCAGGACAAACCGAGACACGACCAATTTTTCACATATTTTAAATGAAACTCAATTGTTTGACATGTGGTTTGTTTCAGTTTCGTTTTTAAAGAAAAATATGTGCAGTTTATATGTAACACTTTTTAAGTATTATAATTTGATACTACAAATTTCATAATTTAATGTTGTTGGAGTCCCTCTATTTTTTATGCCAGTAAATGGTAAGTCCATCATAGTTATTTTCCATTTATAGATCAGATTCAATAAAAGTTTCTTCCATTAATATAAGCACTAAATTTGACTAGAATATTGCTTTGTTATTAGAAAGCCAATTTTATGCATCTTGATTGATTAGTACTAACATTGAATTGCTCCAACAACAAGCTATACGTTATGTTTGGCTTGTTATTTGTTTTCTAGTTTGTAACATGTGAAACTGTTTTTTTTTTAAGCAAACTGTACTGTACAATTAAGATTCTTTCCCATAATTTTATTAATGAATCTATTTGGTAAACAGGGTATAGATTCATTTTTTTATTTATTATAACAGTAACAAAGTAAATTGAAAAAGAAATACTTACTGTTACTTTTAGTATTATTTACATTTCGTATTACAGCATAAAATCTTCGTATATTTAAAGCATGTGTTATTAATAACATTATTTCTTCATTAACATTAGGTAAAGTAATATGCTCAAATGGTTCATAAACTTCTTCCTTATCTCTTGTATAACCACCTAAAATATGATTAAATAAGTAAAATGAAAACATGTGTTTTTTATTGTTTCTATAAATTTTATTATCTGTTCCAACATAAGTTTCCAAGTTTATGTGTAGATAAATATAAATACAAAAGAAAAATGTGAAATATCAATCTTATATAAATTAAGTGATAAAGAATAAAGCTATGTTGAAATTCTCTTACCTCTAAGTTTTACGTGCCGAAATTTGCAATTCTTCCCATTTTTACAAAAACCCCTGAGAAATTTTTGACACGTTTCGGCTTCATCTTTAGGATCGTAATGCATAACTGCCTCATTTATATTTCTCGCCTCTTTAGAAGTTTTTTCAAAAAGTTTCTCTATAATTTCTTTATCTGACATGCCACGTTTTGTACCTTGTAGACCTATAAAAGTTGCAATAAATATCTTCCAATAATCGCTGGGGGCGTATGGTCGGTTTGGAGGCGTTTTTAGTAAACACTAAAACAGTAGGTATCGATACTCTGGTCACTTACAGTAAGTACACCTTTTGCAAACAGCTACCCAGACCAATGTTTGTTAGCAACCAGCGGCAATTTGCGTTTATTGGAAGATATAAGGTAAGTTGTAATTTTAATGTAGCATGTAATAGTACTATTCCATGTCAAATCCAATAGCAGCTCGATGACCTCGATATTTTAATTATTAATTTTTTATATTTAGTAAGTAACTTTGATAAGTTTGATAAGGCCATAACTATTATAACTTTTGACATAAAATTACACTGAACGTTAGGTCGAAAATATTATATAATAGGTTTATCAATTTTTACTGTTAGGATTTGACATAAAACCCTCGATATTTCAATCAATCAGTTATTTGGAAAAGGGCACAATTGCCATTTGAAGGAACCTGGTTTTATGTCATTTCTTGTATTCTATATCGAGAAAGTGTGTAGCGACTCGTAGTGGTACTTTTGAGAAATAATGTCATATAAGTATTCAAATTAATTATCTGTTAATAAAGATGTTGCTTAGACATATCTATTTTAACCTTTATTCAACTTAACACATTGCTTATTTATCTTACTATTATCATTCATATTATTATGAATAATATCGACAATGTGAAAATGTACGTTATTTTTATAACATTATTTACAATGGTAGCACATAATCACATATGCACATCCTTTATAAGTAGGATGATTAATAAGTGTGTTTATTTATAAATGATCATGATAAAATTCCATATAACCCTAACCTTATGTACTTTTTATATTTTAGATTTAAATAAATTTTTGTTAATACAGTAAAACGTTTCAAAGTAATCAATTTAATTAAGATGCAATTATAAACAAAAAAATAGTATATCATACCATGAGAATGGCAAATTTGATTAACCATATCATTGTTTGTTAATATTTCTGACATGTACTCTAAAAAATCTACAGCCAAATTCATTTCTATTAGAGTATCAGCAACTGTTTTTTGTGAATTTACTGCATCAATATTTACCATGTCTATTGCAAAGGAGTAACTGAAATAGTTTTTATTAGATATTTTTAAAGTAATCAGATGTAAAATATACAAACCTTCCTTTATTGATATATGTTAATTTAAAAAACGAATCACTACACATATTTTGAAGGGCTCTTATGCTTTTCTCAGGCCATTCTTTCATTACTTTGAATTTTGTCGAACCAGGTGGATAAAGCTAAATAGTTAAAAAATAAGATTCAATATTTTTCATTAAACTACGGCAGCAGCAAAATTGAAGTATTACAAAAGTTTTTAGATTCAGATATAGGTATGTTTATTTCTACTTGAAGATGCATTTCTAAGAATTTTTTTTATCAAGAAACTCCATCGTGTATTTTACTGTAAGAGTTGTTAGTTCGAAACACCATTGAGACACCATTATGACCAAAATGACCACAGACCAAAAGACAAAGCATGTCATCATAGATAAAATATCCCGTTTATTTATTTGATCACATAATATGTAAAAGATCGCATTGTCATTTAAAGAATGTTAGATTCACAACCTACAACATACCTGCACATAAAACTAACAAATTTAGGGAGCGTTTCCAGCATAGAGCTACTTTCATATTAAATAGGGTGGTTCTATATCTGGATTACACTCTGAATAGTGTTAAATTAGCTGTGAGAGACATATTGTCTGAGGGTGGTTTAGTTAATTTGAATAATTTAATTTAGTAATTTGAAGTAGTATTAAGAAGTAAAAAGTATTAAATTAAGTATTATTTTATTGTTTAGTTTAAGTACAGTAGAACTCCAGTTATCCGGATTGCTTTGAGAAAAAACAAGAAAACCGCAAAACAAAATCTTTCCACGAATAATAAATATTCAGAAGTGTTCACCGCCTATTGGCTGCAAGGAAACAAATAAAGACCGATAAACAATTGACTTTGACTGATATGTTCAAGCAGTGATATTTTAATACAGTATAGCTTATCCAAACCTATATGATGTTCATGTCATCAATACAAGGTTACTAGATGATGACGTTTCACACAGTTTTGTCACCTCATACCTCGTATTTTTACAGTTCTAATAAATTGTAGTCTTTCTTTATACCATCTAATATGTGCACAAGTAAATCAATCATCTATAGAATATGTCACTTTTCAAACTTTAAACCGAATTACAAATAAACAATCTAATAACTTTTTATTGATGTATGTGAGTATGTAAAATATAAATAATATTGTTTTTGTAGTCATTAAATTAATACATTATAAGCAAATTTGGTTTTTTTCTAAGAAATACCCTTTTTTCGTCAATTATCAAATTATCCGGATATTCGATTATCTGAAACAGGTCTAGTCCCAATTAATCTGGATAATTGGAGTTCTACCACAGTTGTAGTATAAGTACATGTTTGTATATGTATTTTTATTGTTGACTGTGTGCTGTCTGCAATTGCAGATTATGTAGGGGGAGTGGAAGATCAACTTCGTCAAACTCTTCTTAGTGTTTATCCACTAAATAAAGGCTCAATTAACAACTGTGCCAAGTCTCTACTTTCTACTAATTACTTAGGTCGAATTTCTTAAAATGCCTTGTCTATAAATAAACGATTAATTGCACGTGTCAATTAATAATAACATTATTTTATTATGGCAGATAACTGTTTAGTTGTTTTATACAACTTTTAAATAATAGTTGTCGTTTTATAAAGTAAAATAATGTTTTGCTTATCTAATAAGTTTAACTATAAATGCCAAAAGAAAAAATTGTATTTTTTATTTTATTCGAAATAATAAATAGTATATTAAAGTATAAGTTTTTATCGTACAAGTCCAAGTTTAAAAAACAAACCCCGTAGCGGTGAGTTTTCTAAAGGACGAGTGCGATAAATGTCTTATAAAAGGTGGACTATATATTATTTTTTATATTTTTCCCCTTTAAAATACAAAAATGGGAAAATTCAGGGAATTTTGCCACAGTTGGTTATATGTCAATTTAATCCAACATATTAAAGTTCTGAGTTAGGTTTATTAGGAATTTTTGCTGTGGCGTTTAGTGTTACCGACTTCAAAAGATTAAAAATTGCACGTCGTAATGGGGCTATTATAGCACTCATTTCGGTGTTATAACGAGTTCATTATAGACGTAAAATATAAAAAAAACATATCTACGCACAATATCTTTAATTGATAATAATAATACTCACAGTCGAGAATAATGATTAATTTTTGTCAATACCTTTATCGTCATTCGCCATAATAAAATTAATAATTAACATGGTAATTATTAAAATCAGTCTGATCAAGCAGACAATCAAACTTTTCTTATCACCATTTATATACCTACAATCTGTCAGAATTAAAATTAGGCGTTTTCTAAAGTGACTAAAATGCTTTAGCCAGAATGTAAAACAGATAGCTTTGAAATTTGAGAATGTGGCCCTAGGCTGTTCATTGTTTTATAAAACGTCCAGTTACATTGTAAAATAATGTTGAGTCAACAAATATTTGACAATCTGGCCGCATTTTATAAAAAGACAGATTTTACAATCTGGCTACGACATATAATACAAAAAATATTTTAATACAGGAGAAAAATTAATTAAAATAAATGAAATTTATAACAAACATCACTAAATAAATTACTTACATAAGCCAAGTGACATTGTTGAGCTATTTTCTCAATAGTACAAGCAGCGTCTTTCGTTATAGGTTGCAACTTGGAAAAATGAACCTCCAACTTCTCGCCATAGTCAACTAGCTGGATGTAAACGTTGTCTTTGTCGTTTCCTAAATTCTTTGTAGACTAAAATGTCAAAATTATACCTGTTAAATTTGATAAAAACATTACACTTTTGAAATTAATTATGAAATTTTTCAATGGTAAGGATATGTATTTACTTTTGTTAATTAGACAAGATATTTGTTTATGAAATTCAAAACGAGTAAGCAAGCTGTTATACTCAAATATTGACTCTAAATTAGACACAATTTTATTTTCAGTTGAAAATGAAATGACTTAAGTATAATAGAAGTAACACTTATGAATTCTTTTTTAACACCATACATTGAAATTCTTTGAAATAAACTATAATTATTAGAGATGCCATTTTCATAACCATAATAACTACTTCCCATATTTATGTAATTTTTAAAAATTGTTTATCAAACAAATATTTACATTTTATTTGTTCTATATTGTCAAGTTTTTTGTTTCTATTATTTATAATTTTTCTGGTCACTTTGCCACTTGAAATACCTAAACAATTCTTTGAATTGTTAGGTACTAGTAAATATACAAGGTGTAAAGATACATTACCTATGTATCTATCCATAAAAAATTGCAGAAGTAGGTGCCTACTTATAGTAGGAGAAAATGTTTAATCGAACGCCATCCACGCATTATTTGTAATAATAATTGAATTATTGTAATGGCCACCAAGAACAATAAAGTTTGACAATGTACACATATTTATGGCAAGATGTACATTGAAAATATTGCAATTATAGTTTTTTTATCTTTGTCTTCATCGAGCCTCTAATTATGATAACAATATCACTACTCTGTCATTACTAAATTCTTTCTCTGATAATACAAAGATCAGCGTTCCCAATTTGAAGTGTATTTATGTAGTTACATTTAAAACATAGTATGCAAGTTTCTTGTGGTTATTCTTTCGATTCAAATTCATAAAATCGGCAATTAAAAGAAAACGTTTAGTTTCTAGATATACACAATTTCTTAAAACATAGTGAATTTTTATTGAAGAAATAAAATGTGAAATCATTCTGGAACTAATAAATTAGTGTTGTTACTTTTATATTTACACTTCGTCCAAACCTATATGCAATCCACGTCATCAATGAAAGGTTACTAGATTATGACGTTTCACACAGTGCTGTCACCTCGTACCTCGTATTTTGACAGTTCTAATAAATTGTAGTCTTTCTTTATACCATTTAATATGTGCGCAAGTAAATCATCTATAGAATATATCGCTTTCCAAACTTTAAACCGAATTACAAATAAACAATCTAGTAACTTTTTAGTTATGACGTAAATTGCATATAGGTTTGGATAGGCCATATCTACGGATGTTCAATTGAATAACATTTCTTTACACTTAATTTTAGTAATGTGTACATATTGTTTGTCATTATTATCATTATTATTAAATTTATTATCTTATTTAAATAAAATAATGTTTTCTTCATTTACTGAATTTGACTATTCGATTAAGATCATATTTTTGATTGTATTACTGATTAAAATAAAAAGATAAACTGACAAGTTTTAATCCTTATCAGTTTTGTGTCAGAATATATCTTTTTTTTCACACGTTCATTAAATTGGGTATTTACAATCTATATATATATACATATATATATATATATATACATATATATATATATATATATATATATATATATATATATATATATATATATATATATATATATATATATATATATATATATATACATTCAGTAAATTGTTTGGTATAATTTATAGCATGAGGAAGTAATATCCACTGATATTACTTCGTATTCTGTAGCATGTAAGGGTTAGTTGAACTTAATCTGATTGAGTTTCTTACTTAAACTATAACTAAACCTAATCTAAAAATCGTTCAGGTAAGTCACATCTGACAAAATATTTTACCATTTGTAACCTAATATCTGATGCAGTTTAACATAACTACCGCTTATTTCTTATGACATAAAAATTAAGTTTTTTTGTAGTTATAAGAAAATATAGTTGTTAAATTCTTTCTATTACATTACCAACACCTGCAAACTGACAATATTAAGTGTAAAAATGGCTTACCATCATCCAATCAAGAATTTCAACTCGGAAATACTGCCCATTGAATTCTACACATCCAAACGACTCTATTTCGTTCATAGCATCGGTTTTTGTATTAAAAGTACTGTTTGTTATTGTGCAATTCTCTTCAAGTTTCTTCGAAAGTCTACAACAAAATAGTATAACACAAAAATTATGGTTTAAAAGTTCTATTACACTTACTCATCTAATTTATCAATTCCCGCACGGGCAACTTGAATATATATTTCAAATGGTGAAACTATACAACCGATTCCACAAACATCATTGATTTTCAGATCATTATATGATGGAATTACTGTAAAATTGATTTTAATAGTAGGATGGTTATAATTTTAATTGCAGTTAAGTAATTATTATTATAAATATCTAATTATTCCATGAAATTGTTCTACATATATTGTTCAATGTTATTGAGCAAAAGTAGAATAAATTACAATTAATTTATAGTGTGGATGTTTTTCTTCTTTTTTTTTATTATTCCTATTAATATACTACAGAGTCGTATAATTAATATAGAGGACTTTATGAGATAAAAAATTGTTAACACTTTAATCGCCACGTGAAGCTAACTTGCATTTCAACTTTTTTATTTACCGCGCCGCGAGACGCTAACTTGCATCTCACGTCGGAAAGTTTTCCAGGCCGTGTGATAACTCGTAACATCTCGATATTCGTAAGTTTGTATCATATGTATCAAATTCCTATCGAGTATCACGTTCTGTTTTCATATTCGAGATCTAAACATTGCTTCGAAGCATTTAGGCCTGCTCTAACTAGCAGAAAAGCTGAGATGCTAATGTGCATCACATACCCAGAAAACGTCAAGCGCGTTCATGGAGCCGCGTGAAGCTAAGCAGCATCTCGTTAAAAAAAATTATTAAAATCCTCAAATATGCAATTTTTAGACTTTACATACTAAATTATGTATATAAAAAGAAAATTCGCGTGAAAAAAAAAGTTGGCCTCTGGAACCCATTTTTCAATTTATATTGCGGCGGTTAAGGGGTTAAAGCACATAGTGCAGAAAATGTAGTGCAAAGTTGTATTTTATCATTTTCATATTATAGTTATAAATAGTTATTTTTGATGCTAGATTGCAAAATTGCATTCGAGAAAGAGAGTTCTTTCAAAATCATGAGAGTCGTGATACTAAGAATAATGGTCACGGGAATCGAGAATGCAAAAGCATTTCGCAATCGTGTATCAAACAATATTTTTTCGATAATTGTTCCAAAATTTGTAAAAATTTAACATTTACAATTAATTAATTTGAGTTTAATGATAATAACAATGCATAGTATTTCACATCTCGAAATGTCTCGTCACATCCCAAACTATCATTTCATCTTCCGTTTGCAGAATACCTTATTTCCTGTAATTCTGAAACAATAGCAATAATACCAACTTTTTATATGCAGTTATCGAAAAAAAGTAATTCTGGGACACAATTCAACATAAATTGGGAACTTTACTAAAAATAAGCATTACTTACTAGGTTTCATATCTTCCATAGGTAATTCTTTTATTGTATTATTATCTATCTTCATAATGATTTCATCATCATTTAAAATTGTACCCGTATTTTCACCAAGTGACAATATATTCTCCAATTCATCCACATCATCTAACGATGAAATTGTATTATATGTCGATGAAAAACTTTTCATGAACTTTTCCTCTACTGACATGACGGGCAATAATTTCAGTTGTTCTGATAAGCTAGTAACATTTTATTAGGTTGTTTCAAATCTAAATGCTCATCAGCTTCTTCTATATATTCATTTTGTTTTTCATTTTCAGTTAAGTCTGATGTACAACTTAAAAATTCAGAATCTGCAATAGATACCGAAAATATGCTATTCATTTCTAGCTTTTCTGATCTATCATTTGATATATTACTGAAAGCTGTTTGAGATGAAAGACATGTCGGTTCTTGAAAAAATGGAATGCTTGTATTATTCTCCTGCGATATGACTGTTCTGGGAGATAACGAATCTAATGAATTATTTAAATCGCAATTCACATTCAAGCTTTTTATTTGCATTTTATCTACTGTTTTTAGCAGGAGAGAATCTGTTGAAACTGTATTATTTACATTATCAATGATCAATTTTATCGCTTCATCATTATTTGAATCGTTTAAATTAGTGTTAAAATCTGTCTTATTTATAACACTAAAATTCAGATCTAATTCTTTTGGTCCTGTTTCGGTAATCACTTTTGGAGGTAGGAAGTCCATTTCATTATTGAAATAGTTTTCTGTCTCTCTAAACATTATTCGATTTCTCATATTTTGAAAAAACGAGTACAGAGTCGTATTGGTATCTCTAAGGTTCTTATTTGTCACTTCAGATGCTGTTATTTCACGAAAGAGGGGATTTATTATATTATTTACTGTATTAGAATTTAGCTCTGATTTTTTAAATTTCATATCATTCATGACTTTATTGGGGAGAAAAATTGCCATGTCATTAATGAGGGGATTAATTTCTAGTTGCTGAAAGTATTCTTCTAATGTAATATTAATCTCCAATAATTTTTGATAACTCATCGACATACATTGTGTAATACCCAAGAAGTACTTAGAATGAGAAGAGAAATTGGTATTGTTTGTTGATTCAAGGAAATTGTTTAGATGTTGGTGGTTCTATAAAAAAAACAAAAATTCAAGATAAAATTTTTTAAATTAATATTTCTAATATTTAAAATGAATTTAATTTAAAACATTCAAGAAAGAAAATATAAACAAGCTTTATAAAGTAAAATTAAAATAGATAGTAAAATACAAAGGAATCATATAAATATTATAAACTTCATCATAACACGACTTTAATCAGATTAACTGTGTAGCATTTTCATTTTGTACACTTATTAATCACGAGGGGAATTTCTTCAATTCTAGTTTAAACTCAAATCAAAAGTTAAACTGTATGTGCACTACTTCGAGTTGTGACGATTTTTGAATTACAATATGATGGTAAACTTGAAATCTAAAATTTAATCTGTTGTAAATACAAAGTATGATTGTATTATATTAATATACCAAGTTACCTAATTTATTACTTAAAAAGAAATTCTATTGACTATTCTAAAAGACACCTGATACACTTTCTGATCTATTAGCAGGATTGTCTGACTTCACAAATACATGGACATAATATGAAAATAAGATTTCTTTGATGAAAATTAAAATTAAAAAGAACAATTGCTAAGTACCATCAAATTAGTAAAAAAAATGTAAGTACATCTGAATTATTTAATAAAAAAAAAAAAACGTGGTTAGGTAAACATTTTCTTACCAAATCTAGTAATTTTTGCAAGAAAGACAAAGCAACGTCATGTTCTGCCTGTAGCTTTTGAAATTGATTTAATATATCTGATCTTCTGCGGTCCATTTTAAAATCCACTTTACTCCCTTTTGATAACTAACAATTACTTGGAAAAAGTAAATACCGTCGCTGCGTTGATTGTTTTCGTGCTTATAAGGTTTGTGCAATAGATTTTAACTTACAATTAAAGGCGCTTGCGTCGGGTACTAATGAAATCTATTATGTATGGTTTAGAACTTAACTATTTGGTGTAACTTTTAAAATTGAAAAATATAATTGTGTTTTCGTTTTACATCATCTATTAAAACTGCAATTAATGTATTTTTCGTAAAGTAAACAAGAAATTATTCCGAAATATTTAATAAAATGGTAGATACTGATCTATAAAGACTATAATTTTAAAATTTTTCTAGTTTGTGGTTTTGAATATACATTTTGATTAATTACTTTATCATTTTGCGTGTTACAGTAACTGGAAAATAATGGTTTAATTAGCTTTGTTAAAATGATGTCTGTGATTAAATTTTTATGATTGTAACAAGAAAAATGGGAACTTAAAGAATTTTTTAAAAAATTATATTTTTGATTTGCCTTTTTCAATTGTAAACGTAAACTTTGTAATTCATCTCATTTCATCAACTTTCTCATTGCAATTAGAATCGACTAGGATCGTTGAGCACATGGGTGGTAATGAATTTTCGGTATTGCACAATGGCATTTTTGTATCACTACTTGATGAAGTTAGCTCAAAGCGAAAAGGCAAAGGGCATTCAGTATTCTTATTCATAGGATCGACAGGAGTGACAGGATCTTGGGTGGATATACAATTAACATCCATAGTAGTGCATGACTGTTTAGGATTGATATTGTTGGACTTTTTCTGACGTGCAGGATCTACATCAGGAGTGGTAGAGTCTAGTGTAGTTGTAAGTACGACAATATAAAGTTGTAATGGCATTTGCTTTTAATTTATACCTTTGATTTAATTTATTGGGATAGTAACAACTCTTTTCGAAATGTTTTTCGCAAACATACAAATTGGGTTCAATATTATGTCCTATAAATGTATAATTAAGTAGTAATAAGGAGTTAAGTAAGAATGAATTATTGAAATAGCAATTATTTACCTGTTACATTAAATATTTTTTTACATCACAATTTTTTATACGTAATATCAGAAGGAAATTGGTGCATTTTAATTTTATTTCTATTTATTTGTGTGCAATTAGGCACACAACAATGTTTTAGCTTCATATTATTTACTGTGAATTCCACACTTTAAATGAAAATTTTAGTTGCAAATAATCATTACAGTTACCTTTAGTACCCGACGCGAGCGACATCTGTTATTTCCATTGTCAGGTCAGCTGTTTTATGCTATTACACAGACCTAAGCTAAGCCTATTGCAAACCTATTGCTAAGCACGAAACAATCAACGCAGACTATGATAAATACAATCGGAAAGGGACAATACTATAATCACAATGATAAAATACAAGTATACAGTGTTGCCAAATTAATTATTAGTTGCCAACATACTATATACAATTTTGATAATATACATCAAGAAATATAATAAAAGTATTAATTATGAAAATTTTATATCGTTAATTTTAAATATCAATTATAGTAACTATTATAATTATAATTAATTATAGTATATTTTTAATAATTGTAATTTCTCTTACTTGGTGAAATTGATGCATTATGGCTATATCAATATATTATGTACATTAAATTAATATAAATTAAAATCCCATGTAATGATTATAAGGTCCTTATATAATCGAGTATTAATTTTCTTAAATAAATCTCATTTTGTCTGATTAAAAATACTTATCTACTATCAGTTAATAGAAACTTAAGATTTGATTAAATTTGAACTAGTAATTTTTTAAAACAAATAACCTTTTAGTTTATTGATTATTTTAATTAAATAATTTCCCAAAGGTTTGTTAATGTTTAAATAAAACAATATATACATAAATATAGTAGGTAAGTAACCGAACACTTTAGATTAGTTATTTAGTTTACCGTTCGTTCAGCACATCCCAGAAACTGGTTTTTTGCACGGTCACCTCCATCATCCTCCCTCTCGCCCCTACATTAGTGGGAATTACCATTATTGGAGAGGGTAGACTTGTATTTTGCCACAACCTAATAATTATAATATAAAGCTAACAAATATGTATTTATGATTCCATTGCCTCTTACTAATGATATTAATCATAAAATCTTTAAAAAATATATCCAATTTATAGGTACTGCTTAATTTTTTTAATATTCTAGGTGTATAATTAATTTTATAAAAACTAATTAAAAGTTTTTTTTAAGTTTAATAAAAAATATTTCAAAGAAATACATTACCTTATGAAATAATTTGGATAATAATTTATTTACAAGTAATCTAATATTTGTTGAAGAAATATTCAGGTAACGTCGGCTTCACACATTGGGACTAACGTCGAGAGCAACATTGGTTCATGATCGTGTTGGATGTTCATAAAAGAGTTATTCGAGCCAACATTAACATGTTTGATATATAAATGAGTTAGTGTCTATAGTGTGGTTGGTCAATATAAGATTGTGGCCAATCTTTTTGATGTTTTGTCAAAAAACTGGGTTGCAACAGCTAGCTTCCAATATTGGAAACAGTATCGACATCAACTCTATTTTACCGGTATACATGTTCGCAGTGTGTGGAGGCGGCGTAACTAAAGACTTAAAAATTGGTCTAGACTAATTATTGTAAAATGACATGTAGCCACTCATGAAATAAATATAAATTACTTTCATATTAAAATTAAAAGTTCTAAACATTCTATAAGAAATGATAAAGGAATTATGGCCATACACCAACAATGCAAGAATATGTCAATACCATAGATAAGAGTTAAAATTACAACATTAAACTTCTAATTACATTAATTTAGATAAAAGCAATTCTAGCTTTTTACATTTTAATAAAAGAATACTTTTTTCAGATGATAATAATAGTCAATAACATGGTAAATAATGTTTAACTTTTAACTATTAATTGTAACAACCTAATAAATGATTACATAATTTTTGATAAATACACAGTACACATAACAGTAATGGATGTGCAAATATTAAAAAAAGAATTACTTATACATAAATATTGAACTTCAAACAGAAATAAATAGAACTCAATTTATTCATGATAAATAAAATTATATGGCATAATAAACAGATAAAAGACAAAGAAAACAATTTTTACATATTATATTATAATTTTCATTTTTCAATTTGTTTGTTTGTTAGAAAAAATAAATATGTTGGATATTACTTATTTCTGTTTGATACATTGTTTCTGTCTTATTTCATTTTCATAACGACATAATTTAAATCAAAACATATATTTACAACAGATGGAATTCTATATGCTACTTAACAAATGCTTGTGGAGGTATACTTCCTTGCTTTTGTAATTGTGTAAAAACAATAGCGGCTCGAGAATAATCCCAGTTTGTTCCCTCCAAACATCTATAATTAAAATATAAGTATAATTTGTAATACCATCCAAAATGCTTACTTCAGCGACCATTCTAGATTCATTCCTGATTGCTCGGCCATTGTTTGAATCATTTGTTGTTTAACATTATCGTTCAGTATGGGAGTTGTAAGCGCAGCAGGAACTGATGAATTTAGTTCATTTGCATTGGTACTTGCAGTAGGTGTAGAATTAATTATGGGCGTTTTAAATACATGCTGGTTTTAAAATTAATTAATTTTTCCTATTTTGTGATAATAAAACTGTTACCTACTTTTACTTGTTGATCTGTGGCATTTGTTATATGTAGCTGCTCGTTGGCTATGCAAAAGCCAGAGCCAGCCGGAACTATAACCAAAGTTCGACAGAAATGACGAAAAGGGGAGGTTTTATTATTATTTCTTAATTCTTTGAATATACCAGTTACTGTTAGTAGTAGCATTTGTGGCTAAAATTAAAATAGAAATATGTTGTTAATACAAAATTGCACGGATCAAATTTGAATGATTTAGTAAATGCTTAGAATTGTCTTTGAAAGCACGAAGAAGTTAGTTAATTTATATTTAACCATCGACTGCAGGCGATTTAGATAAATGAGTAATTGCCTGTTATAAGGAGAGGTGGACACCACAAACATGTAGGTCCTTTACTTTTATTTTAAACTGGCAGTGTCGAAACGCCTGCCCAGTTGGCACACACCTTTCTACTCTTGCTGCAGTCAATAGTAATTATTTACAGCACCTTTTACAAGAACACTTAATTTGTTTGAATTTAATTAAATATGATGTTTGATTTTTACTAACAATAAGCGTGTGTGTGTGTGTGAATTCAGTTAAATTGCAGTTTCTACAATATGTCATCTGCATTGATTTATGTTATTTAATAATTAACTGCAAATTAATTAATAATATTGTTAAATCAATGCAGACAACAAGACAATGTAAGATTTTGTACAAGAATGGCATAGCATCATACAGGCTTTAGCAAATGGACTTATGACGGTTTATTCCCATAGTACAGATATACTTTGATAATACAATAAATTTGTTCATTCAATAATGTAACTATATATATAAAAAAAAGAAATTAAATAAATCAATTTTACTTACTGTAAACAACAATAAATCCACCGTAAAACTATGTTTATCATGTTTAGAAGAGGGCATTTCTGAAAGAAATGATACAATAGAAAGCTGTCCTTGTTTCAATAGTTTATGCCGGCGATCACGATCTAGTATCCGTAACAAATTTCTATTATCTGTGTTGTACCAATTCAACCAACTGTGAGTTTTTGAATTTTGGCCACATGGATAGGCAGATGTCATAGAGAACATTGCATTTTCATGATACGCTTGAAGTAAAGGTTGCCGTGAGTCCCCATCAAAAATCTCAAAATACTGCTCTAAAAATTGTCGGACTATGCCTTGGCCAGCTGCGTTACACAAATACATTTGTCGGTTTACTGGTAAATTAACTTCTTCAATAATATCAAAACCTATCGGCGGAGGTAGATCCATTCCATCCTGAAAGAATTTTTTGAGAAAGTTGCAACGCAAATAAATTCTATTTTCTTACCAATTTTATGACCTTCGGAAATCTTTTCCTGACTTCACTGCAGAAAAGAAGGAATGTGCGCGGGCAACATTTATGCCCACACCCAAGATTAAATACTGCATTATCCAGGTAAAACTTGCAATCACAGTACAATGATACGATACAGCAATTAGAAATGCTCATTCGCATCTCTTTAGTCGATTACAGCAGCACATAATAAGAATATCCGCAATATTTTCATATGAAAATAAAAATGTCACAGACGTTTTAAAAATATAATGGAATAAATTAGGTCTGGTTAAGCAGTATGAAGTAAATAAAAATTAGACAAGTTACGATAGATTAATCGATTAATTAACTATAAATTTTACACTAACTCGCAAAATATGGAATATTTTTTTGGAAACTTGATAAATTTAATGTTGCTGACAATTTCAGTAATAAAGTACAGTGGTACCTCGATATACGAGTGCCCTAATATATGAGTGTTTTGAGATACGAGCCGCCAAGCGAGCGATATTTTGCTTTGAGATGAGAGCAAGATTTGAGATACGAGGAATCGCACACTACACCGCTGCACACGACCCCAACATGCAGGGCGCATGTTGGTGTCGTGTGCAGCGTCTAACAGTTTCTCCCACCTCAGACTAGACCTCAGTCTGTGTGCTTGCTTCCCTCGTTTTCCAAGCATTTTTGATAAGTTGGGTTCGCGTTTTTTGCTTTTTGTACATTTACAAAACATTATCACATTTATTTTTATAACCATGGGTCCGAAGAAGAAGATGTCTATTGAATTAAAGCGTGAAATCATAGAAAAACATGAGCAAGGTGTGCGAGTAATTGACTTGGCGAGGATGTACGGGCGTAGCACATCAATGATATGTATTGTGCTTAAACAGAAGGAGTTGATAAAGGGTATAACGCCAGCTAAGGGCGTTACAATAATTTCTAAGCTCCGGACCTCTCTCCATGAAAAGATGGAGAAACTACTGATGGTGTGGGTGACAAAGAAGCAGCTTTAAGGAGGAATCTTAACACACATCACATCTTATGTGAGAAGGCACGAGCGATTTACGGTGATTTGCTAAAGCAGATCCCACACACTTCCACAAACGAGGAATCGGAAGACTCGTTTAAAGCCAGTCGGGGCTGGTTTGACAACTTTAGGAAAAGGACCGGCATTCACTCCGTCGTCAGGCATGGTGAGGCAGCAAGTTCGGATGTGAAGGCAGCTAAGGTTTACATCAAAACGTTTTCCGAACTGATAGAAGCCAAAGGATACATCCCCCAGCAAGTCTTCAACTGTGACGAGACAGGGCTTTTCTGGAAAAGGATGCCGAATAGGACTTGCATAACGACAGAGGAGAAGACGATGCCAGGTCACAAACCCATGAAGGATAGATTAACTCTAGCACTTTGCGCCAATGCGAGTGGCGACTGCAAAATCAAGCCTCTGCTAGTATACCATTCGGAAAATCCCAGAGCCTTTAAGTCACATAAGATTTTAAAAGAAAAACTGCAAGTTATGTGGAGGGCAAATCCGAAGGCGTGGGTCACCAGGAAATTCTTTGTGGAGTGGATAAACCTGGTGTTTGGCCCTTCTGTTAAAAAATATCTACAGGAAAACAACCTACCCATGCAAGCCCTTCTCGTCCTCGACAATGCCCCTGCTCACCCACCAAATCTCGAAGATGATCTACTCGAAGAGTTCAAGTTTATAAAGGTTCTCTACCTACCACCCAACACCACTCCTATCCTGCAGCCCATGGATCTGCAGGTGATTTCTAATTTTAAGAAGTTGTACACCAAGCACATTTTTTGGCGCTGCTTTGAGGTGACGGAGAACACAAACCTTACCCTTCGAGAGTTCTGGAAGGATCACTTTAACATCGTGATATGCCTAAGAATTATTGATCAGGCCTGGCTGGGTGTTACAACGAGGACCTTAACCTCTGCATGGAAGAAGCTATGGCCTGAGACTGAAAGGGCCTTCGAAGGATTGGAACCCGAAGTGTCAGTGGTAGAGGAGATTGTTTCTCTGGGAAAATCCATGGGTCTGGAGGTGTATGAGAGAGATGTGAACGAACTCGTCGAGGAACAGTCTCAGGAGTTGACAACCGAGGAGTTACACGATCTACATTCGCAGCAGCATACGGTGGTTCAACGAAAAATTAGTTTTGAAGAGGAGCCAGAGATGGAGGAGGTTATCTCTACAAGAGATATAAAGGAGATCTTGGGAATGTGGGAGAAAGTTGTAGAGTTCGTGGATAAAAATCACCCCGAAAAAGTTGCAACTGGTCGTGCATCGGAGTTGTTCAACGAAACTTGCCTAACTCATTTCCGCAATATCCTGAAAGGGAGGAAGAAACAAACCTCCTTGGACAGTTTTTTTAAATGATTTGCAGGTGAAAATGAGCAAAGCGTGACGAAAAAAGCGAAGACCAGTGACGAAAATTAAGCGCTTCCGTAAGCACTTCACTTTTTCTTTTATTATGTTTTTATAGAATATGTATTTGTTATTTATAAATAAATGTTTCTTCTTGTAAATACATTTTTCTTATTCAAAAACAATTAACAAAAACAACTGAGGTGGTGTTTTGGGAGCTGAAACGGATTAATGGCATTTCAATTAATTTCAATGGGGAAAATTGCTTTGAGATACGAGCAAGGTTATGGAACGAATTAAACTCGTATGTCGAGGTACCACTGTAGTAGTGATGAGTTTTTTTTTATGAGATAAAAACTTACCATGACAAACTATTTTTGGATAAAAATTGAAAACCATTCGCGTGGATGCAATTTAAGGTTTTATATATTACACATATCGTCTCTCATATCACAAAGTATTAAAGTATTACGATTGTGCAGTAGATGGGTCTGTACACGAGAAAAGGGTCAACATATAAAACAGGCATTCAGTTACCTGAACATTTTGTTAATGAGCCATTCACTTACAGTGAATCCTGAACCTTTTTTTTCTAAATCCTTTTCAAGATAAGATAGATAGATCTTTTCATAGATAAGTTAAATTTAACAAATAATGCAAATGAGATGGGCCTTATTTGGAAACTGTTTCCTGAAAATATTCAGTGGATCGATGAAAAAGTTGACAATGACAAAAATAAGACATTCCCTTAAGCATTTTGAAGAAAAATTAGTACAGCAGCGGAACAAAAGAGACAATTATAGAAGTCACAAATTTATTGAAAGAATTAGGTAACTACCTAATAATTAAATACGTTTTTAATTCTCAAGAATATTAATCTCAATCAATTTTACATTTTGGATTGAATTTTCGAGAGAAGATATTCAAAAATTGAATAAAGATGGTATAAGTGAATAAAAAATTGACGATGACGATGATATAATAAATAAAGATCGTAGAAACAATAAAGAAACGATTGAAATAAGTATCTACAAAATTGTAGACGCATTTAATAAAGTTATTCTTTGGGTGTAAAAGAACTATTTGTAATATTGATGACTTACTGGTAGTATGTATTGCAAGATGTAGGGAAAAAGCATTACAGAAAAGTTTAGCTGCAAAGAAAGCTCAAAAACAAATAAGATCATTTTTAATCAACTGTAATAGTTTGATAACATGAGTAAAAAAAAACACATTTCAATATTATATGAACAATTCGATCATATGGACACCCTTGATTTTTATTAAGTAGTTCACATAAAAGAGTGACTATTGCAATTGAAATTTAAAAGAGAAACACTGAAAAACATATCGAATTAAAACTAGTAAAAGAATTGCTACAAAGACAATATGGTATTTAGTTAACCTTTAAACTGTTCAATAAGAATTTTGTTGGCATTGTGTGTGCGCAATTCTTTTTGGGGCTGTGAGTATACTTGTGTCGAGTATTTTACCGCTATCGAGTGCATATACAATATAGTAATGTACTGGCTTTCAAATTCTCGTACATCTGGCAAACATAGTTTGATATCCCCTCTATTCAAAACATGTACGCAAATAACAAGGCAAGGATACTCGTGGTGAGCAGTTTCACATTTAAAAGCAATGTGTGAGTTAAATCGTCGTGAGCATTACATGGACCAAACATTTTACGAGACTATACGTCTCGCGCACTTTAAGGGTTAAACCAGGAAAAAACAAAATAGTGTTTTGCAAATAAAATGTCACATAATCAAGTAAAAATTCTAATGACCATACACATTTGACAAAAGTTAATGTAAAAATGATTATAACCATAAATTACTTTCCAAATTAAATTTTAAAAGGTCTATAAACCATCAAACACAGTATTTAAACAAGGAAATATTAATTCTAGTTATGTGTGCATGTAAAATTTTGCCAAGAAAATATTGCTAATAGAATAAAAGATTGCAATTTTCTAGGGTGAGAACATTATTTAATATTTTCTAGTAATTGCTTTCAATTTTCTTAATTATTATTAATTTAATGCTATTCTAGTCATTTGGAAGGTTATCAATATACAATAGCATATAAAAATAATATATAGGAAATCGTTTCATGTTGGTTTCTTTTTTGTTTTTAAAACCGACATATTTCTATTTGCCAGTTTTATTTTATATAAAAACATGACTATTATCATGAAAACAATTTCAAGTTAAAGTAACGACTGCAACTATAGCAATAATATACGTAGCATTAACTTTATAATAGATATGGTATTGGTCCTCCATATTTCATAAACTTGAAAATATTTTATTTTCATTTATAAAGCAGGCAACGGCAAAACCTGTAGCCTATATAACAGCAATGGTCGATTACCTACTTGATAATCAACTATTTGCCGACAGTGTGGTGTAACACATTATATTATATGCAGAATAAAAAATTATTTCTTCAATCGTCGATGTTTCATAGATGCATCAAGTGCTACGTTGTCTAATTGACAATATTATTATTAATGCTATAGTCCTCGATTTTATGTGAAACTTTAAAAATAGTCATCTTTTTTATATAAACCAATTTTATTTTGTACTTACTATTTTTTTTGCAACAAACGATTCCTTATTTATTATAAATTAAATGTTGTCACAGTTAAAACAAATAAAAAAACAACTATTAGAAAATTTTGCCTTTAAAAAAATTAGAACACCGATGCACATCTTTTTATTCCATATAGTAACATTTATTATCGTAATTAACAGAAAATTAGAAAATATCATACGGCTAGTATCGTATCTTCAACAATTATTTCCCTCAAAACATCCACAAATTAGAAATATATGAACAAAGTACTATTACCTGATGTAAACACTCTGTTCCTTAAATCGTCCACACAATGGATTTCCAGCTAACATTAGTTCGACAATAGATAAGTCTTTTAATGGATCTAGTGATGCTATATCGCGAATCTAAAATGAAATTTTAAATTTAATTTAAAAAAATGTATATTTTTAAATTCTTTTATTTATGAAATTGTAATTCATTGAATTGTAATTGTAATCTGTGGAATACATAGCTGAGTATAATATCATATTCTCAAAGATAAAAATTTTAATATCGATTAATTTTCTAGTATTTTGTACACAACATGACAAATTTTATACATAGATATATACTATTTACAACCAAGTAAAATAAAAAAGTGATGTTATTTCAATTGTCAATTTTTACGGGCTAGAATAAATAATATTCACTATTTAACAAAGCAACTTATTTGCAATAGTAAATTTAGTGTATATTGAGAAAGCCTCAAAGCATTAATAGTTTATAAAACAAAATAACATTTAATATATATACATTGTATATTAATACATATATCATATATATATATATATATATATATATATATATATATATTATTATATATTAAAAAATAATCACACACACACACAAATACATAAAACATATATACATATACACACACACACATACACAATATAATATACACATATATATATATATATATATATATATATATATATATATATATATATATATAATATATATATATATAATATATATATATATATATATATATATATATATATATATATATATATATATATATATATATATATATATATATATATATATATATATATATATATATATATATATATATATATATATATATATATATATATATATATATATATATATATATATATATATATATATATATATATATATATATATATATATATATATATATATATATATATATATATATATATATATATATATATATATATATATATATATATATATATATATATATATATATATATATATATATATATATATATATATATATATATATATATATATATATATATATATATATATATATATATATATATATATATATATATATATATATATATATATATATATATATATATATATATATATATATATATATATATATATATATATATATATATATATATATATATATATATATATATATATATATATATATATATATATATATATATATATATATATATATATATATATATATATATATATATATATATATATATATATATATATATATATATATATATATATATATATATATATATATATATATATATATATATATATATATATATATATATATATATATATATATATATATATATATATATATATATATATATATATATATATATATATATATATATATATATATATATATATATATATATATATATATATATATATATATATATATATATATATATATATATATATATATATATATATATATATATATATATATATATATATATATATATATATATATATATATATATATATATATATATATATATATATATATATATATATATATATATATATATATATATATATATATATATATATATATATATATATATATATATATATATATATATATATATATATATATATATATATATATATATATATATATATATATATATATATATATATATATATATATATATATATATATATATATATATATATATATATATATATATATATATATATATATATATATATATATATATATATATATATATATATATATATATATATATATATATATATATATATATATATATATATATATATATATATATATATATATATATATATATATATATATATATATATATATATATATATATATATATATATATATATATATATATATATATATATATATATATATATATATATATATATATATATATATATATATATATATATATATATATATATATATATATATATATATATATATACATATATATATATATATATATATACAACACATACATACACACACACACACACACACACACACACACACACACACACACACACACACACACACACACACACACACAACACACACACACACACACACACACACACACACACACACACACACACACACACACACACACACACATATATATATAGTGTGTGTGTGTGTGTGTGTATGTATTGAAGTATATTATATTAATATTTCACGCAAATGTGATAGTTTCAAGTTACGAGACAAAGTCAAGTATCTTAATCACACAAGTATGAAATATCCTTTTAGCACGTGTTATACACTATACTTTTCCGACGACCACAAGTATTTTTATTAAACAAAATTTATTTTTGACGTTTAACGTAGGCACTTTGACAATTTAAAAGCGACCTCTATTGACAATTAGTAATAAAACTGTTTGTGCATAAAGTCATTGCATGACAGGGCTTTTGATTGGACGAGCAGCTTGTGAAATTATTACATATGGACTACAACGTTTTCGATTGGCTATCAAGTTTCTTTATGCACAACCAATCTATTTGTTTGTAATTGTCAACTTTTGGTAACATTTAATGGTGTGAATTTATGAACTTTTCATAGTGGCCGTTGGAAAAACATATTACCGTATTTATTCGAATCTAATGCATACCTTTTTCAATTAATTTAAGTCTCCAAAATTGGGGTGCGCATTAGAATCGATGGCGCACTAGATTTGTATGTCAACTCGAAAATTCTGCTGATCGTTCTTCTAAGATTTCGATGATGGAAGCAGCAGTAATGACAATGATTAAGATTTGATTTTATCATGTATAGATTAGTATTTTATAACAGCTAACTATATTTTAGTCAAATAAATATAACATTAAGGTACTCATTGTTGTATGTAAAAAATCATAATATAAACTCATTGTCTTATAAGGTATGTAAATGTTACGATATATGTTGCACTACCTACTGGTATTAAACATTAAAGCCCATAATTTTAACTTATTTTTGTATATCAAATTTTGCACCTGTTTTACAGCTACACATTACAATCGCCAGTAATATATTTTTTATTTTAAACGTTTTAAAATTGGGGTGCACATTAGATTCGATACTCTAGTAAATATGGTGTATGTCATATAAATAAATTCGTTCTACAAACACTGGTGGTGATTTATGGTATAGTTTTAAGAGAATTTGTTGTACAGAAAAGAAAAAAAAAGATTTAAAACCATTTACCTTATTATTTCCTAGATATAATATTTTTAGATTTGGTAGTTTCTTTTCCAGTTTTCTAAGATGTGTAAGCATTTGTAGTTTATTGTCATTCAAATTTAATGCCTCTAGTTCTGGTATGTTTTCAGATATAATGTCTATAACAGCTAAAAGTATGATAGGTTTAAATAGAGCACCGAATACATTTTGTAAATCTGGATCGATATGAAATTTAGTTAAATCCAGTGCTTTATTAGTTGCATTATAACGTTTGGCCATGGTGAGTTTCAATTTTTCTTTAAAGTTGGTATTTATGTTTACATTCGGTGAACCTGTGTAAACACGAATTATCAATTTGAAACCATCTGGACATTGTATTTCTTTATCTAGATTATATAATTTATCAGCCAATTTATGTTCATCAACATAAAATGTAACAACAGATCCATTAATATCCCACTGTAAAATAATCAATTGCATTAAAATATATCTTGATATAATATGTATAAACATAAAAGATATTTCAAACAATTCAAAGTATTTTTTATATATTTATAATAATAATTTTATTATTATTTCTGTAATTTAATACTACTATCAAGTAAGAAGTTTTAATATTGTATGAATATGAACATGAACCTTCATGTTTTTAAAAAGATTTATTTAGGTTCTAATTTTTTTTTAATTTATAAAGACCTTTATATTGAAATAATCAAAGTAGGTATAGGTAATGTAAGTTTTTATCACAATATGCCTCTGTTTTTGCTAATTTGCTAAATGTTCCATTGATTCTGATACTCTAATTGCAGTAATTATTACTCTAATTATAGTTTACACTTAATCAGTGTTTGGTTGATACATCATTGTATCAAAAATCATTGCAGTAATTGCATATGAACGCTTGTTGTTGTTGCCTTATATTCAAAAAACAAACAACAATAATTTATTTTTAGATTTTTGTACTTAGTTGTTTTTGGTAATTTGTTTAGTTTAATATACTTCTATATAGTTTTAAATTACTATTATTTGATGTGTTCTTTTTTCATCAATTAAAAATTCACAAGTTTCATTTTAATGTTATTCTCATTTGTATGTATATTTTTTAATCCCCCTTCAAAAACATATAAGCAAGGTTTTACTCTATTAGTTTTCTTCTTGCAATAATCTTGACCAATTTCCAAATATTTCAAACAATTAAAATTTTATATTATGTTTTAAATTAGATAACAATTATTGTATTAAAAGATAGATATAGAGAACCTAAATAAATGCATAATAAACAGTTATTCTCTAAAATAGATCTACAAGCACTCGATGATTTAGTCATATCGGGCAATATGTCCTGCCCGATTAGAGCCATAACTTAATATCTAACTGATTTCTAGAAGCAGCTTTTATTTAAAAAAAAAACTTGTGCTAAAACTTTTTTTTATTATTATTATACTTGCATCATAATCCTTGTCTAAACAATGTGCGGAAACCAAGATTAAAACATGTCCCGTCTTAAAAGTTCCTAAGTAACAAAAATAAGTTGTTACTAAGTAACAACTTTAATAAGTTCAACTTTTTTTTGTCACTTTATAATAATATGCAATAATATGCTAATATGCATTTAATTTATAAAGTGAGTTTTATAATCAATTTTTTGTTCTCAAAAGTCATAGATGAGCTACCATTCCATTAACCGACCACGACCCGATCCCATTCAAGTCAGTTAAGCGAGAGACTAGTATAATGTTCGCATGGGCATTAAGGTAATAGTAGTATATGATACAGCCTATCCAAGTACATAAGCGATTTGTGACATCAGTAAAAAGTTACTAGTTTGTTTATTTGTAATTTGGTTTAAAGTTTGGAAAGTGACTAATTCTATAGATGATTTACCTGCATACATATTAGATGGTATAAGGAAAGACTGCAATTTATTACAACAGTAAAAATACAAGGTATGAGGTGACAGTACTGTGTGAAACGTCATCATCTAGTAATCTTTTATGCTTGGATAGGCCATAGGTCATTAGCAACATTAGTACTTAATAATAGATCACTGTGATAAAATGGTATCATGTTGTTTAAATGTCAAATTTAATATTTCATTTTGAATTATTTTTGATTCAATAATGAGCTAATAAAATTTAAAATTCTGTATGCATCATGGACGTTACCTATGGCCTATCCAAACCTATATGCAGTTTACGTCATCAATAAAAAGTTACTAGATTGTGTATTTGTAATTCGGTTTAAAGTTTGGAAAGTGACATATTCTATAGATGATTTACTTGTGCACATATTAGATGGTATAAAGAAATATTACAATTTATTAGAACTGTCAAAATACCAGGTACGGGTGACAACACTGGGTGAAACGTCATCATCTAGTAACCTTTTATTGATGACGTGGATTGCATATAGGTTTGGACAAAGTGTAATGACGTATATACCCTAAAGTGACTTACAAACCCGAGGGCCTCTGATACATAAATAACTATTATTGTTATCGAGTCCTGTACATAAAAGCAGCAAAGTATTTTACATATAATTTGGCACATGCCCGATGACAAATCGAACAACTAATCAGGCCTCGTACATATAAAAAAAGCTGCCTCTAGAAGTCACTATGTACTCCCAGCTTTATACCTAATCCATTAAAAGAAACTAAAAAGTAGTAATATAGTGATCTTACCGCAATAGGTATGAATGGTATAGGCGAAACTTTCTCCAATAGAGTCTTCAATAGAAATTCTTTATCATATTTATTACCATATGGCAACTAAAACATACAATTTTGTTTAAAATCGACAAATGACATTTGTACATAACTTACAATTACACGATACCAGCCCGTTGGACTTTCTAATAATTTTCTTTTGCCTCCAGTTTTAAATGGAGGAGGTGACCAGGTTCGACCGCCTGATTTATTTTTATTAAATTTTCTATTACCTCCAAAGCTGTTCGTACCCATGTCAACATCTTCTTCTTCAAGGTGAGATCGTATAGAATTACCCCAATCTTTGGTTGGGCCTTTCTTCCCGAAACGACTGTGTTTAAACGTAACCTTTCGAGTGTTATCTTTGTGTTCGTTTCTGGGATCATGATCTATTAACGTAAAATTGTTAAAAATGTATACCACGTTTTTGTCGACCCTTTTACCATATTGTTTCTTCCACGACTGATTATTATAACGTCCTGGTTTAGGCATTTTTATATTGCTTAAAAATGTTAGTCCCGTTTATTATAAAATATACTTTTTCAATAATGGAATATTTCTTAAATTAGAACGCACAATAGAAGGTAAACGTTTTCTGTCAAAAACCACAATTAAGACTGCGTTCGCACGCTACGATTTTCATAACATGAACTAAAGCTTCAAACATTTTGCATAGATGGCGATACCATTCGGTTTAGAATTATTCTTATTTAAATTTCAAGATTTGCCTCCTAAATGAGCCAGCAGAATAAATGCCATGAATTGCACCTGAATAATTCAAAAAATAAATAGTCTACTGTAGTTGATTGGCAACTGCGCTTCTTGGAGTGTGTTTTCAAATTGAATTATATACAGCTGTAGCGACGGTTCGGTTCGCTGTATTTGTAATAACAATGATGATAAATTGTATGCTAAGTTGTAATGGAGCCTTATTACTTAGAAGTATTATTTTTATTTTGCAATCATAAATCAGTCACTAGTTCAGTTACCTAATATGTGCTTGTTATATAAGTATTGAAAAAATACTAAGTTTTAAACGACAATCGCTAGAGCTAATAGGCCGTATTGAAATAAAAGAAAAATGTTGCGTGTAGGGCATTTTAGTTTTTAAATTTCGCGCCTATGATATAACGTTAGTTGGTTGGTAGAGAAGTAGCCAGATAATAAAAATATACATGGAAAACGAAAGTGTATTTTTTGAGGTACGAAAATCCTTACAGTTTGCATATCACAATTCAACTGTAACTTTTGTTGTCGATTTAAATAAAATTATCGAAGTATTGCGAAACTTTTATTTTATGCAGTGGGGCACAACACCCAATGAGAAACTGTTTCTATTTTTAATTAGTTTTCCTTACATACTTAGTTTATAGGTTAAGTCCCCCAACTAGTCATGCAGTGTTTATTTTGATATTATATTCACATGTCACTACCATTAAAAATAGATAATCGTTTTTCGATCAAAGTATAACCAAATAAACTAAAAATAAACTTTAAAAATCACAATTTATAGACAAATTAACCAAGTAAAATAAAAACATTCCAACTTTCATAACCAATAAATAAGTAGCTTACTTTTAACATAATTATAATCCGTTTATAATAATTATTACGATGTTAATCACGATATCGTTATTTTAAATATTACTTTTTATATAATTATAATATTTATATAATATACCTAACTATAATTTTGTAAATTTACATATTAGCAGTATATGCATAGATATTAATTTGATTAAATTTAGTACTAGCTACTAAATCGTGTTTATTTCCTTAGAAACAATTGTTTCTGTTTTATAATAGTTTAATATTAATTTATAAATTGCACCATTACATTTAACACACAATTACATAAACTACTCCTTGTTACTTATCACCTTAGCGATCATCCACTACCACCTAGATTATTATATAACAGTTTCTATGGAAATAAAGCTTAGGAAAAGGATTTAGTTGCTACTAAATCTAATTAAATGTCAATGAATAAGGCTGTATAACTTTTACGATATTTGGCAATAACGCAATATTTTCCACTAACAGTTATTAAGAGCTATCCCTAAAAATTCATCAAAATTACGGAGTCGCCTTCTAATAGAGAACCCTTGAACTAAAAAATAATTT
This sequence comes from Rhagophthalmus giganteus, assembly GCA_036326145.1. NCBI lineage: Eukaryota > Metazoa > Arthropoda > Insecta > Coleoptera > Rhagophthalmidae > Rhagophthalmus > Rhagophthalmus giganteus. The sequence goes on along the minus strand of JARFJA010000056.1, from coordinate 4,653,985 downwards.
GAACTTTGATGTCAACTGTTTTGTGACAAGTTTTGCTCCGAAAACACTTTATTGAGATCATCTTCAATTTTACTTCGTTTTATGCAGTAAAAATTTAGGAGCATAATTTAGACGTGATTTCGCAGGCCACTATCCTTTACAGTTTCGATTTGATGTGTAGAACGACCACAAAAAATTCATGAAGGTTAGACAAATTTCAACCATTTCAACATTTTTTTACAAGATTATTATTGACTTTTCGGCAAAACCAAAGGAAAGGTGCCTGCGTTTATGTTTTTTCTTCATCCTGTAATTTTATGCGGCCTGTTCGTTATGTCGTTTCGACGATGATCTCAATAGAAGTACCCTATATTTTCACCATTTTTAACGCCATTTGAATGTGGCGCTAATTTTGCGAACGCAGTCTTAATGGCATATTACTTATTTATTCTTTAGTTGGCGCCATGTATATGTTCAGTTGGTATTGTAAGGTGATATACAAGGTATTCGATAAGTAATGGTGCACAGGTTAGAATTTTTGTTCTAAAAACTGAAGTAGCTCGTATAAACTAGTTATAAATTTTATTTACTGTTACACGTATAGTTTAATCTAGGTATATATTATAATGTTCATTTTTTATGATATTTAGGTAGGTATTTATATTATTTTATATAACTCGATATATATTTTTTAAATATAAATTTACAATAGACATAGCACGTAGTATGTATAACTATACCAAAATGTTCGTAACCAAATTGTCTCTCACAAATAATTTTCTAATTGCGCGAATAATTTCTGTTGGTACCATTTAAAAATATTTTCAGTCGGAAAAGCGTTGGAAAATATTTCAAAGAAAATACTGGAAAGGTAATAACGTTATAAATTAAAAAGGTCTTTAGAAAAGTCACCTACCTATAGGAAATATTTATTTTTAGTTATATTAAACGTTGGTAGAATGCATTTTGACAAAATTTTATATAAAATTTAGTATCGTGTCATGCAGGCTTAAGTAACAATATGTATTTATATTACGTACATACGCGATTGCAAATATTTTTAAGTAATTCAGTTCAGTGTTGCGTTTAATACGGAGTTTTTTTTACATTGATTTGTGTAACAGAACTACCTACATGGAGACAGTTTTCGAAAATTAAAGTAAGTCGTTTACATTTCTTATTTTACAATTTGGGGCTATTCTTAAAAAATGTTAAATGTTAACTTATACACGGTTTGTTGTCATCATTTTTATTAGGTACCTATAGAAACCACTTGTTGACTGCTTTAAAATTAGAATATTAACAGAATAGCCTCTTCTATTTTGTATTAAGAGTAGGTATAGCTTATCCAAACCTGTACGATGTTTACGTCATCAATACAAGGATATTAGATGATGACGTTTCACACAGTGCTGTCACCTCGTATCTCGTATTTTGATAGTTCTAATAAATTGTAGTCTTTCTTTATACCATCTAATATGTGCACAAGTAAATCATCTATAGAATATGTCACTTTCCAAACTTTAAACCGAATTATAAATAAACAATCTAGTAACTTTTTGTTGATGACATGGCATCATATAGGTTTGGATAAGCTATATGTATGAATTGACGTAATATAATATTAATATATACTACATACATACGAGGTTTAAATACAAAAGATGTAGATATGTTTTAGTTAGTTTTTTAGTTATGTTTTGGTTTATGTAGTTATTTCCAGACAAAAACAATATCGAATTACTGTTTATATATATATATATATATATATATATATATATATATATATATATATATTATATATATATATATATATATATATATATATATATTATATATATATATATATATATATATATATATATATATATATATATCTAATCGTACGATTGCCTGCATGCATTCATCTTTAACATGATACTCTTGCGCGCATGCCGTCGTGGTTCGCCGTAAATCCCACGGCGAAGATGTACTTGTAAACGCCGCTATTTGAAAATTGCTTGTAATTCGAGGTGTCCGCAAAGAGGGGTTTTACTGTAATGTTTCTCACCTCAACGTTTGTGTAACATATTATAATACGTAGGTACAAAATGATCAAATTCGTCTTAATTTGATTGTAACGTGTTAACTTTGATCTTCGAAGCAGTTGTTACCATTGATACTGTCACACCCTCGCATCGAATCGATTAGGGCTATCTAGCAAACTGTTCTGTGTGAGAATCTCAAAAGTTGTAGAAACTACGACGGCAGTGGCGCTCGCAGCTGTGCCGGCATCGCGACGCGTTGGGTAAGTTCTGTCGGTGTTGAGTTTAACATGTATAGTTCACGATCGTTATTGTACATCGCAGTGCTACGAAGATTTTCGCGAGTGTTTAAATTTGTTTTTTATCCAAATATCATTAATAAGTACCTACTATAAAAATATATTAAAGTTATTGCATGAAATTATTAAGCGCAAATTTAATTTAACCACTAATAATCTCAAAAAGTGTTAACAGCAAGCAAAGTTTCGAATTTTAAAAGTTTGCGGGCGACTGAAATTAATTACTAAAATTAATTGAAGTCGAAGGTGAGTGTTTTTAACAGAATTTTGTTAAAAGTTTGTTGATGTGAGCTTCAACAGTTTCTAGCGAATGTAAGCTCTAAGTAAGTTTTCGCTATCGTTAATTATATATGTACCCTATATACATGATATATATATATATATATACATATATATATATATATATATATGTGTCGTAGGCATAAAGGAAATTTAGGCAAATGATCATTTGACGAGACATATGCCAAGTGCCATTGCAAATAGCAAAATAACTTAAAACGAATATACGATTTTGCTATTTGCCTGGGCATTTAATATTTGCCGATATTTACGTTGGTCATTTGATAAATGCCTACAATAAATTAGACAAATGGCTATTTGACCACATAAATAGTAAAGTGATTTGAAAACGAAAACGATTTTGCTATTTGTCTGGGTAAATGCCTAGGTAAATAGCAAAATCGCATTTGTTTTAAGTTATTTTGCTATTTGCCATGGAATTTAGCATATGTCTGGTCAAATTTGCTTAAATTTCCTTTATGCCTATGACGTACAGTGACCGGCATAAAGTTGAACACGAATGGAAAACTTTTTTTTATTTGAAATTTCTCAGAAAATTTTATTCTTTATAAAAATCTCTGCATAATTCCAAACTAAAAATACGCATGTCAAATCGACTCAAGAATAAAGTACCCTTATTTTTGAAAATACACAAATTTTATTTGAAAAGTTTTTAGAATTGCAAGAAGACATAAAATACGAAGCTACAGTCACTTTTTTCGAAAAACTTTTATTCCTTTTGGCCTATTTTTTTCCTTTCCCGGAATGTATTACGTAAAACGAATTTATTTAAAATTTATCTATTGTTGGGTAACATGTGGGTCGAATTTAACTTTAGATCACTTGATGACTAGAAAATGATCATAATTGGATCGAACGCTAAAATAACCGAGTTTTTTGTGTCCGAATATAAAAAGAAAACACAAACACGTCGGGGTCGTCTTTAACAAAATTTATTAAGTAATACAAATTAACTATAATGCAATCAATTATTTGTGATTGCATGCAGAGCATCACTCCCGAAATGCTGAGCAATGTTGACAGTGAAATGCATATGTGAACAATGCATAGAAAATGAAGAACATTAAATAAAATAAAATTGTCAAGCTTTGTTATTTAGTTGTATCATTTGAATGTAATTTGTTTGCTTTTGTTTGTATCAGTTAATAAATTTTGTTAAAGACGACGCCGACGTGTTTGTGTTTTCCTTTAATAGTCGGACACAAAAAACTCGGTTGTTTTAGCGTTCGATCCAATTATGATAATTGTCTAGTCATCGAGTGATCTAAAGTTAAATTCGATAGTGCACTTTCATGTTACCTAACAATAGATCAATTTTAAATAAATTCGTTTTACGTAATACATTCCGGGAAAGGAAAAAAATAGGCCAAAAGGAATAAAAGTTTTTTTTCGAAAAAACTGTATTTTATATTTTTTTGCAATTCAGAGTGTTCTAGAAAATTACTATCATAGATGTATGGAGAAAGGTTTCAGGAACAATTTGTATTATGAACCGTTTCCATTTATTTCCACCTAAAGGAAAAAAATTAAAATGAGTAGTAGGTTATGTGAATTCTTTAAAAGTGCCCATGCCAATGAATCTATTAGTTTTAACGATTTAGTTGTTTTCTCGACATATTTTTTTTAATGAAATTTCAGTTATAGATACATAAAGGACTAATCATATCATTCAACCGCTAAACATTTTTGCCCGTATTTATAGACAACCGATTAAATTAAATCTTTACTAAACTGTGACTGTTTTTATGGGAAGATGAAATTTTTGTTTCTATAGAAATAGTTACAGTTTAATAACGATTTAATTTAAGCACTTGTTTATGAAGACGGCCGTCTGTGTTTACTATATTTATCAAAAAAAAGGTAAACTTGATGTAATTTGATAATGTATTGTATTAACACCTATGGCCTATCCAAACCTATTTGCAATTCACGTCATCAACAAAAAGTTACTAGATTGTTTATTTGTAATTCGGTTTAACGTTTGGAAAGTGACATATTATATAGATGATTTATCTGCGCACGTATTAGATGGTATAAAGAAAGACTACAACTTATTAGAACTGTCAAAATACGAGGTACAAAGTGACAGCACTGTGTGAAACGTCATCATCTAGTAACCCTTTTATTGATGACGTGATTGCATATAGGTTTGGACGAAGTATAATAATCTGAAAAAAATATTAACTACCTACGTTTCTTTTTTTACAATTTTTTTAGTAGTAATTGGTTATATTGTCCAGAATCAGTTGCTAACATTAATCTTTTTGGAGGTTTTGAGATGAGTTTCTTGCAATAAAAAGTTGATCATGAATTATTATAAATGCACAATTCTAAACAATTGTTTTACAGTAGAACATAAGTTAGGTATTCAGATATTTTGTGTGCAATTCGTTTAACCGTTCGCGTCAATAAAAGATTGAAATATTTTATAGTAATCGTTAAGATGCAATAATGTTATCAACATTAAACAATATTAGTTATCACTTTCAAACGTACCTATATGAAAGATGTAAAAATATCATTTACTTTATACAGTAAAACCCGTTAATTCGGACCAATGGGGGTTCGTGGTTGTTCGAATTAACGAAAGTCCAGATTAACGTGAATATGTAATGTAATTACAGGTTTGTTTATATTATAGGCTCATACAACTTTAACTAAATAGGTTTCTGTATGAAAATAACTGAAAAAAGTAGGATTTAATTTAGAAAAAAGTTTGTTATGACAGAAATGTAGTTTAAATTTTAAAAATAATATGTAATTAAGAAAAAATTATAAACTTCTAAATTTTTCTTTGTGTTTCTTTACTTGCATTCTACCTATACCTACGCTTATATACTATATATATATATATATATATATATATATATATATATTACGTACTATGCTTCATATTTCACTGTATTGTACCAATCACTGTAATTGCGAAAACGCGTCGTAAGATAAAACTTCGTTCGCGAAATTCGACCGTCGAATGTTTGAGGGAAACCCTAACCTAGTCCCTATCCAAGAGCCTAACCAAGCTATATTTTCAGAGAATTTGTGTTAGAGCTTAAAGGTCCATGTATTTACACTTTATAAATACATGGAGAATTAGTCGGCAAAGAAAGTCCTACCTTTTATCGTCATATTAATCCTTTTTGTATGTAATCCTTTTAGAGAACGCAACACAACACAAACCACAACACTCGCGCACCCACTCGCAAAAAGGCCTTATAAATCGAACGAGCACTCCTCGCATACACGAACAATACGACGCCGTAATTTACAATTCGAACTACTGAAACAAGCACTACCGCTATGAACCATTAACGCGAAAGACCTTAAGCGGTTTTGCTAGAATTCTATATATATATATATATGCATTCGAGTTACTATGTGAGTACTAGGAAATCGCGCTTTTTTTAAAAACATTCAGTTCTTTGTTCGCACTTCGATAAGTTATCATGTGAAAATAGGTGGTGCAGATGTTTTATTAGTTGCTCTGTATTTTATCGGTCGCATAAAAATGCGATTAATCTGGTTTATGGTTTGTAATAGGAAAATTTTCAATATTGAGGGGCACACGAATAGTTTTTAAATTAAAAATAGAGTAAATTTATAATTTTGCGGTATAAAGGCAGTAGACAGTGATTATCTACATAATTCTAAACTGTTAAGTATTAGCGAATTTTCATAGAAAATAAAGCTATTGCAGCCTGTCTAATGACGGGACCCAGACATGTCCTTTTGGCTTTTCTCCGATCTCGACCCCTAGATCAGGAAAATATAGCTCATTCTTTTTGGGTCGGTCATATATATAATCAATTTCTTGTGGACACGATTCCAGTCACAAATTTGGACAGAGTATTGTCATTACGAAAACGAAAGACGCGTTCGTTAACCAGCCAAATCGATCGACTTGTTAGAAAATGGCGGCCGTTCAAAAAAAATATTAAAAAAATTCTAATCTCCATTATTACTCATTGGATCGGTAATATGAAATATGTTTTGGAATTAGCATAAAATTCTCGTTCGATCATGTCTCTTTATAATTTTTGATAAGATGCACCGTTTTCGAAATAATCGAAAAAAAAGTGATAATTTTTCTTAAAATTCTTATAAATTTCTCTCATAAATATTATTTTTCAAGAAATGTATTTATTTTGAGAAAAATTAAAAAAAGGAGCTATATGCGATACAAAAATTCGATACCGAGGCTTGCGCGCGGTCAGATTTTTAGGTTTAACATGTAAAGTAAATTCAGTTATTGATATAGTGAGGATAATATTACACAATGACTGGAAAATAGGGGTCGATTTTTGGTTTAGGGTTTCTATAGCCAGACAAACTATACAAAATATATTTTGCACGGTTACTTTGACGCATTTAGGTCGCAGATAAATTGTGTACGATACCTATCAATGAAAAGCAAGGTGCGCTTCTGTAACAGCGCTGGTAAACACTTACTTTAGAATATCATTTTAACGTAAGTTCTATTGTACGTTCATAGGTTTGGTCTTCAAATGACAAACGATTAAAAATAATAAGTGTTATCTACTTTTTTTTAATTACATATTACAAAGTCGATATAAATACCATTAAATATCTGTATCATTTTAGCGAACTCTTTTTATTTCGAATTTTGGAATTTTGGAAGATTACATAATATGAATCCAATAAGTTTACGTCTTTGATTCAGATGACAAGTTGAAGGATTCTATGGAAGATGTTAGGTATAATTATAACTATTGTGGACAAAAAAATTTCAACGTTGTATTTTCTTATTGAAAATGTGATTTTAGCAAGCGACTAATTATGACAAATATTTAAGTTTGACATTTTATAACAAAGATTATATTAGTTACGTTCTTTAAAAATGTCTAATCTAGTTTTAACGGAAGCCGAAAAAGGTTTTGCAATAGCCAAATTAGAGGAGGAATGATCATTAAAATTCAATTAAGGTATTTTTTGAAAACTAAACACCTTGATACAAAAGCGTTGAAATTTTTTTTATCACAATAGTGTATGACTATTATCGAAAGCCGGATATTTCACGCGAGCGTGATGGTTCGTGGTGGTGGTTTAAATACACGAACATTATCTATACATAGTTCTAATATTTTCTATAAAGGAGAAGGGAAACAATTAAATGTAACAGTGCTTCCAGTAGGATGTTTTGATATTTTGCATAGATGTAGATCTTTTATAGAGTCAAAATTGTCCAAAAGCACAACCTTCTGAAACTTTTCTTTCTTCTCCAAAATAGGGCGTAAAGTTAATTAATGATGAGGTGCCATTTTACTAACAGATTGGTTTCAAAATTGATAGGTATATACGCATGCCGATTCGGTGGCCGAGCGGTCAGGAGACTGATCTCTCGTCTGACGGATCCTGGGTTTCGAATCCCGGTAAGGGAGGTGAAATATCCACCTGGTAGGCATGGAAGTTAAAAAAAAAAGGTATGTACGCATTGTTTTTAATCTTAAACAAAGTTTAAATTGGACATTATTAAAAATTTTACTTCTTCACTCTATGTTTTTTTTTAATTTATGTTTTATCTAGATCGGCATTTAAAAAATGCCATTTTTGCCATTTTTGCCAATGCAATTTTTTAGAATATATTGCTTTGTCACAAACTTAATTATTTTGGAAACTGCAAGTTGTTTCTGAAATGTTTTTTCGAAATTACTCAACAATTTTAAACGACAACATCTTTTAGACAGTGACTTTTTAAATGAACATTTTTAATACGAATTTAACAGTTTTCGTGAAGTTGAAATCGAATGGAAAATAATATCTCTGCATCGATTTTTTGTAATATGATAATTATTAATTAAACATACTTATAGGTAGTACCTATTAATTGTTATTTTCTAAGAATGCCGTGGAAAAAACTGATTTGTTCAACTTCGAAAGCCCACATCTTTAAAAATATTACAAAAATGCACTTTTATAATTTTTCAATCTTTTTAGTCCGGTCTTCTAGATGCACAAATAAAATTGTCCAAATAAAATCAAGTAGGCTATAAAAACTTTTCAAAATGATGCAATTGTATTAATAATCGATAGAGAATCCCAAAAGGTCAAAATACACAGAGTGTTGTATTTAAAAATCGAAAGTTAAGGTCATTTTCGGCGTAACCAGAAGTGTATTACTAGTTCTCCAACAGCCAAAACATAGTACCGTTGCACTATATTCCTCACGAAAAAAATTCAAACCGTCTTACCTTCTTTACCGTCAAAAATAAAGGTTGTCTAGTGATTTCGTCGACAGCCGGTGTATGTATATTCTTAATAGATAATAATATCGTTTATTATAAAGTTACGAGTAATGGATTTAAGCGGTCAATTAAAATAATGGCAATTTATCGCTTTTTCTGCAAAATAATTAATAAATTGTTTTATTCAGCATTTGCAATCAATTATACAGTCAATAAAATTAATAAAACAGAAACCACACACAATTGCAAGCGTTAGATACACCACTGATTATTATTTTTATAGTCTAAAACGTAAACGAAAACGAAATTATAAATTATAAGAAAACGAATTATAACGAACGTTATTAACGAATAGGTATATAGGTAGGTAGTCGAAAACGTAATTTTTTCATAAATGTATGAATTTTAAACACTTCTGATGACACTCGGATCGATGAGGATTTTTCATAAAATGTTTTAGACATAGGTAGAAACATTTTCTAAAAAAATATAGCTTTAGGAGAATTAGTTTTGTTTAAAACTTTATTTTGCTTGAATATATTATAAAATTGAATGTTTTCTATTATTGTAAATTACTTTCTGAAATAACACATGGTAATTGAAACGTAAAACACCATAGAAAACATAAATAATTTTAATCGAAATTTTTCTTAATGTGAGTTTATTTACGGTTTTCTTATTTATAGATCATAAAAATAAATATAAGTATAAAACACAATTAGGTGGCCATATTTTCTGGATTCGATTAGTGGTAGATATAAAATTCGTGCCACTCAATTATTGTCATAAAATTTTAATTACTCGTTGAAAAGATTTATTTTATTATTCACAGTGCACTTTAATATTACGTACAACGCACAGTGGGGCGAGATACCGTAAAACGTGGCAGAAACTATTTTGATTTACGTAACTGCTTTAACTATTTGGCATATCATTTAAATTGAATAAATATAGATCATTTATAATATTTTACAAGTTTTGTTTTAAAAATAAATGTAGATGAAAGATTTAAAAAAGTTAAAATAAAACTACCCCGCAATAATATGTATCTTATAGAAAATATGATCCCATGACATTGATTAGTTGTCACATATGTTGTAATTTAGGACCTGCTGAACAAAAAATGTAATACGTAAAAAGTTATATAACGCTCAGTTTTTGAATTACAGTCAAACATGAGCTATGACGGGCGAGTAGATATTGTTTGAGAACAATGTTTTTCGAACATTTAATAGTAAACCATTATTTTTATTGATCACAAGAGAAATTCCATAAATATTTTTTATACATATAAATTCATATATAGGGTGCCTCTGAAATTGGGTTTACAATAGGAGTAGGTACCTATCTATACTGAACTAAAAATTTCATCGTAGTAGGAAAAAATGTATTGCTTGTAGAATATTCGACTTATTTTGAAAACAAAGTTTATCAAGCAAAAAAATTACATTTATTATATAACGTACGTGCTCAAAAAACTATCTTACTAAAAAATTCAAAAATATTACTCCTATTAAACTGTTCAAAAACTTTCACAAAACAAACTCTTACAAAATCTTCGTAAATAATTTTAAAAATAAATTAATAATTGAATAAAATATGGCCTAACAAAAGGAAACAGAGAAAATAGAAAATGTTTCTTCTTCATCAGGTAGACTATTCAGGAATCTTTTTCTATTGTAATTAAACTATCCTAATCGTAAAATTAAAATAAAATTACAGTTACAACAGAAAAAAGTGTAGTTTAGTCGTCTGATGAAGAAGAAATACTATCTGTTTCCTCTTCTTCGGAAGACGATTCTTCCGTTTGTCGAAAAATATTTGTCTCCCCGAGCATATATAAAACATCTGTATACGATTGCTCCAACTTTTTTTGTGGGAAACTAAACAGTTTACTAATTCAGCGATTTTAGAACACTGACAAAAAACGTGTAAAATTTTTGAAGTTTTTCGGCTTTTTGCTACTTCTGCAATTGAAAATGAATAGGGAAGAATGGAAAGTTACTTTAAAATCGGTCAAAGTTTACTTAAATTATTTTGCAATAAACACAGCTTTGTAAGCTTTGTTTTATAGGCCATTATCTTTAAATGTCGCAAAAAGTCGCAGAATTTTTTTATTATACAGTAGCTGTATGTATTAGCTATAGTTCTATGCAAAAAAAGTAACCTGGTACAGCTTGATAGTAAACTAAAAGTCAACGACTAGTTCATTTATTGACATGAAGGAAATGAAATTTAGTTACAAAAATAAGTTAATTATAATATACAAAATTAGGCACTTTAATGAACAATAACTTATTTAATAAGTTTATGTATCTGTAGACCAAAGTCTACAGATACATAATGGATACAAATGGATGCAAATCCATTTCGATTTCGACTCACTTTTGTATTAATTATCTATATAAAATTAAACGAAGAACGGAGTGACGTTTTTGACGTGTAATAAACAATTCATACGAGTTTATCGTAATTGCCAGTTCTGCCTGTACTACACGAAAATATGTGATGATAGCAGTAATTGCTTGATCGTATAACATCCATAGATGATTAAGATATTATAAAATGTGTTTAAACGAGTAAATATGATATTTAAATTTTTGACTTTTTGCCACGTTTCACGGTATTCTGCCCCACTGCTTGGTCAGCTTTCCTTGGTCATATTTGCAGTTTGACTCCCAAACAGTTGTTTCAATTTTAAATTCAATTGAATAGCTTCGTCAAATTTAAAGGCATTGGCAACTTATTTCGCATACTTATATTTTTCCATAATGCTAAAGTGTGATTTATTCTAAGAATATTGTTTTTTTGTTCGAGTTACGGAAATGCTTACTGTAACGCTAACTCCACCTAATGAACCTAACCGCTCGGTCAGCTATACAAGTATTATAAATTTACAATCTTCGACATAATTAAGTATATATTTTTTAATTTAAACAACGATAGTTTATTGTTTAGCGAAGATTTTTTTTATAACTTTAACGAAATAAAAACGTAATTTCTATTATTTACCTTATTAAAATATTTTATAACGAGTTTAGTCAGTAAAATCCGACCGCGCGCAAGCCTCGGTATCGAATTTTCACGAGGCATGTCAAAAAACTCATTTTTTTTTCAATTTTGCTCGAAAGAAATACATTTCTTGAAAAATAATATTTACGAGAGAAATTTATAAGAATTTAAAAAAATATTGTCACTTTTTTTCGATTATTACAAAAACGGTGCATTCTATTGAAAATTATAAAGAAACATATCGGTAGAAAATTTTATCCCGATTCCAAAACATATTTCACGTAACCGATCCGATGAGTAATAACGGAGATTAGAATTAAAAAAAAAAATTTTGAACGATCACCATTTTGAAACGAGTCAGTCAATTTGGCTGATTAATGAACTCGTTCTCTGTTTTCTTCAAGACAATACACTATCTAACTTTCAGCCTCCTACGATCAAAATTGCGACTGGAATCGTGTCTACAAGATTTGGTTATATATAGATATATATGACCGACCCAAAACAAACGAACTATATTTTCGTAATTTACGGGTCGAGATCAGAGAAAATCTAAAACGGCACGTCTGAGTCCCGTCATCAGGCAGACTGAAATAGTTATATTTTCTATGAAAATTGGCTAAAAATTAATTTTTAAGTATTCAACATTTTTACATATATACAAAATACCTACATCAGCTAAGTCCCTACCGACAAAACAAATTGTAAAGCAGATATTACTACTTATTTTACTATTATTCGTTTCTTTAACATATTCCAAACAATGCCACCTTCGATATTTATGGTTGGGCTAATCTTCTGAGAAACACCTGCTTTCAGTTTCTATGCAAATAACTAGAAGTATTATTTAGCAGCTAAAAATTTGATGCTGTATTTTTGGTTGTCTACATTCACAAAGACAATATTTTTAAAATAATAAGAATATACCGATAATTTCTTAATTTCTAAATTGTTTTAGATGACCGTTGCTGTTCTAAAGTATGTGTTATAGTTACTAGAAAGTTATATTAAAATTTCAGAAGTTTCTTCTCTCATCAAATAGATTTAAACACCGAAAAAGTACATTTTTTTATTAACAACAATAATTAAAATCGTTCTAAATACGAAACTGTTGAAGTGTATGTGCTGATTTTACTTCTCAGCCTGAAAAACACTATCGTCTATACGACTGCAAAAAGAACAAATGAATATTGAAATTATTTTTCAAAAAAATACCGGGAAACCTATTATTTTTATTTATCACTTTGAATAAAAATTAATATATGTAAGAGCAAGAATAATCTTTTATAATCACGTTTATAATAAAAAAAAAGTTTCATTAATGTTCATCTTTTAGATTTATTAAGTTTTAAGTAACACTGCAAATCCGTCTACTATCCCCTTAAAGAACTCGACCTAAGTTTTTGTAAAGACGATATGCTGTCCAAATTTCAGCCTCCTACGATCAAAATTGCGACTGGAATTGTGTTCACAAGAATTTGATTATATATGTGACCGACCCAAAATGAATGACCTAGATTTTCCTGATCTAGGGGTCGAGATCGAAAAAAAGCCAAAAGAACACGTCTGGGTCCCGTCATCAGACAGGCTTCAATAGTTTTATTTTCTATAAAAATTCGCTAAAATAAAGCTAAAGGATTCGCTTCGACTAAACACTCTGTGATTAGATGTAGCGATCATTTTACGCAAAATAATTTTAAACAATGTTGTATAACGGAAAGAAACTAATGTACACTTCGTCTAAACCTATATGCAATCCATGTCATCAATAAAAGGTTACTAGATGATGACGTTTCACACAGTGCTGTCAGCTCGTACCTCGTATTTTGACAGTTCTAATAAATTATAGTCTTTCTTTACACCATCTAATATGTGCGCAATCAGGTAAATCATCTATAGAATGAATATAGTTCACTTTCCGAACTTTAATCCGAATTACAAATAAACAGTCTAGTAACTTTTTGTTGATGACGTAAATTGCATGTAGGTTTGTATAGGCTATAGCTATCAAATTACAATATATAAATACATGTGTAGTTTGCAAACTACACATTTACTATTAAACAAAAATGCCGCGTCGGTTTGCACGTTTTTCTTATCGAAATTATAGCAAATATAAGCGTAGTGGCACTGTTCGAAATAAAAAAATAAATAAAGTATAAAGTATGTATTTAAAAATAAATTAATGACGGTCTGAAATTGTTAATTTAATAAATAAATAATAAATATTGAGCTATTAATACCAATGGTTAAGGTGGCATGGGGTAACAAATTTTGTTATGAGTAATATAGGAAAAATAAACAAGGCATTATTTATGCAATAAGGCGAATATTACGGGCATATTTTTTTCAAAATTTCGCGACAAAAAAGTGCGGTGCGCGCATTATCGTTATACTAACATTTTTTCAGTATTTTCCAGTATTAGTAAAATAAGGGTGCGCGGAAGGTCATTTAAAATAATTATATAGGCAGAAATCATTTTAATCATGATAATTATGTTGGTTCGGCCGATTCACATTAACAGTAGATACGAGCGATTCGAGTCGCGCTACAGTGGCGTCTCTACAGTGTCCCGATTTCATTTTGCGCCATTATACATACCTATGTACACTTGCCACAGCAAAAATCGGGACTGCAGTAATTGATAATTTTTAAAATGTTTGGTTGTGAATTAGGTTTTAAGTAAAATGCTTATATTTTTAAAAGGGATTTCTATAAGCCATAAATCATCATTGTTACCCACAAAGTGGACAACTCTTTGTGATTTCCGATAATAATAGAACAAAATACTTTAGAAGCAATTGGTAGGCAGGTTTAGTTTATGCTTTCTGTAAATTAAAAATTTATTGATCGGCGAAATGTACGACCGATAACATGTAGATTTATATAAAAAAAATGGTTATTTACACACACAAAATTGATATAGCTTTAAAAATATTTCGTCTTGTTAATAGTGCTTCCTCAATTAAACTTGATAAATCACATTTTTGATTTTTTGCCTTGACTTTTCTTTAACAAGCCATAACTTTTCCAAATCGAACCTATACATTGCTACAACTTTTTTGCTTAAAATTACTTAAGAAACGCGCCCCTAACGTTTGGCAGATTTCTCCCGGGACACCCTGTTTGTATCCTTAATTACTATATGTGTTATTTAACCTACGAACTTTATATCCAAGAACAAGAAACGATTAATAAAATAATTATGTAAGTAGGTATGTAATCATTCTTTGTGTGTATAGGAAAGTAATAAAGATACAATTCTTTGGCCGAATTAATATATTATATATTAATTAATTGTTTCCATCGTTTATATATTTGTAGCACTAAAGATAGCTCTAATCAGCCGAAATATATGGTGTTATATAGCTTATCCAAACCTATATGATATTCACGTTATCAACAAAAAGTTACTAGATTATTTATTTGTAATTCGGTTTAAAGTTTGGAAAGTGACATATTTTATAGATGATTTACTTGCGCACATATTAGATGATATAATGAAAGATTACAATTTATTAGAACTGTCAAAATACAAGATACGAGGTGACAGCAATGTGTGAGACGTCATCATCTAGTAACTTTGTATTGATGACGTGAACATCATATAAGTTTGGATAAACTATAGTTGTTCCAAGTTTTTATATTAACTTATTACCACAACTTTTAAAAGAAGAATAGTAAAGTAAGCATTCGGTGTCTAGTTTTAATTTTAAGGTGATCCCCTACCTTTCAGTAAGTTCATAAACTTCAATCGAAATTAAGATTTCACACTTTTTGTTTTAGAATAATTTGTTTTTAATGATATTTTGTATCGAAATCATCAGTACAAAAGAAGAAATTATCCCACAGCAACGAAATTATCATAAGACGTCAAAATTATATCAAAAATATTACATTTAATAACACTGGTAAACAAAATTGTAACTTTGTCGTGCCACATGGACTTTTATGATATTTTTTACTTTAATAGGTAGTTGGCACTAAACACAAACATTAAAAAAAATCTGTTAGTCATAGAATTTTATTTTCTTAAGTAATTTAAAATATTTCAAAAAACAATGACCTCCTGAACCAAAAATCTAAAAATGTTTTATTATGAAGTTACAATCTAAAATTTCTAGCAAATTTAGCTCCTGGTTGGTCCTTTTTGATTGTCCAGCAGTAATCTGCCAGTAATTTGCCCTAATAACGTTTTTCCATCTTAAAAATGTCCTGATGGAACCTTTCTCCGTGCTCATCGCTCACAGCCCCCAAATTCAAATAACTGTGTGTTTTTTCTTGACATTTATACCATTTACGTCAGTAAGACAAAAATAGCAGTCCGAAATGTGATTTCTTGGTTCAATCCAAATTATGGGTACAGCAAACGGCATATGACGGGACCTTTTCTTCCAATCGGTTAAATTCTTCACACACGTTATTCATCAAATATGAAGGACCCAGGATTTGTCTTGATGGGCCACAGCGAAACCAAAGTACTGGTGATAACTCTCCAAGACCAGTTTTGTGAAATTTCGTCTCGGTTTTTTGAAAGTCAATTCACTAAAAATATAACAAAAAGAGTTAGGATTGTTACTACACTTTCTCGACATGTTAACGCAGTTAATGAATTACAATATTTTGATGAAATCACAGATAAATAGTTTTATGACTGTTTCTTCGCGAACGTTCCTTTGCTTTTATTGCCGTAGTACTAGTTATAAGTATTACCGTATCACAAGAAAATTGAGGCTAATTGAAACAAAACAACTGCAGTTTAATAATGAGAGTAGTTAGCTAAAACAGTATTAGCTATCAAAGTTCGTGTGGCATGACTAGTGTTGACCAGTGTAATCAAACAGGGTTACAAACAGAACAATGGATGAAATCTACAGGTTCTAGACGAAAGTGGTATAATGGAGTATCGACAGATATACTGGATACATCTTTCATTGGAAACAAATATTTTGATATGTATTTTTAGACTTCAAACTAATTATAATTGTAGAGGAAGGAAATCAGTATATAATTCGATACATTGACATTATTGTAGAAAAATATTTAAAAAAGCATCAAAATATCAAGGATATAATAAATAGTAATATTATCGAAATCATAGTTGTTTTCATAACGAACGATCACATTCTAAATTAACTTTAGAGAAATAAGTAAAGAAATGCCAAAAATCATAATTCGCACCTGAAGTTTGTCTGTTACGTTCTCGTCTAACAATAAGTAGAATCCCAAAATTCAATACATTGTTTTCTTTGTAACCTTTTTCTATTCTTTTACTACGGATTAGTAAATGTCATATTTTTGATATAATTTTGATGTCTTACGATAATTTCGTCAATTTGGGATGATTTCTTCTTTTGTGCTAATGATTTTGGTACCAAACGTCATATAAAAAATTATTCTAAAACATAAAAAAGAGCGAAGTGTGGATTTCCATTTGATTTACATTGAAGTTTGTTAGCTTACTGAAAGGTAGGGCTCGTCTTAAAATGCAAAAAGCTTTTTCAACCTTTTCGATACCTAACACATCTTTAGAACCACATCTATGTAGGTAACAATAATGATTTTATGGCTTACAGTAATCCTTCTGTACTTACAAACAGTTTATTTAAAATCCGATTCACAACCAAACATTTTTAAAATTCTCAACTTCTACTGACCCGATTTTTTCTGTGGAAAATGTACTTATATTAAATAATTAGAATACGTTCGATTTACATTTCTGCTGTCTCTAACAGCGGTATGCATAGACATCGATTTTAATATTTTTCTATTATAAAAGAAATTGCTTCGTATAAGTATCAAGAGGTTGTACTTATATGGGTACTCGAAGTTGTGTTTAGCAACAGAATATCTATAATAATTTAAATACATAACTTGAAGTATTTTAGTTTATTTCTAGAAATGTTTTAATTATTTATATACTAGATATGTAAATACCTAATACTAGTCTATATAACATTAAAAGTGGACTATCTGCGTGAATAATGTAGATAATGGTATAGTAGTTATATTTAATTTTTCATTTTACGAAAGAAATAAACAATGGTAAATAATGTACTTATTCAGAATTAAGATTTTCTTGCTTGTTCGAAGATTTAACTTAATATTACAGCATTTTTCAGTAGCTGATGTTTGTTAATTATAGATTTTTTTCAGGGTCATCTTTAACTTCGTTTCGTCTAATAACCCAAATAACGATTAAAAGAGCACAAAATAATTTTAATAAAACAAAATAAACAAAATCGTTTAGTATGGAGGAAAAGAAGCAGGCTACGTTAACTATAGATAGGGCCGCTTTTCTACTGCTTCGGGTCAAGAAGGCTTTTAAAAAGAAGCTACAGAAAAAGGAACGGGAAAAAAAGTGAGTTTTTTTTTAACTAAGGGCCGGTTTTTCAATCATCAGATAGTTTCAAATAAGTTATTCGTAAAATAACCTTCTTGGACACATTTGTTGTAATAATCGTACATAGCGCTACCTGTGTATAGCTTTACGCTACGTTTTGTAGCGATCCATTTCCACTGAACGACCATTCTTTGCTAAATTTTTGTACAAACTTAACCTCAAATTTAATTAAATTAATTAATTTATTTAACGTTCCATTTTGCACTACGTATTAATACATATCACCATTCTTACCCATAACTGTAGTTTGGGTACCTCTAACCGAACAATTCAAAGAGATAACATTTCACTGCATTGAATGTCCCTAATATGCATTATAATATGTCCATTTCTGGATTGTCTAACTTGTTCTACACATTTTGTTACATTTCTTCTAACAATAAATGTTCTGTTTTTTAAGAACAGTAGTGTAGTTTTACGTAAGTTAAATAAAACCACGTTTTCTTTGGTATTTTACAGCGAGAAATGCTTTTCACGAAATCACTTTTAATTTTATGTTTATAACGTACAAAGCGTTTTCCCAAGAGACATAAGTTAAAAATAACGTTTGAATGTTTCTACATAAATGAAAGCACATTATAATCAATTAAAATTTTTTGTGATATTTCTAAATGTAGACAAATCATTACTAACGTTAAGGGTTATTTTATTTTTCGTCAAATATTTATGATTGGTATACCTATCTACTTACATATGTATGTATGCTATTAATTTATTAGAATGATCTACTTAACTAAAATCAATTCGAATTAGGCAGATAATTGGGATAATGAGAAATGATTTTTAATTTCTGTCAGCCGTATACGTAGACATTTGATTAAAAGTGAGGCAACAGGCGTACTTACAAGCAACATAGCACCTATATCTATTTCGTTCTAATACCTTGTATTCCTACTTCTCTTTGTTTTACTCGTTGCAGTACTTATACGTAAATTATAGACATATAGGAAATTTAGACAAATGGTCATTTGACTCGTTAAATCAGTTGATCAAGTGCCATGGCAAATAGAAAAATAACTTAAAACGAATACGGTATTGCCATTTGTCTGGGTATTTAATATTTGCCGATGGCCTTGAAACTTGAAACGTATATGAAACTTATAAAAGTAGGTACCTACCTGTCATATAAGTATACATATAAGAATGGTTAAAAGGTAGCTTTTACAATTCGTTCAAAATTAAAAGAAAGGACTCTCATTTTACGTTTCTTTATTTATGTAAAAGTATAGTTATAATTTTTTGGTACCGTCTCCCATCACCTATTCCGAACGGATAATAAGAGAGATACTACATACTTATTAATAATAAGTATTTACTTTAAATGGGTATTATACTAACGTGAATAAATTAAGAGATTTTAATATCTCTTATTATTCGATGGCGGTTTGCCAAAAGGGCGTAACCCACATATTTTTCGAAAATGAGTTATTTTAACTATCTTATGCATTTAAAATAAAGGCATCGTCTGTTAAAATCTGGTAACAATATTCCGATTTTTTTCACCGGAAAAATCGATTTGTATTTCCGCGAAACGTATCTTGTTATAGCTATAGTTTATCCAAACCTATATGATGTTCACGTCATTAACAAAAAGTTACTAGATTGTTTATTTATAATTCGGTTTAAAGTTTGGAAAGTGACATATTCTATAGATGATTTACTTGCGCACATATTAGATGGTATAAAGAAAGATTACAATTTATTAGAACTGTCAAAATACGAGGTACGAGGTGACAGCACTGTGTTAAACGTCATAATCTAGTAACCTTGTACTGATGACGTGAACATCATATAGGTTTGGATAAGCTATAGGCGACGACACAAAATGTGCTCTCCTGTAAAATTTACTTTTTGTGGGTTACGCCCTTCTGGAAAAACTTGATCGATATGTAGCTATATTGTACTGCAACTATATCATCTATATAAAAAAAAATTGGACATTTTAAATATTCGGTGTAACTTTCATTTATAAAAAGTCACTAAAAAGTTATGTATATTTATTTTAAAGTTGAAAGTACGACCTATTTAAAACTGGTAGGTAATGCAATTGAAATTACAACTTACAATTAGAAGAATAAAATTAAATATAGATAAAAAGAACGGTTAACAGATAAAAAGAAGAATAATACTTTATGTACACTTCGTCCAAACCTAAATGCAACACGTCATCAATAAAAGGTTACTAGATGATGACGTTTCACACAGTGCTGTCACCTCGTACCTCGTATTTTTACAGTTCTAATAAATTGTAGTCTTTCTTTATGCCATCTAATACGTGCGCTGGTAAATCATCTATAGAATATGTCACTTTCCAAACTCTAAACCGAATTACAAATAAACAATCTAGTAACTTTTTTGGATGACGTGAATTGCATATAAATTTGGATAGGGCATATGTAAGTACACACACAAAATACATTTTTAGAGTCACTTTTTTCATCTCCCAATAAATTTACTTGGCAAATTTTTACCACGGAAACAATTGTTTGAACAAACGTTTCCATGGTAAATATGTGTCAATTAAATTAAATGGAAGATGAAAAGATCGGCCATAAGTAACATATTTAGTGCAAATATAGGTATAGTAGGTATAAAAATACGTAAAAACTCTTTTGGTAAATAAAACAATATTGTAGTTTTCTAAAATTTATAGTGCTATGAACCTCAACATGTAATACATCTGTTCTTTATTTATACCACTCGTTGAACACTTCACCTGAACCTAATCGTTTAATTTATTTATGAAAATTATCGAAATTTTACAAGATAATTGTTTGAGTTTTATAATGTGTTATATTTGACTTTTTGAATACATAATAGGCCCGATTCTGACAAAATTAAAATCTTTTTTCTTCTCTAGCCACCCGGATCATAACAATAGGCAAATCCATAACTTATTTTTCAACAAGTAAGTTGCCTACGAAACCTTCAAATGTAAGATTTAGAGCTTTCGTTTATTATTAGCTGTGTTTCTTTCTGCTATTATAACACAAGAAATGTCATTAGCTGCAGCTACAACTGCTTTTTAGGTTGCGATAATTGGTGTTTGTTTAAATTAGAGACTTTTTGTACTGGCCGTTCTTCATAAATTAACCAATTATTGTTAAAGCATTTCATTAGCGCTTTAAATATTAATTCATCTATTATAATTACTACCCTGTTTTTTTAAACAATTCGTAGAAAAATAGTGGTCTAATGCAATAGGAAATAAAGGACAAATTAGGGCGACTATTCAACATTAATTTGTATAAACCAACATTGGGGGCGTAATTTACTTCACTCGGTCTAACTAACTAATTCATTCCACAACGACGTTTTTACCGAGATAATTGCGCGGTTTAACAAATAAATTGTTAACGGTAGTCGATAGAATGCCATAACTTTTTATGTTAGGGAATTAAGTAGGTAGGTATTTGTAGAGTCGGTAGCGGCAAAAAATATTTTTTGAGAAATAAATATGTATAGGTACTTATAAAAAATATAAGTAGGTATATAATTACTTACTTAAGAGTATACAGAGTGTTCGTGAATTAACGTCGCGGAAGAAAACTGAGGATAGGTGAAATAGAATGGAACAAAAAAATTTCTTAAAATGCAATGGTGCAAAAGTTATTGCGATTTACATAGGTAAGGGCCATAGGTAACTATAAAACGATTTATGTGGTGTAACTATACACCTTTTTAACATGAGGTAAATACAAATACGTGCATATTTTTGAGGTTATATAGTAGTTTTGTAAGTATTTCATCACACCATATTTATTGGGGAATAGTTTTAATAAACTTACTTGTTTTTAAAATATCACTAATATTGTAAAATAGGTCAAAAAACTTTCAAGTTCCCAAAATTCTTTAAATTTAATTTGTAGTTTAAATATAGTTTTACGGCACGTGCCAATGTTATAGTCGCACTAAGCTTAGTAATATGTTTAGTTGTTTATAATTATGATACACGAGGTCCCCTTTTACTTTGTTCTTAAAATATCAACATTGGCCGGTCTCTCCAACTGGTCGAATTCTCCCGGACTTACCTACCTATTATAAAGTACATTATAGGAACAATTCGAAGTGTAGTATCTAAAAAATATTTATGGAATTTTCGAAATCACTTCCAGTTAAAGTGTGTCTAGTTAATCGTAATGCAGAATCAAATTGAAGAGGGGTACCTGCTTTTGAGAAAATCTTTTTCTCTCGATTCTAAACTGATGTAGGTAGTTAGAACGACGCGCGAGAATGGTCGATAACGAGAGATAAAAGAAATAATAAGAATATTATGAACTTTTAATAGTCGCGTGTAAAACAATAACGAGTACCGATATAAAAGAGTTCGACGTAACAAAAGATTCGCCGCCGGTGGTTACGTGTTTGGAAGCTCGAGCGAAATTCTATCGTGGAAAGTTACCTTCTTCATTGTAATCTACTATCTATTAAAACTTCGTTATGTAATGGTTAAAATTGAGAAAAGTTTTGTGAATACCTAGGTACTTACTTATGCAAAAAATGAATACATAGTTTAAATGCTCGTTAACGTTGAAAAGCGAAATACTTATTTATTTAAATCGTTGAAACCGAGTTTTCAATCATTTAATTTTTTAACTGGTTTAGTAGATATAGGCTTATTTAAAAGTAATTATGTATCTACAAGAATATTATCGATTGCGTTTTGCCAAAAGGACGTAACCCACACTTTTTGTGAAAATGAGTTATTCTGACTATCTTATGCATCTAAAGGAAAGCATCACCATTTGTTAAAATCTGGTAACAATATTCCGATTTTTTTCACCGGAAAAATCGATTTGTATTTCCCGAAACGTACATATCTTCTTATAGCTACGCAACGCATCGACACAAAATGTGCTCTCCTGTAAAATTTACTTTTTGTGGATTACGCCCTTCTGGAAAAACTGCGTCGATATGATAGACATAATATGGTTTTTCTTGGTCGTACTTGTTGTTGCTTTTCATTCGCCGTATATCTACATTCATAGATAGATAGGTATGTACATTCCTACTTACTTGTATAGGTAATGGACAATAGTTCGTACGTACCTAACTAAAGTTTCAGAGACTCATAAGTCATTAAATTTTTTATTGTAGAGTAACTTTCGTAAAGTTATTACAATTTTATTGGTGG
The DNA here is from genome assembly GCA_036326145.1 of Rhagophthalmus giganteus. Classification (NCBI taxonomy): domain Eukaryota; kingdom Metazoa; phylum Arthropoda; class Insecta; order Coleoptera; family Rhagophthalmidae; genus Rhagophthalmus; species Rhagophthalmus giganteus. The sequence goes on along the minus strand of JARFJA010000056.1, from coordinate 4,630,630 downwards.
TTCGGATAGCATTTTCAGTTTGTGAGGGTTGACGCGTCTCTGCTGCCAGTCGGGTCCTTGGGGACGGTCGATGGGTCTTAAGCTGACTAACAAGGAAGGTTAGGCAGGTGAAAATCTCAAAAAAAATTGAAACTTTGCAGGTTTGTAATATTAGTCAACTCTAATCAAGAGCCGTATTCTGTTCGTGCTCTTACGCGGTTTAAGGGGGCGAAATTCACTCTTGAAAATTGGAATTTTTTTCGATTTTGCTTATTATCTGTGAAACAACAAGAGCTATCGCCAACAAACTATATATTTTTGTAAATGGCTATTTAATACCTACAATACAAAAATTAGGGATGAAATCCTAAGGGGTGTCATCCCTTCGAAATTTCACCCGTAATTTTGCCATACTTGGGTATATTTTTACATCGGCAGACGTATATATTCATGTAAAGGACTAATTAAAACTATAATTTGAAGAAAACAACGCAATGTAGTTTTATACAGTAGGTGACTGAGGGAGGACTGCCAGGTTTGCGAAGCAGACCGCAATAATTCTAAATAATTGATATTTCTCTAAAGTTTATAATAAATTTTATCAAGTATCAAGTTTATCAAAAATGCAAAGATAAATTTAGAAGTTTCTAATTTTTTTCTTATAGTCTGTTACAGTCGCAGCGGCAGCATTGCTAAGATAAGTGTCCACTAGTCCGTATCGGTCTCACTGTACCATCCCTTAAAATTTTCACCCCTAATTTTTGTGTCATAATATAGGTCTTGAACAGCCATTTACAAAAATATATAGTTTGTTAGCGATAGCTCTCGTTGTTTCACAGATAATAAGCAAAATCGAAAAATGTTCCAATTTTCAAGGGTTAATTTCGCCCTCTTAAACCGCGTAAGAGCACGAACAGAATGCGGCTCTTGATTAGGGTTGACTAGTACTACAATCCTGCAAAGTTTCAATTTTTTCTGAGATTTCCACCTACCTAATCTTCCTTGTAAGTGGAGTCTTCAAGATTGTAGTCTGGGGGCGGCCACCCGATTCCTACGGATTGAACACCGGGTGTAAAAGAGGTGTTGTAGGATGGCAATGATTAAAAACCTTATTGGACTTACTATTTAATATTCTGCAAACTGCTCGTTAGAAACAATCTTGCGCGCCTCGAGTTGCTAATATTCTAGCCCGGCGCGGTGTATAGAGTTAATGAGCGCGTTTTGATTTAAGATTAAGAAAGGTTACGCGAGAAGTAATGTGGAGATCAGTATTTTCCACGAAACAAGTTTATCTACTTCTTATTAACATTTTGCTTAAATGGGTTTACTATATCGATGAAGGACGATTTCTTTTTAATTCAATGGTAAAATTGCAATGTTTTGCAAAAACTTTTGTTGATGCATTAAAATAATTTCCTATATTTCCTAAATTCTTACCTATATATTGTAATGGTTAGTCACTTGATAAATTTTAATTTTAATTAAAACTTATTTATTTTAGAGGTTTCGTATTTGGAAAAAATATGATGTCTTCTTGAAAAGTAAAGTTTGGGGTAGATGTAGGCTCTAGTTACGGAAAAAAGAAATATAGGGGAGACCGGGGCTAGTTGGCATGCGGGGCAAGTTGGCAAAATTTCGATATTTCACGTTCTAAGCTATATATAGCTAATCTGCTTATGTGATTATCATCTACTATTCATTGTGTACAAATGCTATAAGTTTCAGTCTCACAGTTGAATTTGCCTGGACAGCAAGTAAGTATTCAATAATTCACATTCGAGAAAAAAAATTTTCAGCCTTTTCAAAATTTAGTTTGTGAGTTCTATAAATAAATATTCATATTAATTAAGGTAGTATACTGTAGAGGAGTATCGATTGAAAATCATCACTTCAAAATTTTTTTAATACATACATTTAATAGTAAAAAAAAATTTGTTAAATTTTTATGAGCCTCCGGGGAAAGTTGGCACATTTTTTCCGGGGCATTTTGGCATTCTCATTTTTTGGTGTCAATCTAAAAAATCTTTTTAATTTTCTAATTTTTTAACTTATTTATCAATAAAACTCATTTTTTAATGTATATATTATAGCACAATGGTTCGGACATATAAAAGGAAAACCAATAGAGGCAACATACCAAAAAATGTTATGTTACAAGCGATAAGAGAAGTCAAATGGTAAATCACAAAAAATGGTAAATAACATTATTTTTTATAATGTTATTTACCATTTTTTGTGAGAAATTAAAGTTATTTTCGATCTATGAGCAGAAATTCTACGTAAATTATTGATTGCCAACTTACTCCGACGTGTTTGACAACTTACCCCGTGTCCGAGGCAAGTTGACCAGATCAACGAACGATGGAAAATGTACTACATCTTTTTAAATATTAATAGTTCAAAATCAAAACATATATTAAAAAAATCTGTGTTAGGAGGGCTTTTAATGCATATAAGATAAATTCATATTGCATTGATTGGGTAAGAAGTACAGGCACTTTTATAAAAAGTGTGCCAACTAGCCCCGGTCTCCCCTACGTTGTTTTAGACGATCGCTTTATCATCTCTAAGAGTACATTATCCTTTAAAAGCATTCAACGCGTACCATTTTATATAATACGGTAAATCTTGTTGCGCGATATGCCTAAGCTATTTTATTTTCTAAATTAGGTTGCACTCACAAATAGGTGTCTACTATTCACTATATGTCACTATAAGTAGGTAGATATAAAAATATTTAAAAAATTTAATATCTATATCTATTTAATTTCTATATTTAAAAAATTGAAGTATAATCTATCATAATAAGTACATGTACGAAAATTAAAATGTATATTATTCTAAATCTACTTATAACATATAGATACATATAGGTAACTATATTTATGTATGTACGTACATACAACTTATCTATCTACACGGATATTTTAAATTTTAGTACAAAAATATTGTTAGAATATTACATTTTGCTTGTTCTACTTCTTACACTTATTATATTCGTGTCGGAAAGATGTTCGAACGTGATATCAATTGTGATAAACAAACAGGATATGTCTCAATAAAGTCGGATTATTATATGTCTAATAGTCGGTACCTATACATGTATATGCTTTTCTTTCGCGACAATGATTTAGGTAGATAACTGAAAAAGAAACAGTTCATTAGTAATTTTTAGGTCAATCGTTAAAGATTTTCGTGATGCTTTATTATTAATTATTGATACTTGATTAATAAATTCAGTCAATATATAGTATTTCTGAATTGCTAATTTCTCTTTAGTTATTCTAAATTAAGTCAAGTTAATTGTGCTTTGAGATAGTTATGCAGGTATAGTAAAGTATTATTTACATATTCTATTTGAATGAGTACGAGGGAAATGAAACGAGGAACTCAACGTAAATAACAGAGTTAGAGAAACCCTTCACTCTCGGCATTTCACCAGCCATCGTTCGCTTTCCACTCGCACTCTTTCGTTCTAATACATTTTATTCCTACTTCTCTTCGTTCTACTCGTTGCAGTACCAAATATGTAAATTATAGTTTACTATACCTGTATATAAAAATTCACAGATTTCGGATTTCTTGCAACCATATAATACACGTATCGGATACGTCAGAAATGATAATGTCATATATAAGACATACTCCTATGTTATTAACATTGACTGTATAGTATTATAGACAGCTAACCCTATGTTATTTTTCGGTAACGCTCAAGGGACATCAGAAACTCTGTTTTGGGACACCACTGCAAGCGTCGCTACTTTCGAGTAGGTAGAACACTGTTAGATTTTGAAAAAAAAAAATTAAATTCAGTGCATCTAGATGTCGCAAATTAAAATTGCATTTTACAACTATATCGCACAAAGTTCTTCCGACCGTTTTTAAAATTACCTGCTTTTGTTGATCCCTTAAAATATGCCGTCCTAATCTTTTTAGTATAGTTCACGGTCAAAGCTGGTATTTACCACCTAAATTTTCTTATTGACTATTTATGATAATTTTGTTCGAAAAAGGTTCATATAAGCTATACATTCTTTTTTGTTAAAATATTGTTAGTTTGTACTTTTAATTATTTCGCTATTATTATTAATTACTACATGGTCAAACAATGTACATAATGTACACTAATAGCACTTCCCTTCGTATGATGTTAGATAGGCAGGTTCAGATAGGCAGGATTTGCATCGTTCTAAACCGCATTGTTACTGTAAATTTAGGACCAAGCAAGGAAAGTGCCAAACCTAACTAAATTTCGAGTAAAATTCTACGATGCTCAACATGAGCAGATCATAAATGAAGGAAAGCAACTAAACCGACTAAAATCAAAGGGCTTTAAATTAAATTACGAACACTAGTTACATACCTACTATTTACAATTCATTACATTTAATTACTATTAGGTAACATTAAAATTAAATTACTAAAGTGTAGTTGCGAAGTGACTAGTGTACCTGGTGCACCTGAAAATTTAATGTAAATCATAAATGTGAAGCGTTTATTTACTTTATATTTACGACATCGTATAATACATAGGCATTTGTTTAATAAGTAGGTATCTAATAAATGATGTTTGCATCCCGGATCTATTTGTCTTTAAATGCCGTAGAATGTGAAACCTTTAGTATTTATCCAAAACCCGTATTTAACCTATTCAGTGGCGAAGATGTAAGATGTTGCATAAGTTTTAAATTAAAGTCTGCGAAAGTTTAATTAAAATTTGACGACCTGCACTTGGTAAGTACTTGTCTTAATTTGAAAGACATGTCGGGTGGTGTTTTAATTATTGTTACTCATTTACATAAAAAGTAAGTTGGTAAAATGCAAAATGCAAAAATTTACTTGGAAATGAAACGAAATAAATAAAAAAAACTTACTTAGGTAACAGCAATTTTAATTGTATTTCACTTTGTGACAGAAAGATATTTGTATAGGGAAAGAACACGAAAACATGTTTTTCTTAACATTTAAAAAAAATTTTTCATTACATCGATAAATCGGGCCTTAGTCAGTGTTTGCCAAGTGCGGTTAAGTATAAGTATTTTTCTTTTAAAAGATTAAGTATTAGTTATAATATTTTGTATATAGATATTAATTCGGCGAGTTACGTGTAAATTTAATAAACTTGATGTTAAACTTCTAAACTTGGTGCTAATTATTTATTGGTTATAATACAATATTAAATTCGTATTGCACAATTTGGGGTTATGTACTCTCCAATTTTAATCTGGGGTACAATTTTTTCTTTCGTTAATTATTAACCTTAATTATACCGGTTGTGCTATGTACAAGGATGCCGAATTTAATTAAGAACGGTGCTTTTAGAAAGTTTTGCATGAATATGTAGTCATATAGCCATAATGCGGTGTAAATAGGCACTCGTTATCTGCTTTTGCACTTAATTTGTAATTTGAAAACATCATTAGTACGGAGTAACCACCATTACATTTCGTTTGTTAAAGTTGAAATTATTATCAAAATCTAATAATTTTGTTACTACCATTTTGATGCAAAAGTAGAAATATATTGGTAAAAACGAAATTTGACGAAATGGAAATTAGAAATTTGTCAATAATATGCTTTTTATTGTATTATTGAATATAAGGTGTTTAGAATTGCGTGGCACTATTTTAAGAGAATTATTATTCTTTAAATCGAAAGAAGCAGAATAGTTCATATAAACATAATTATGTTTCGCACTTATTTATTTATGAGATATTAAAGGGTAAGATTTAATGATAATTTATTAATTGGCTCATCAATTATCAACCTCGACGATCTCTGATTTAACGTTTAATAAGGTATACGTCGTTAGACTATTTTCTGTAAGGTTGTATGAAGTTGTTAGTTTATCGTAGATTTATTGGCACCTAAATGGAATTATTAAGAAATCGCATAATTGGAAATTGCGGCAACTATTAAAAATAATCCTGATGCTAAAAGTCATAAACTTAATCTACAACTACATATAAACTAATTTACATTTTAGTTATTTAAAAATAATTTAATAGGTGTAAACTCAAAAGTACTAGGAGTATTATTTAATGATGTCATTTTTTATCTACTTCAAACACTTCCAAACGCAACGGTACCTTCAGGCACATTGTTACATATCTATAGTTTGGGGTCATACATAGGTATATAGGAACACGATGAAAGCAAACACTTTTTCAAACAGTAGTAGAAAAAGTAATTTATAAATATTATTTATATATGTATTATGTTCATACCCACCTCCAATTCGTTGGTTCGGTATAATATTCAAAGTAAGTAATTAATTAAAATTAAGTACCTAATGATTGATCATTTTTTATTACCTAACCATATCTACTCACTCAACTATTAAGTCGTACTTGATACTTAATAGTACTAATAAGTTAAGTACTTAATTTATTTCTATTTTATGTGAAAGTTTTTAAAATCGTATCAAAATTTATTTTTGTTTGTATGTGTTTCCCAACTGTAGTTTGTTGCATTTTAGATGAACTATATTGGATTAAATAACAGACTAGACAAAATAATTTTTTTTTTGTCACACTTACTAGACATATGTAAAATTGGACAACCCGCTAGAAATATAACTCGCATTTACAACGAAGCGCGCGAAGTCGATTTTTCGTCAACTTAATCTGACGAAAAACGAAAAGAAACAAACATAAATTATACAACTTGCTTTTGATAGCAATGTTCACCGAGGCATGCAATCGGTACATGAATTTTAAATGAGACCTCTGGAATCAATATCGAATTTTCCTGTTTTATCTAATTTATGGAGGGTATTGTTTGTAATTTACTAACTTATTTACGAATCTTGCATTCATGCCGATATGAAAAATGAACGAGATATATTCAGTGTTAATCAGATTAATAGAATTTCAGACGATCTTTTTCTAAATAAGTAGGTAATTATTGTCCTTTTATTTACTTGTTTGAAAATAATTTATCTTAATAAAGTTGCGGATCACGGGCGTAGGTAAACATATAAAGATATACGTCAACGCTATTTAGATAAATTATTCGATTAATTGAAATGAATATGTTTTCAAACATGTAACAATAGTGAAAGGTGACGACAGATGTCTGTAATTACAGTGGTAACAACTTTTAGTCCGCCCAACATAATCAGAGAATTATCTTTACCATTAGGTACTACATATACGTAGTTATACTTATTTTTAACATTAGATAGTATATTATTATGTTGAGTAGTTTGACATTCATTTTTTGTTAATGGACCAATTTTCTAAAATAATAATTTAAAATTAGAATATCGATTTTCCCTTATAATCTTCGTGGCAGTTTTTCGTTAAGAACCAACAATATTCCCCATTATTTAATTGTCGGATTCAACCTAGCTTTTGTGGAGTTTGTGATTTTTTAATGCTCTTGAAATTCAAAATAAAACTCGCAGACCGTAAATTTATACGTAATAGTAGCATTACTAATTGGTAAAATCAAAAATGAAACTGATTTTTTTATTTTTCTAATTTTTATGGGCTCAAAGAAAACATAAGAAAAATAAATTAGTCCAATGGTTTTTGAATATGCCGACTTTTGTCATTTTGTCAACTTAAACCTATCTTAATCATATAAAATAACATATTTTTAGGCATTTTTCCATATTACCAATGGTGTCTTGGTTTTTTATAATATAAATTAAAAAAAACTAGATTGCTATCTATATATTATGTAACAGAAAAAAAAATGTGTAGGTACATACGGAGTTTGCTAACCTTTATACGAGCACTAAAATCGCAACAACAGAAATAAGTCTAGAATCAAAACGATAAGAGTTACAAATGTTTTAAAAATTGTTGAGTGTTCACTGATGGAACTATCTACGGCACTTAAAAATTTCAAAAAAATTCAAGGTAGTCAAGCAAAAGTTTTTATGAAATAAATTACGTTTTCTATAGATTACAATGTTCTGATTCACAGAAAAATACTTTAAAAAAATCTATCATTTCCATAACACCTTTCAAAAACTTAATGATTGTGTAAAAAGTACAATTTTACGGCAACTATTGTTAAATACTGGGTAATATGACTAGACCTCCCTATTTTTATTGTAAAAAGTCATAAATTTTACAAAATAAAAATCTAACGCGAACATTGGTCACTTAACAGTATAAACCAGGCTAAACGTTTCCTTTTAAATCCTTTAAGTCGATATTGTGATTTTAGACATTCTGCAGCAGATTCTGGTATTACAAACCAGTAATAGATTTGTCCTTCAGTAATTGGTCGAAAGATCCTATGATTGTTACGGAGTTTTTTTCAAAATATATGACCAGAAATAGATTTATTCAGTTACTAACAAGGAAGGTTAGGCAGGTGGAAATCTCGGAAAAATTTGAAACTTTGCAGGATTGTAGTACTAGTCAACCCTAATCCAGAGCCGTATTCCGTTCGTGCCCTTACGCGGTTTAAGAGGATGTAAACCACCCTTAGCTTATCGGTGTGCGAACAAACAACTCAATGTTTTTAAAATAAAAGTGGGATTTCCTAGTATCAATGCATTTATATATAGAATTCTGGCAAAACCGCTTCAGATCTTTCGCGTCGGTGGTACAGAGCGGTAGTGCTTGTTTCAGTAGTTCGAATTTTAAATTACGGTGTCGTATTGTTCGTGTGTGCGAGGAGTACTCGTTCGGTTAATAAGGCCTTTTTGCGTGTGAGTGCGCGTGCGTTAGGTGTTGTGTTGTGTACACTAAAAGGATTACAAACAAAAAGGATTAATACGACGAGAAAAGGTAGGATATTTTTTTGTCAACTAACTCTCCGTGTATTTATAAAGTGTAAATACATGAACCTTTAAGCTCTAACATAAATTCTCTGAAAATCGAGCTTGGTTAGGCGCTTGGATAGGGCTCTCTGTCAGTCGCAGCGGCAACATTGTTAAGCTAAGCGCCCACCAGTCCGCATCTGACGCACAGTACCATCCCTTAAAATTTTCACTCCTAATTTTTGTATCATAATGTAGGTCTTGAACAGCCATTTACAAAAATATATAGCGTTTGTTGGTAATAGCTCTTGTTGTTTCACAGATAATAAGCGAAATTGAAAAAAGTTTCAATATTCAAGGGTGGTTTACATCCTCTTAAATCGCGTAAGGGCACGAACGGAATACGGCTCTGGATTAGGGTTGACTTGTACTACAATCCTGCAAAGTTTCAAATGTTTCTGAATTTTCCACCTGCCTAATCTACCTTGTGGGATATATTCATTTTACGGACAATAATTATCCATCTGAAAATGACCAACTGTGGAAAATTAGGTAAATTAGTAAATTAGGTACAATTCTCCTAATGTGATACTTTTCACATGTGAAATCTATTATTTTTTTTAAAACAACATTTTTTGATAACAATACAATTACCGAGGTCTGTTCGCATTCAATATCCCCGAGAACACCCTACGTCTATTGTTATAATAATAATATTAATTAATTTTCTAATTTCAATTAAAATTAAAGTAGATTATTTATTAGCGAACTTTAAATAAAATCCAATCTTAACTTTTGTATTGCGAATTTTAAAATCGTCTTCAAATACGTTTTAATCTAAAAACACCGTATCTAAACAATTAGCTTCAAAGCAGGTAGATTTTACGACTTTACAGAGGCAGGCTATTTCAACCAAGAAGGATGGTTTGTTTCAAATTTCTCTAGAACTCACTAACAGTGCCATCTACGGATTATCGTTTGGCAGCAATAGGGTCCGTATACCCTTAATAACATCATATACACTTTATTCAAACCTATACGCAATTCACGTCATCAATAAAAAGTTAATAAATGATGACGTTTCACACAGTGCTGTTACCTCTTACATCGTATTTTTACAGTTTTAATAAATTGCAGTCTTTCTTTATACCATCTAATATGTGCGCAAGTAAATCATCTATAGAATGTCACTTTCCAAACTTTAAATCGAATTACAAATAAACAATCTAGTAACTCTTTATTGTAGACGTGAACATCATATAGGTTTGAATAGGCTGTAATTCGCGAACCTTATGTTTTACAAGTTTTTGAACATCATTTTCGTGTTCAGCACATCAAAATTAATAAAAAAAATCCGACCGCGCGCAAGCGTCGGTATCGAATTTTCATGTGGCATGTCAAAAAATTCCTTTTTTAAAAATTTTTCTCGAAAGAAATATACGTTTGCTACCAAACTGATGGGAGAATAAATACGAGGATGTAACGGTGATCGACCCCGGTAGTTATGTAGTTTCGTATCTAAAATGAATGGAACGGTCGCAAATGATACTTCGGGGTATCTTAACCAGTAACTGGAGCCAATGGAGGACACCCTCGTAATTTCCTAGGTACTCCCTAAAGTGCGTTTTCATTTTTACGGTTTGACTTCAACTTTTTTGCTGTCGTAAATAAAAGATATAAATTGTTTGTACATAGGTACATATGTGTAGGTATATTATAAATACATATACAAATATGCAGGTATATAATATATAGAAGTATCTATAAATACATACATGCTAATAATTAACCAACAAAATACATTCACCAATTATTTGGTAGAGGTAGGTATCTATAAAATTATAAATAGTAGGTATAACTGTTTATGTACCTATCTATATAGTAATAGCGAAGTTACAACTTTATTTAACTTTATTATTCCAACATAATTATTAATTTGCAGTATACACAGAATTTAATTTTCAGAAACATTTACATCTACAAAAACAAATAAGTATTTTATGTATTTTAGATAACAATTTTACTTCATCTAGCACGAACTTAAAAATAAAATAGCTTTATGTTGTTATCTTTGAAACTCCTTTTATTTAAATCACGATTTACGTCGTACACATGTTGTATTTTAAAATGATAAATAAAAAACAGCTTTATAATTATATATAGGTAAGTATTTGCGAATTCGGTGTGTTACGTTATTCGGAAACTTTATCGTCTTTAGCTTTTTCCACTTTTCCTTCTAAGTTTTTTAAATATTGCTGAATAGTTCTGATAATACGTTTTCGTTCGATTTTGATCTCCTCGTTGTTTTCAGTCTGAATATCGTCTAATTTTATAATGTTCTTTATTAGCACTTCGTTTAATGTTACATATTCTATGTCGTTAAGTGTACCGTTAAAATGCAGTATTTGTTCTTTCAATCCGTTGACTTCTTTTTCGATTTCTAAGATTTCGTATAAAGTCGAATGCACTTGTTGGTTACTTTGTTCACTTTCGAATTCACTTTGATTTATTTTCGTGCCATCTGACTGTACCTTCTGTGTAAAGTCTACAATATTTTTTGTTTCTCTTGTATCTTTGACTTTATCTTTAACTACAGTTTCTTCTTGAAATTTTGATAACAGATTATTGTTGTTTATTAGTAGTTTTTTATCACTTTCCAAGTTCTCAGTTGTAGTTGATAAATCAGTTATCCTGAATTTTTTTTGAACCGATGAATTTTCTTCAGTGTTTCGGCTTAAATCTTTATCGATGATAGTTTCCTTTTATATTTCGAATCAAATACACTCTTTCCATCTCCAATAGGTTCGACGAGAAGATTATTATTTGTAACAATATTATTTTTCTCGTTAGTGGCTTTTCGATTAACTGCAATTTCAAATCCAAAATTTTCGAGTAATACTTTTTGATTGTCTTCTATAGTTTTCTCAACTCGAGGTTTATTGTTAATTATATTAACATCTGTAGATTCTTCGTTTTCGTGTTTTATTTTATTTTCTTTTATACGAGTGACACTGGTTTCGAACAATTTTTGTTTTTCGTTTATAAGCAACTCATTTGCTTGAAGATCTTTGTAATTTTCTTGGTTTAGGATCAATTCGTTTTTATGTTTTTCGGTATTTTCTGCAAAATAATTAATTTGATTAGATTCGGCCGTATCTGTCGTTAATAAATCAGATGTATTAGATTTTAATGATTCGATTTTCCTAACTTTGACCACATCGTCATCTCTATTTATTGTAACAATTTCACTTTTATTTCTTTGTCCCTTTTCGGGTAATAGTTTTTCGCTTTTAATTTCTTCTGAAAGTGTTCGAGTTACATTTAGGTTGTTACATTCTTCGTTATGAATTTCAGTTGTTGTTGCGTGAAGTCTCTCGCCAATTTTAATGCATTTAATTATTTCTTCTTCCGCGGAGTAGACAATTTTTTTCGTTTCTGTATCTCCATCTTCTTCAATTACCGTAATTTCGTCTAAATTGTTCGGCATACTTTTAGTATCGCTAATTATTTTTACGGGGATTTCTATATCTGAAATGATAGTTGATGATTTTATTATATTATTGTCTTCTTCATTATCGGATTGTTTAATATTTTCTACTTTATTATTTGATCTCGTTTTAATTTTGTTAACATCATTCTCTGTGCTTTCGACTACATTACTTATTGTGTTAGGAGTAACTGACTGAGATAATGTGACTTTTTTTTTTGATTCTGCATGTAACTTAATACCAGATTTCATTTCCATTTTTCCCACCGAATAAGCTCCTTTAGTTTGAAGCGCCCCCATTCTCTAAAAATCGATCTAGCGAATTTAATTAGTAATTTAACATTAGTAAACGTACCGATAGTTACGATAATTATTTCAAATGTAAACCACTTAAAAGTATTTTATAAAGTGACTATCTAGCAGTACCTACCTCTTATCTTTGAGGTTTATCACCGTCCGATATGGTCTTGTTTAATCTTAGATAACCATATACTTATTTTTTACTGTTACGTTGCTATTATGTACGTACCTACATTTGTCACGTTTTTTTATTAAATTTCGTTTAAAAACATAAACCTACATAATTTATTTTTAAATCTACTTATGTAAAAATAGGCACTAATTCGACAGGCGTAATTCCAAATTCTTCAAACACGCATGAACTTCGTTAAGGGCAACGCGCTGAAATTCCAGTATTTTAGCATTGAAGTTGTAATTATTATTAATACCGTTAACCTCTCTCATTATTTTAATCACCTTCTGATACAAACTACTACGAGATTGCTCGTCGTGCGAACCCCAAATATCGATTTCTTCTCTTAAATCATTTATGGCGGCCATAATGCTACACATTTCGGAAAGTACGGCTCTAACTTCTCCATTTTCTTCTTCTTCTTCTTCTTCTTCCAAATTCGTTAACAAAAGTTCTTCTGTGTTCATTTTTACTTTCTTTGAATGATTTATTTTACTTTCATCTGTTTCTGATATTTTATTGATGGAAATGACTGTAGAAATTTCATTATTACTAATATCCGTGTAAATTTCAGATTCGGACAATTCGTTGAATGTTTCTAGAGATTTTTGCGCGTCGAACGGGGGTACCGTGTATTCAGACTCTAGTTTGATGCCTTTATGTTCAATCTTGGAGTTTATAATTGTAATAAGTGAAACTGTCGAATCTGCTTCGTTTTCAGCAAAATTAACGCTTGAAATTAAACAATTTATCTTTGGTATTTCGATGAGTATTGGTTGATCATGTGAAGTTACAGATGTTTGATTTAAATTTTGAATTTCTAAAAGAGAATGTTGAAAGGAATCGTTTTTCTCCATGTTATCTCTATATAACGGTTGTGATTTATCTTGAGTTATAAGATTATTTTCATGATATTGCACTGATGTTATGTCGATGACTGATGAATATTCCATTTCTTTCGCATCCGATAGCGGCGAATAGGATTCTCGATTAATTGATGAGCGAGATTTTGACGTGAAATTTAACAAATTTTCAATAGAGATTTTTCGATCGTCTCGTTTCGGATCTTCGGCATTAATTTTCAAATTTCTCGGAAGACTCCAAGTAACGTGTACAGGATCTTTAACGCCATTACCTATCTTATCTGGAATATCTTTTCGGTCGTCTAAATCGTCGTTAGATCGATCATCAGTAGATGTGGAATTGTTTTGGTTATCATAAATATGTAAATTTGAATTTAAGGATTTATCGATTGTCGTTCCTTCATCGATTCCGTTGATCATTCATTTCCAAATTTGTCGAAGTTAGTGGGCATTTTTGTGTAAAAACTATTGGCCATTTTTTATCGTTGCTATTTTCTAGAAAATCTACATCGTTATTTTGTGAACACTGATCTCCGTTTGATTCGAGATTGGCGCTTTTATATTCCAAAGCCAAAGTAACATAGTTTATGTCGCTTATTAAATTTTCATCTTCATCTTCATATGAACGGTTTTGAATATTCAATTTTTGTTCACTAATAATATCAGAATTTTTAAAAACTACTTGTTGATCTCGAAAAGAACTTATTTTGTCGTTTTCTTGGGCAATATTTCCCGACAAATACGGCTCGGGGAATTCTAATAAAACACATGATTTTTGTCGTATAAAGTAATTTTTTCGATTGATTTGTTGAAAATTCTCAAGCAAATTGGTTTCATCAATATCATTGAAATGTTTAGTTTTATTAACGGCATTTTCTGTTGAAACTATACTGCATTTTTTTGCCGATTCTAATATTTTAGGAGCGATTATTTGATTTTCCGAATTACGTTCTTTAAACTCTGGAGTTTTTTTATGCGTGTTTAAGGATGAATTGCACTCGATCACCTCTTGCAATTTATTTTCGTGTACATCTTTTATGGAATTTATCGTAGAAGTTTCTATTTTAATTATAGTATTTTTCGGCGAGATTGAATCGTTGGATTCAAATTCAAAATCTTGCGCGTCAAAAAATAGCTCATTTTCACTGTCGCTGTCGCTACTACTTTTTATAAGTTCATGATAAATCTCGGAACGTATATAAGTAGCCTGCTCTGTAAATTTGATCTGATTAAGCGGGGACGAATTTGTATTTTTATCTGGAACAAAATGTTGTATCAAAATCGAGTTATCATAATTTTTGAAATTTTCGTTCCAGTCTTTGTTGTCGTGATTATTTTTATTTGATTCCCTATGTGATCGTTCGTGGTCTTGTTTTATGTTGTATTCATTTTGCGGCCCCCCATCTTTGCACACAACTTTATCTACCTTTAACGTGCTCGTGTTGCTTATACTTTCCTGATAATCTTTAATGGTCCGATGGATACAACTTAAATCTGGATTTGAAACGCCTTTAATGTCCTCGTACATTTGTTCTTCGCTCAAACTAATCAAAGATATGGTCCGATTTTCGATGTTTTTGCCTGTCTTTTTTCTTTTATTGAAATTATAGGAACCTCGTTTTGATATTTTAGCTCCCATTACAGAAACTTGAAATTTACACGTATGATTATTTTAAATTAAAATAATCGTCAATTAAATTTACTTACCGTACTTAAATTTAAATTTTCAAATGCGCTCTGTTGTATTTTTATTTTATGGAGTACCTACCTGTTTATTTAGGAATGGAATTTGTTACTTATACAACTGGCGACTCTCTTATCTATATTTTATCTATTTGTGGCATTTGATTAGATACAATAAATTGTTTGTTTTGACGAATTCGTTAAACACAATTATCAGTTTTCAAATTTTGAATAATAAAATATGTGTAAGGTATCTACCTAATTTTAAAAAAAGAAAAATTTCGTTATAATAATAGTAGGTACCTTGTTACACTAAATTAACGTGTATAAGTTGAAGCACTAACGCTTGTAGTAGTTTTATTATACTAATAAATTGCGTAAGAAAACGTTCAATTTGAAAAGTAAGTAAAATGACAAACAGTTTAAATTTTCAAAACACAATGAAATAAACATCTTTTCTTTGAATAAAATCAATTGTCAGTAAAAATAGGGCGCGAGTCAAGATAAAAATAAATCTAACGTATAAAAATGTATTTAATAAATAAATGCCAAATCGATTTTAATTTAATTATTATTTTTACGAATGTTAAATAATTAAGCATTATAACTCATTTACAAACTTTTGTATGTCTCGAGATACGATCTCATACAAAACTAACGACTTCTTATCAAAATTTACCCCTTTCATGTTGAACATGCTTCGTATTGTTTTCATAAGTTTCTCTTGTATCTCTCCATAAATCACATAATTGCGAGTTTTTTTGAAATTTTTGTTCAAAGCTTTCAATTCTTCGACTTGCTGAACGATCCTATTAATTTCTTTTGTATAATCTACGGACGAACCTTTCTTTTTGATTTCATTTTCTGAAGTCAACTTGTATTTAGCACAAGACCGAATATTAATCGCAATAGATTGTTTTTCTTCTTCGCATTTTAAAATTACATTATCTGGATTTTTAAATTCGACCTTCTTTATTTCGACTAAAATTGAATTTAACGCTTCCACGCAATCATCATTGTTGTATTCATCTTGATCGGAACAATACATTACCCTCTCATGTTCGTTTATGTCTTCAGTTGTTTTAGAAACGGTTTCGGTCAGTTCTGTGAATTTAACTACAGGCGGATTTATTTTTAAACTCTCGGATTTATTCAAAATTTCGGTTTCTTCGGTTGATTTTATAATAGGCGGATTTATATCTACGTGATCGTCTTCGAAATCGTCTGAATCGAATTCGTTTGTTTGATCATCAGAATTTCTTAAAACTGGAGCATATATATACCTGATAACTGCAGTTTCTTTAATTTTATCTCCTAAATTATCACTAGGTAATTTTATATCTTTTTGGGTATGCAATTCGGACGAATCATCCCTTTTTGTGTTGTTTAGATCGGAGGATATAAATCGAGGTGGTTTCGGTAGAGTTTTACAATACATCTTTTTCTTAGGTGGTAAATTAAGCACCTTAAAAGCCTCTTCGCCTTCATCCGTGCTTTCACCGAGATTACAAGTCTCGATTTCGGCTAATTTGGACTCTTGAGCTTTCAGTAGTTTTAAACGCTCCTGTAATATGATTTCGGCGTTTACATATATTGGTTCTTGGTATTCGGTCGAAACCGGTTTGTACCTACAGTTTCTCTCCAAGTAATTGCTTCTCGTGGATCGATTAGTTGACCGAGTGGTTCGTGAACATGTGTCAAATTCCGAATCAAAATCCGAGTCAAAATCGGAATCGTAGTCGTATTCTTTTTGTAAATTATTTGATTTAGTATTATTAGTAACCTCTTCCAAGCACGCACTTGTATCGGTTGTTTTCTTTCTAAACTGTTTATAACATTGTAAAAGATGTTGCAGAATTTTATTCTTTCTATCGTTTAATTCCGTACCGTGTTCGACTTTAATTATCGATAAGTCCGCGAAATAAATTTTTAATTTACCTTCGATAACCGCTCGTTGTGTAAGGTTGCCAGTTTTTATCGCATCTTCCACTTCCGCCTTTATATTGGCAATTTCCTCTTCAAAGTGTCGAACGATCGCCTCCGCGTTACTTTTATGAGCTTTGTTCGGTACCTGCGAAAGATCAGTGCTTACTGTATCTTCGTCGTACTTCGAACTAGTTGGTAGTTTAACTTTGGCCGTTAATTTCTCCAAGCACAAATGTAGTTCTTCTAATAGTTTATTGCATTCACGACTTACGTTAGGTGTTTTGGATTTGTTGAATTTCAAAATTCGTTCATTTGTTTGAATTAGTTCTTTTTGCAAGATAGCGTATTGACTGCATGTTATTGTACCGTCAAAGTAATTTACTTCGTTTCGTAATTTGTCGACGTGGAATTTTAGTTCTTCGATTGAATACGATGATCCCATATTTCTGTTTCACCAACAAAATCAGCTTAACAATATAGATTAAATAAGTACTCGAGTATTTGCTTACATTATTTTAGGAGCAATTGTAAAATCTCGTTGACTACATATTTAACTACTCCTGGCAAAACGAAAAAATAATTTATGTTTAGGTACTATCTAATACAGATATTTGCAATAATTATCAGACAAAAGATGATTAGATTTTAAATTCCATTGTAAACAGGAAAATGAGATAAGAACTAAATATTGACTTTTGAGTGAATTTCGCGTTTTTTTTGTAGGTAGATATTTAAATAATCCCACCAGGGAGAATTAATTTGAAAAATTATTTTAATTCTTTATCGTGTCTTTGTTGGAAATCGTTTTATTGTTTTATTTAAAAAAAATAATTTATATTTATTCCTCGGCATTTCAGTGTAATATAAGTATAGGTAGTACTTACCTACATAGGTAATATTAATAACTTACGACTAAAGTAAATTGCATTAAAACAAATAACAAGCTTTATAATGTTTTGCTACAGTTGGAATTTGTCATTTTATAGTATGTTGAAGTTGATTAATTTATACAAGGTAAAACGGGAAATATTTTAAGGGACGTTTTCTTGGTTTGTTGTTTGTTGTTCTATAAACATAATTATATTATAAAATTCTTCATTTTCGAGATAGATAGATACAGGTGTTTGTAAAAAACCGCTAAAATCTTTAAAAATTGCCATATACATAATAATACACAATTGAGCAATGCTCTGAAAATATGTATTGCATTCGAAGATCAGATAAGACGATAAGATATTGCGGTACATAATATAGGTTCTATAGTGAAATTAATTTAAAAATAAAATAGATATAAACGTCAAGTCTTTTCAAATTTAACATTGCTTTTAAAAAAGTACGATTAAAAATAATCATGTGCCCTTCATCTAAATCGGTAAGGCGCATCGTTTTCGAGGAAAATGAATTTAAAACTTTTTGAAAAATATTTTTTAAATTAAACTAACAATAAGTGTTCAAAATGACCACCCTCTCGTTGATGTGTGATTTAGATAGTATTTAGGCGCTGCGGCGACACGATGCCGATAGTCGGCGGTCGTTTGCTGCTGTACGACACTGCATGCCGGACTTCGTCATGCCACTTTGTCTCTTTGCACTAGTAAACTTTCTTGAAAACTTTTTGTTTTATAATAATAGATCAAGGAATCGCTCCTTAAAAGTTTTTTGCAATCATTTATAAACGGCCTGTATAGCTTATGACTGATTGCATATTAACGTGTTATAAAAAGGTTTGCAGTTTAATTTTCCTATTTAAGTATAGGCAAAGACGAATCCGATCTAAAAGTTAACACACGAACGATTATTATCTATAAATGTACGTAAATCATAAGATTTAGCTATAGGCTATACCTAATATAAATTTACTTACACATATTTGCTTACAAACTCACATAAGTATTATATAATACTTACAAATAATATAATAAAATCAATAGATAATTTAATTAAAAATCTTACTCGTTTATTTTTTACAAAATTAAAAAAAATTATATAATTGGTATATTTGTACGGCATAGTAAAATTCTCGAATAAAATTATTGCAAGTAAGTAGGTACTTATAGTGAATAAATTTTAAAGTTATTTTTACTCCGAAAATTCAGAAGTTATCCTAGTGAAAAGGTAATTCTTATAATAGGACGATCGAGGCTATCAAATTATGTATATCATTTTTTAGTACCTAGCTATGTACCTATTATAATATGGCATGTATATGTATATAACAATATGTAATAGATGTCTACTCCTAATAATTTTTATAAATCGTATCCCAATATCTATACTACACTACCGTCATATACGTATTTACGTCTCGACTGCAAATTATTATTGTTGTTTTAAACAGTTACCGAACTGGAATTAGCCTTGTCTCCTCTATCGACCTGTAATGCTTTCTTAGTTAAATTATTCATGCTCCTCTGAATTAATTGTATAGCATTCTTTTTGGCTTCCTTTAGTTTATTATCATCGAAAATACTTACATTATCCAACTGAATCATTAGTGTTATTAACGATTCGTCCAAGTAACAATAATTCTTATCATTTTTTATTCCTACGAAGTTATCTATTTCAGTAGATGTTAATTGTACTTTTTCCACGATTTCTTTAATTTTAATCATTTGTGTTTCACGTTCCAACAAACACCGATTATTGGCTTTTTCTTCAAGTATTTTTGTGCAATTTTCCACTTTCTCCAAAAGTTTCCGTTTCCTATCTCTTACGTGTACAACGTTGCCTGTTTGAACTTTCCCTAGTGCGGTCGTGTATTTAATCGACAACGTTTGAAGTTCTTTATAAACGGCATCCTGTTGTATTCCATTGAAACTGTCAACGTCACCTTTAAACGCGATTAATTGTTTTTCCAACTCGTCCAGCTCTTCTATTGGATCTAACGTTTTGAAGGTCGATTTTTGTTGCCAATCGTCTCTTCGTCGCCACTTACTTTAACTTTACTTTCGAAATATTGCATAAGTTTTTGGATATAATCTTCGTATTGTTCCTTACTGATTATAACAGATTTATGACCGTCATCGTTAATGGCTTTCAATTCCTCTAAGCAGTTGGACGTATCGATTTCTATGCTAGTATATTCTTTGTCCTTGTACTTCCCTTTAAATATTTCCATTATATCTTTGATTTCGACTAACTTATCTCTCAGTTTATTTATTTTCTGATGAGGCGAATCAAAATTTTGAGATTTACGTTGAGCTTCTTGACGCTGCAACGCCGTCTCTTGTTGTGTCGGGGGCGTAACTTGTACTTTTATGGATTTTTCATCTAGAAGCTTCAGGTACTTTCGTATTTTTTGTGTGGTTTGTATTTTGGCATTTTGCAATCGTTCGTCTCCTTTGCTATCGATGCTTTTCAATTTTTGTGTACAATCGCTCAAATTGTCTTTGAGTTGCTTAAACTGCAAGCCATCGTAGACACCGCTAAATCTTTCGACTTGAGATTTAAGTTTTTGGACTTGTTCCACTACATTTTTGATATCTTGGGAAATTTTTCTTTTAGTTTCGGCGTCTTGTTCCATTATTCTTAACTTCGCTTGGTTCTCGGCTAATTTTGTTTCGAGTTCCTGGTGATGTTGTTGTATATGTCGTATACTTTCTTGCTTATTCATGTCTATTTCGTCGATTACTTGTAATTTATTTAGGCACTCGGTAAGACCGGATTTTATTTTCTCGTACTGTTTGTCTTTGATTACGCCCGTAAAATTCTTAATTTGCTGACGAAGATATTGAATTTCGGCATCGATATCCATAACTTCTTGGGCTCTGGAACTTCTAGTTGCCGCAACTTTCTCTTGCTTCACGCTGTTCTTTTCTTCCAAAGCTCTATATCCCTCGTTAATTAGTTTTGCCGCTCTCCTTCGATTATTCTCGATCGTGTCGCTTTTCTTATTGTATTCTATTCTTTCCAAAGTTAATTTGCATTGTTCTAATTTAGATTTGAACATTTTATACTCGGGTTCGTCTTTGCAACAATTAGATTGTCGGATTTGTTGTAGTAGTACCTTAGCTTCGGTCCCCACACGTTGCATTTCTCCGATTGTTTTAACCGAAGGTTGTACTTTTATTTCCGTCTCCATCGTTTTAGTTAAAACGAACGATTTTTGCAATGGATCATGAAAATCTAACGTAGTGTTTGAAGTTAACGGAATTTCTTCTACATTGTTTAATAATTTAGACGTAATCAACTTATCTGCACTTTTTTGTTTTTCTAACAGTTCCAAAGCGTTGGTTTTCTTTTTTATACCGTCGACGATCCTTGTTAAAGCATCAACAACGGATTTCGAAATGGTAAAATTACTTATTTTCTCTACGTCTAAATTATAATTTAACTGTTCCCAATGATTTTGGAATTCTCTTACCTGTTTTACTAGCTGTTCCTGAATAATTTCTTTTTCTGTGTTATCTATTTCCGTGCAAGAATTGTTTTGAAAATTTAGGTTGTTTCTTTTGCGATTAGAGTTTTTCAATAAATTTTTAAGTACATACTGAATTTCGTCGACGAGCCGCGCTTTGTTTCTTCGCACGTGTTCGTTGAGCTCCTCGAACTTTGATAATTCTGCCCAAATAACACGCAAACTTTGATCCAGTTGTAAATATTTATCGTCCGACGATGTACCTCGAAATTCGTCAGCTTTCTTCCTTATAACGCTGAATTTCTTGCTCGATTTTATGCAAATTTCTAATTACGGCAGTTTGTTTTTCGTTTTCTTCAGCACGGTTTTGTAATTCACACTTTATATTTTTAATTCTATACAATGTTGCTTCTTTTTTATTTTTTTCATCCTCATTCGTGGGTTCCATCGAATACAAAAATATATTGTAGTTTTCCAATAATTGCACGATATCTTTGTACTTATTTTCGCTTTTACTTCCTTCAAATGTAAGCGCTTGAATTTCCAGTTCTTCTAGCTTATAATCTATTTTAATTAGCTCGTCTCTTTGGACAATCTTTGATTTTGCGGTGGCCAGTAGCTTTTTAGTTTTCTTTATTTGATTATTACACTTAATTAGTTTTTTCGATATAGCTTCCTTTTTCTCGCTCAAAGGCGTGTGACTTTCTGCCGCTATCATTTCAAGGTCGGTGTAAAGAATTATGATTTTCTTTTCTAGAATTTTAAATTGTTTCAAATCTTCCAATTCGACGCAAGTTCTAATTTCTTTTTCCAAATTAGCGGTTTCCTGCTCTAAACGATCTAATGTTTTATTTGAGTCGACATTGTTCTGTTTCGTTGGTTGCGGTAAATCTTGGGCCCATTGTTGATTAAAGAGAGCAGGAGGTGGGGGTCGCTGTTGATTGAACGTTTGATTGACGAAAGAATATGATTTCACTGCGGCCAAATCGAGATCGAAATCGTTTGCTTCGTTGAAATTGACTTTCGTTTCGAGCCTCTGGAAACAATTTTGAATTTCGCCCAAGATCTGATCACAGCGATCCCGTATTTGTTGTTTCCTACTTTTGTTTTTCATTTTTTGAAGATCTTTAGAGATGGTCGTTAAAATCTCGTGGAACTCGGAATAGCGAGCATTCTGTCTGTTTCCTGCGAATATGTCGATTTCCGATTTTAAATTGTTGATAATTTGCGATTTAACTTCGACTTGGTCGGTTGTTGTTGATTTTTGGTTTTTGGAGGATCTCCTTAGATTACTGGACATTCTAGTTTCAGTTTTTGAAGTTTCCTTTGAAACTGACGTTCCCATATTAAATACCTATAAATTATGAGTGTTATTAATCACGACAGCTAAATATTAGGAGTAGTAGATACCTACTTATATTAAAGAACAATCCATCGTCAGTTTCATAAGGTGTGTTTTTATCGCACGAGTTCAAGTTTCTAAAGTACGAGTGCGATAAAAGTCTTACGAAACGAGTAGGCACCTACTTTTACTAAACTGATTGGCAAAAAAAACTGCCACCCAGATATAAGTAGTATTTATCTACATATTATATTGTAAATAGTTTATAAAAATTAACTTATAATTAATTATAATTAGTTAATTATATATTTTTTATTATTAATATATGCTTTATGCATACTCAATTAGACTACACCGTGTCCAAGATAAGAATGCACAGCATGGGGATCTTGAAAACGGTAGAAGATACAGGGTGGCTTAAATTAAAAAAAAGTTGCGCTATTTAGAGTATGTTCACATGCTGGTCGCAAAAGTTCATTATTGTTTATCGTTTTCAAAATTCTCAAAAAAATGTGATTTTTTGGATTTTCGTTTCTTTTCATTTTTTTATTTATTTTAAATGATATTAAAAAACTACCGGCACTTTCTCGTTGCCACTTTTTAAGCTCTACAAAATGGCGTGTTCAAATTTTTAATCCGACGTTTCGTATCCGAGAACCCATCATCAACTTAATTTTTTTATATGGCCACAAACAAAGAGACACCCTGTATTCGGTAGCATTATTCATTACAAATTCAACGATGTATCACACATTATGGTTTTGAAGCCAAAAAAGGGGAAAAACGTGAGTTATGAGGTTTTTATTTTTAAATTAGTAGGCATTGGAACAATCGCAATATTTTTGTTTTATCTGTCACATTATTGTTGAAAACGCAATTTGGTGTTGTGTAAGTTGTTGTTACGTGAATTTGAAGTGTTTTAACTTTTGTTCTTATTAAAGTTACTTATTCGTTAGTTTGTTGCTTCGTGCTTTTAATTTATTTACAAGTGTTACCACGGAAAGAGAAAGTTTCACAAACAAAGAAAAATTTGATATGTTGACGTGTTACATCTTGTGCCGCAAAAATTGTGTAGCTGCTGAGCAGATGTACTCTGATAATTATCCAGAACGAAGACAACCTCAAAAATCTATTTTTAGACGTTTGGTATCTAATTTACGGGAATTTGGTTCATTTAAAAAACCTGTCGTATCTCGTAAAAAACAATCCAACGAAGAAAAAGCGACTACTGTTTTACAAACCGTTGTTGAAAATCCTGAAATATCGACAAGACTAATTGAACGTAGAACTGGAGTAGTAGCTAGATCTACAGCCCAGTTCATTTTAGAAAAGAATAAATTTCATCCCTATAAATTTAGAATTTGCCAGGGTCTTAGACCTGGTGACGAGAGAAGGCGAGCAAGTTTTTGTGAATGGTATACCAGAAAATGTGAAGAAGATCAAAATTTTCCTTTTAAAGTAATTTGGTCTGATGAAAGCATGATAACCAACAATGGTATTTTCGACCGGCGTAACAAACATTATTGGGCAACAGACAATCTTCATTTAATAAAAGAAACAAGGCATCAACATCGATTTGGATTTAATCTGTGAGTAGGCATTTTGGGTGGCAGAATAATAGGACCTTTTATTTATCACAACAATTTAAATTCCGAACGATATCTCGACCTACTGCAGACTGATTTGGAGAATGCCTTGGACGAATTACCATTACTTATAGTTAACAACTGCTGGTTTCAGCAAGATGGTGCCCCAGCACATAATTCAAGAAATGTGCGAGAATATTTGTCGCAGAGGTTTCCTGAAAAATGCATTGGAACTCACAGTGAAGTAACCTGGCCAGCCCGATCACCTGACTTAACTCCGTTGGATTTTTTCCTGTGGGGTTATTTAAAAAACCAAGTGTATGACGCCACAGTGAAAATGTAGAACGGTTATTGGCATTGGTTTTAGCAGCAGTTAATACAATCACACCAGAAATGTTAGACCATGTTTTGAATTCTTCTGTAGACAGAGCATACTTGTGTCTAGAAAATAATGGCAACCTATTTGAGCAATTATTATAATTTTTTGACATTTTGTTTCTGTTATTGTACCAGCGCCTACTAATTTAAAAAATAAAAAACCTTATAACTCACGTTTTTCCCCTTTTTTGGCTTCAAAACCATAATGTGTGATACATTGTTGAATTTGTAATGAATAATGCTACCGAATACAGGGTGTCTCTTTGTTTGTGGCCATATAAAAAAATAAAGTTGATGATGGGTTCTCGGATACGAAAAGTCGGATTAAAAATTTGAACACGCCATTTTGTAGAGCTTAAAAAGTGGCAACGAGAAAGTGCCGGTAGTTTTTTAATATCATTAAAATAAATAAAAAAATGAAAAGAAACGAAAATCCAAAAAATCACATTTTTTTGAGAATTTAGAAAACGATAAACAATAATGAACTTTTGCGACCAGCATGTGAACATACTCTAAATAGCGCAACTTTTTTCTAATTTAAGCCAACCTGTATCTTCTACCGTTTTCAAGATCCCCATGCTGTGCATTCTTATCTTGGACACGGTGTATATGCTCATTAGACTGTATTACACTATATTAGACTCAATATGCTTACTCAATTAGGAAACAGTAGTCTTAACAGATAAAATTTTCATGTTAACATTGACATATATAAGTTATGCAGCGCTAAACTACACATTGTTTCATTTATGAAAAAATACTACTAACAATTACCAGAATGTCTATTAAAAATATCCACCGCCTTTATTTTTATTTAATTAGAAAAAAACACTTTGCACTTTCTGTTCCCTTTAAATCAAATTCATTTATGTTTATTTGACCTTTATTTTTAACTAATTTGTCTACTCTGCATTAACAATAATTGGTTTTTCAAGTCAATTACAATATAATTATCTAGGTAGTTAAATTAATAAATATTTAAACTTTTTGTGAAATATTTCAGGACGATGGTATCAATATAAGAAAATTATACATTCGTTACGGATACTTTTAGGAATTCTCTATAATTCAGTTTTATTTTAGAATGTATTTCTTACGCTTTCGGTCGTTATGAATAAGGATTTAGGTTAGTAATATATACAAATTATTAAAATTTCGAAACAAAAGAACATAAAATAAATAAATAATTCAATAATGAGTAGCTCCGCCGTAGTTTCTTAAGACCGATAATTGTAAGAGAGCATGTATGGGTGTTATTGGAAGATGTTTGTTAAATTTGCAACGAGCCCCGAAAAATTTACGAGATATTAATCTTTCGTTTCAAAAAGCATGAAACGAGATACCTCAGGCTGATATTGATCACCTCATTGAAATTATGCCACGACGAGTAAATGAGTGCATAAGAAACAACGACGGAGCTACTCATTAGTCATTGAATAACTTGTTTGTTTTATATTCTTTTGTTTTGAAATTATAATCATTTGTATGTACTATCAATCAAAGTCGCTGCTAAAAAATTCAATAAAAACGCATAGTGTATACTAGGTGTTTTGTTTTTTTTTTCTTTTGGAAAGCAGTATACACACACACACATATATACATATATATATTTTATATATATATATATATATATATATATATATATATATATGTATATATGTATGTATGTATGTATGTATGTCAATTTAATTCAAAATTAAAGTTTTGTGTTTAGGTTTATTAAGTAGGTATTTATAATGTGACGATTTAATGCTACCAAGTTTGAAAAATGAAAAGTTGCGTATTAATTCGCTGCTGCGCGCGTTAAAAGGGACAATTCAAGAGTTGGTGAAAATGGGGTTATATCATCAACTGATGTAATTGATCGTTCTGCAGTTT
This sequence comes from Rhagophthalmus giganteus, assembly GCA_036326145.1. NCBI lineage: Eukaryota > Metazoa > Arthropoda > Insecta > Coleoptera > Rhagophthalmidae > Rhagophthalmus > Rhagophthalmus giganteus. Next base: position 4,603,954 of record JARFJA010000056.1, on the reverse strand, counting down.
TGCGTAAAGACAGCTATGTCATCGAAGTATAGGTTAGTTGTATAACTTACATTCATAAAAGGTTTAGTCAAAGGTTAAGATAAATGCATGCGAAAAACTTCAGATCGTTTTCTCTCAGTTTACTCATTTTTAACTTGTTCCCTTTTTCGTGTGCAGCAGTGAATTACGATACGCAATTATCGGTTATTATCGCAATACGACTCATTGTAGACGCAAAATAGAAAAAGTAGTTTTGGTTTTTATTAAGTACCTATAGTGCGCACCTATTTAAATTTTTCTAAAATGAGAAATTTTAAGATTGTTTTTTAAAACATTTTAATAAGGAACACTATAATCTTTATAATAAGAACACTAAATAGTAATTTACAAATCTTGACTAAATTATTAGAATAACGGTAATCTTAAGTGTTATAGGTAGAATATTTTAATTGTATAAATCGTCTATTGGCCTAAATCTATTGGTATTACTAAAGGCTTGCAATTTGAACAAAGTAAGAAGTTTGTAAGACTTTCACCTTATTTCGGAGCTTAGTTTTCGTAAGTTAGGAAACGCTAGAGGATACTGAACTTTACACATTGGTATTCTTAAGAGACGTTGCACTCAACGTAATGAATTTTGAAATTGTTAAAGCTTACATCTATGAAAAACTCACCTATCTCGACTTGACTTGACTGCACTTTTATACTTCTATATAAATCATATCTCTCGTAATATACAACCCCATTGAAAGCTAAAATTAAGAAATTGATAAAATTAAGAAAAGTAATTGTTGAATGTTCGTCATGGTGCTTACCTAAATTTTATTTTCTGGTGGTATCTAGCGTTAGGTATGTAGATAGTACCTACGTTGTTATGAGTAACCCACTTGTGCAATCGCATATTCTGTGTATTTAATGAAAGATTAGATTATCGTATATCGCTTATTTGTTACTGTAAAGGTTTAGAAATTTTTAGAAATCCTATCTAAAAAGGACTGTTCTTATATCAAATATGTACCTACTTAACAATAATTTTTAATTTTTAAGTTTATATTTTTATACTCCTAACAATTCATCAAAATGTTTTTAACCGTTATCTCGATTCCAATGTAAAATAATAATTTTAACCAATAAAATTAAAAAAAAAGAAATCCTACTTGAAAATATGTAAGAAGTTTAGTGAAATTAAAAACAAACTGCAGCGAAACTAACATGTATTGATAGGCATTTGCGTAATAACGTATTGACGATAATACTACGTTAAAGGTCGATTCCCACCTAAGCAACTCGTCGCGTCGCGTCGCGTCGCAGCGCAACGCGGCGCTACAAAACGCCGCTTCAAATTGTTTACATATTATTAAATGACATGGTATGATAATTATAAAGGTAAGATGTGGAGGTGGTTCTACGTATATTGAAGATGTCACTCGTGCGTAAATTTAAACTAAATAATTAGCGAGAACGCATTATAATATCGATTCTAATTTCTACAATTTTTAAATTTCTACACCTATTACTGCGTGCTACCCTGATATAATAACCATACAAGGTAGAATCTCCGAGTGTTCTAAACACGTTCAACTCCGCGCAGTGACGTTAATGGCGAATAGTAGCACGTGACAATACGTGTAGAAATTTAAAAGACTACTTTCAGGCAAGTTCGATAGTTTGCATTTCAAATTCTGGAAGTGTTTACAATCGGTAACACAAATGAATCCATTTTAACCTCGATTCAGGTTCATTGCGAGGAAAGCAGAAAAAAGCAGATATTTGTCAGAGTTGCAATCAAACACCGCGCACCTCATGTTTACGATGAGACATAAAAACAATTTTAACGCCGAAATTAAATGTTTCTGTTTAAAACTATGTTTTATTATACTTGTGAATAACGTACCAGCACTAACGGTATTCAGAAAATGTCTGACGATCTTATTCACCCTCCAGTGACGTCAAATAATATGCACAGATCCGCCCCAGATTTTACCTTTAGTAGTTATTATACCATGCGTACTACTACTCACGGTTGACATTGCTGCGCGGAGTTGAACGTTTTTAGCCCACTCGAATATCCTACCTTTATTAGTTATTATACCAGAATTAAATGACGCTACTTAAGGTCGATTCCCACCTAAACAGCGCCTCGCTTCGCAGCACGGCGCCTCACGAAGCAGCAAAATTTTTATTTCTCGATGAGCATATCCTCGCAGCACTGCCGCTTAGTTGACGGACAAGTGGAAAGTACGCAGCGTTAAACGCAAAAGTAGCGATTTGTAAAAATTTGGAAATCAATATGGACGGGGAAATAATTGATAGATTAATTTTACTTGTTAGTGACAAACGTCGTGAACTGTACGATATGAGCAACAAAAATTACTGTAAACAAAACAAAAAGAGAACATTTGGTAGTAAAAAATTGGAAAGAAAAACAACGAAAGTTCAAATCAAGACAAATCGTCTGATGATGATGTAAAAATCTCCTCTGGCGTACACATTATCACATCACAAACAAAAATGGAATTCTTGGTTTTGCTGCTGCCGCATGCTGCATAGGTGGGAATAGTTCTGTAAAACGCTGCGCTGCGATGCGCTGCGTCGCGACGCGCTACTTAGGGGTGGGAATCGACCTTAAAACGCTGCAACGTGACACGGCGCGCTGCTTACAGTTAGGTGGAAATTGACCATAATTTTTGTCGTTGAGTATTTTATTCATTTACTAACGATCAATAAGTAATAGGTATTTCGTGAACTTTCAAATAACAAAAGTATATTTTGTATTTAACTGTGAGTATCGACGTATATCAACTTTAAACTCTCGGGATATAACCTATGACTATAACGAATATTTCAAAGTACACTATACCACCATAAAAGAAGCGTTATCGTTTTATTTTCAAGTACATATAGGTAATTTTTAAATAGAACAACATAAATGAATGTGCATATGTATAGGTATTATATGTATTATAGGTAGGTACTTCTAGTCTTTTATTAATACTCTTAATCGTTTGTTTAATCTTCTCTATTATGTGCGAAATATAATTACCAAATGACCATCTCTAGCTGCTATACAAATGTGCACTATAGATAGGTAGATACCTACTTATTTCAACATTTTTCATAACATCGCATAACATTTTCACATTTTAACAATTCACTTGCTGAATTACGTTTGATTGTTTTCGTAAATATTTGAGATTAAGTAGTTACGCAAAAGAAAAAATCCCAGAGTCATTTAATTAGGATCTTAATAAGTTTTTGGCATGATGTTGTCGAGACATCACACGTCCCGTAATAAAATTGTATGGCCGACACTACACGATTCTCAAATGAAAACTAACAACTCGAACATCGGAAAAAAGTGAGATTAGAAAATACCTAAATAGGTAGGTGGGTACTTATTAATTAAAAAAATAAAATAACCTTCGTAAATGCCGCCTAAATGCCTTTAAATGCCGCCTAAAATTTTAATATCCAGGTATGTACATATAAGTACTACGTAGGTGCTTACAATAAATTAGTAGGTAAATACATATTTGAAGCAATAACAATTCTTAAATTTTATCGGCAACTTTACCTGTCGGTAAAATTAATAAATTAAATAACCGTTGCCGTAACGGGCAGTCCTTCCGAATTGTAGTTTTCTTCCCTTTTTTGCTCCACTAAACAATTGGTAATTTCGGTAACGCCGAGCTTCACATCTATTTGTTCAACTAATCGTTCAAGAATTCGTATTAAATCTTGAGTCCGCTGGATTAAAATTTTTCTTTCCTGTTTCGCCACCGTATCTCGCTGAATTTCGATATTATCTAGTTTGACCAAACTTTGAACGAATTTCTCGTTTAATTCGGTATAATCGTCGTCTCCCTTTTTACCAGTAAAATACTTGAGTTGAACTTCTAATTCATCGATATCGCGTCTTACTGAATCTATTTGTCTCAAGACGCCCTCTTCCACGTGTAATTTTTCCATAGTTTCCTTATCTAAATTTAACCGAGATAACGATGCGATTGTATTACTCGTTTTAGGTGAATCCTGTTGAAAATGTGAGTCATAAAGTTCATTTAACATTATAACCTGACTCTTCTGGTTATTTTCAACTAACGAAATTGATCTTCTAATTGAACTTTGCAGCGTATTTCTAATTTGTTGAAATTCTGCCTTAGCTACCTCGTTCGACGGAATCGTTCTATTTTTCAAAAGTTCTTGAGAAATGCGAGGATTTGCTGGCATTACTTGAACTCCAAATTTAATTTTTGGACTACTAGGCGTTGGCGTTTCGTTATTTTGCAGGTGCGTTCGTATTTCCACATAATCGGATTTTCTTTTATTTCGTGAACATGTGCTACGGTTATTTGTTCTTCATTTTGTGGTTTTATCGGTTCGAACTTCGTAATTTCTGGATTGTTAGGGGTCGGTTGTATTTTTTTATCAAATTTTTGGATAGTGTCTCGGAGATATTGTGAAACATCTTGGTATTTTGATTTGTTTTTTTCTTTAATTTTCTCTGAAATGCTGATTAACGAATTTGATACACTTTCCAATTCCTTTTTTAGTTCGTCTTGTATTATAGAATCCTGTAATTCGTCCAGCTGTTTATTAATTTGTTTAAGTTTTATTCTCAATTTTTGAAACAAATCTCTTTGACTGCTACGCCCAAAAGAAGAAAAAGATTTATTTCGTTGAAATTGTGACTTGGATTGTTTTCCACCCATTTCAACAAACTTATCTAAAATGTACTTAATTGTATATGATATAGGTCTTACATAATATGTTTAGGTATTTTAATAGATACATTTTTAACTCACTCGATTTACACAAGTCGTTTGCTAATACATTAATGATCCATTCTAATTTCACTATTTGTGTTCACTTTTAATTCTACGTTAGTTAATGGTATAAACATAATGCAGTAATATTCTAGATAACTATGTTATCTTTATTTGAACACACAAGGTGTATTCAAGATTATTTATATCTACGAAAAAGATTAACATACTATGGACGAATGTAATTTTATTAATAAATTATAGGTATCTACTTACAAGTAAAGTATTTTGTACTTAGAGCCGGTCTTTCCGCCTCCTAATAATTTCTAAATAAGCTATTTGTAGAATAGTGTCTTTGTGTATCTTATGGAAGTTATTCTATTAATCGGAACTTTATTAGAACATGGAAAGACCGGCCCTTAATAGTTGAGATATTGCCAATATTAGTAGATATTTATATTTTGATGTTATAATTTTTGATTTTGGATTTAAAAGGATATAAAATAAGTTTCAACTTATTAGATAGGTAATTTAATTTATTAAATAAATTATTATTTTTTGTCGAAAATGTAGATAAGTAATACGATTTTGTACTTACTGACTAATTGTCAGTTGTCCTGGATTTCAAAAGGAAATTAGGTATAGGTAGCAACCTGTAGTCCCTTTCTTTGTAAGTTTAATGAAACAATTAAATAATTTACTCTATTAGAATTTCTCCACGACAGCGCAGCGCAGCGATGTAAATTGGAAATACATTTTTGATAAAATTGCTATCATTATACTTACAATGATTTGTAAAAGGGGCAATGTTGTTACCATCGTTATTGATTAGGTCTTCTCATGAAACTTTCACACGTAAAATAAATATAAGCGCCTGGAAATGTGAAAACATTCAAAATAAATATAAATGACAAACTTGTGTTATGTAACTATTGGACTGCATTATTAAAGGACATGCTTAGGGGCAGATTAAAGCGTAAAATTTCCTTCTTATTGTTAACTTTTGATACCTATAATTAAATTAAAAACACGTTTCAGGAATTTTAGATGTTTTTTTAATTAAAAGTTAGCACATATTCGTATTCATTAAATAATTATAAACTATAGCTATGTATAGACGACTAATAGGTATGATTAATAATTACATAATCAGTAACAAGTAGGTAATGTATATGCTGCTAAAATATTTACCTATCAGTAAAAATCCAACGGAAGTACATAAAGTTTTGAATTTAAGTTTATGAATACTTAGGGTCAAATTCTTAAATGAAGCTTAAGTGTAACTTCTACTTATCTCATTTGACTTACTTTTGAAAATGAGATTATGTGTCTTCAAAGTTAGTGTTTGAGTATAACCTTTAGTATAACCTCCCACATAGCAAGGTAACGTGTAAAATACGTGAAATTAGTTTAAATATCTTTTTGACGTCTTCATTAATTTCTTTAGGGTTAATATTCGTTTTTTATTTTTTTTTAAAATAAACGTTTTGTAAAATTTGTATTTCATAGGCATGCATTTTAAATGCGTAATTAATAAAAACATCAATATACGTATTTCTAAATTGTGTTTAAAATACATAAAAATGAAACAAGTTTGGAAACCTAATCTATAAGTAGTTGAACAATGTTAATGATACCAAGAACGGCAAGTGTTAACGACAAGCAAAGTTTTTAACCTTTTTAAAAGAAAGCTACAAAAAAGGACGACAAGACAAAGTTTAAAAACTTATATAACTAGAACAAAATACAATTATCTAACTGTAATGTAATATAACAAAATGCAATGTAGATAGGTAGGTAGGTAGCTACCTACCTACATGTATCTATTATATACCTATGTAATAAGTTCAATCATATTAAAAAGAGCACTGTATGATCCTAGAAATTAAAATGCTTTTTAAAAATAAAATAAAAATAATTAGTTACCTTTTAACGAATTTTCATAGAAAATAAAGCTATTGCCGTTTGTCTAGCAACACGATTCCGGTCGCAATTTTGATCATAGGAGGCTGAAATTTGGACAGCGTATTTATTGTCTTTACAAAAACGAAGGACGAGTTTCTTAACCAGCCAAATCGACCGACCCCGTTTCAAAATGACGGTCGTTCAAAAAATATTAAAAATTTAAAAAAAGTTAATCTCTGTTATTGCTCATCGACTCGGTAATGTGAAATATGTCTTGGAATCAGCATAAAATTCTCTACCGATCACGTCTCTTTATAATTTTCGATAAAATGCACCGTTTTCGAGATAATCGATAATTTTTTTAAATTCTTATCAATTTCTCTCTCGTAAACGTTATTTTTCAAAAAAATTTAAAAATTTTTCGGGAAAAATTAAAAAAAAGGAGTTTTTTGACATGTGACATGGAAATTCGATACCGAGGCTTGCGCGCGGTCGGATCTTATAATTCTACATATTAGTCATTCCTAGTAGAATAAATAAATTTTTAAAATCGAAAATCAAATAAATAACACTTAAGTATCTATTAATATTAACCATGCGAATTCACTTTGGAATCTAAAAGTTGTTTCAGATTCTTGATGTAATCGATTACTACGTCCGCTTCTCTTTGTATTTTGTTATTACTGCTTCTTTTTATATTGTCAAGAAACACGAGGTTTCCAAGCAGTAATCCGCAAATAGAATCGTATTTTTCATTTCTACTGTTTCCTTGGAAGTTCTTAATTTCCTTTCTTAGGGCCACTAAACCCTCGTTTACCCTTATTATTATCGAACTTGTGGCTTCCATAATTGGCATAATCTAAAAATATTTATTTATATTTAAATCATCGCAAACTTATTGTTCTCGCAAACGATTTATAAATACAATTGAAAAGAATGTATTAACACGGTTTAACCGTAACAGTTTTAACCGAAAAAGTAATTTTATTCTTTTATGGCGATATGTTAACTACTGCATAGTTTTAGGGATAGGTATATCTACTTATTTGAATAGAATCTTTCCAGAATAAAGCCTACCGTTTTATAATAATACAGTTAACACAAACAGCGGTCATTTGTTTTTGACTGAAATTAAACTTATTTTGTTTGATGTAGATAACAGAAACAGAATCTTTTCAAATAAAAATTTGAAATAATATGTATGATGTATATTTTACTATTTAAAACCAAACTAAAGCGTTTAATTAATCTTGGATCAAAATATTTCGTTAGAAAGACAGTTTGAGTAATATTTGCGTACATATCGATGACATGTTTTGGCAAAAGATCGTAAGCGCCACTTTTTTTGAAAATGAGTTGTTCTGGTTATCTTTTACATCTAAGGCAAACACATAATTTGGTAAAATCTGGTAACAACATTTTGACTTCTACAAGAAAAATAGATTTGTATTTTCGTAAGTACGTGAAAACTATGCCCATCATCGTAAATACTTTGTCGTGCACCACAAAAAACAAAGGTCGAAAATTGTGCAAAATCGACCATATAGCCATCAGTGTCTGAGGTGTAATTACGAAACGTGGTTACGGTACGTTTAATTATCTGAATGGAAGTTCCGTTTGTAGCGACGTAAAACAACAAACGTTACGATACCTGTCATCGTTTAAGGATAGTATCTAACCTCCGTCCAATTTCGTTTTTCATGGAATCATAAAATATATAGGTATGTATTTGATACAAACGTGTCCCGAATAATCTATATACGCTGTTTCCATGAGGTATTTGCTATAGTTGAGTTACAACACAAAATATGTGCTAGTGTAAAATTTACTTTTTGTCGCTTACGACGGTTAATCAAAACGCCATCGATATTATACAGGGTGTAACTAAAATAATTCGCAAGCTCTTAAGGGGTGAAAGGGGAGTGTATAACATGACCATTAAATAAAATGATAAAAGTCTTATATGTTTATCAAATTTTAACAATTTTGATTGAAATTTGTATTAAATAATAGGACCTGATTTGTGTTTAAAGAATTCAATTATTCTGCATTGGAAAACATCGCGAACACGATTATTAGTAATACAAAATTTAACGCACAAATACAACGATATGATAAAACTTTAACAATAACAGAACTATAACAACTTGAACAATAACAGAATAACTAGCCTTTACAAAAAAAAAATTAAACTTAAATTTGTACTAACCTACCCTACAATAAAATAAATTAAACGTGTTTGGTGCCATATCATCGACACTATAATTATAACTGTTAATATCAGATTTGCGTCCCATATGTAAGTTTTGCTTATTTATAAATTAAATCGATGTTCGTTTTACCTTGAAAATTAGTTATTTATGCACTTAATCTGCGTCTTCAGCATTATGAATTTACGTAAAATTGAGTAAGGTCAGGGCCGTACTTAAAATTTGAAATGCAATTTTCTCGGAAACTATTAATAAACGACCATATGTTGATAAGGAAAATGTGTTTTAAATTACTACAGTTACCCCCATTAAGAGGTTTAGACTTATTTTAGTTACACCCTGTGTACAAAAGTACTGCCGGTACCAATAAAATAATTAGTATTATCAATAGAATAACCGTTCTTACCAGTAGTAACAATAGAATGCACTATTCCATTGATTGTTAAATATGTAATACATACTTTGTTACTAAACGTTCACATTAGTGTGGTTGGAATTAGATAAGAAACAGTCATTTCCTTTTATTGCTGATACAGTCTCCGCCAATAGAACAAAACAATTCATTAAAATAGGAAACTGTATCTGAATTAAATGAAGGTCGCCATAGTAACATTAATTATGCAAATACGGTAATACCGAAATTCGGTGGCGATCGGAATCGCGCTGCGTAGTAAATAAAATTATTGGCTCTGTTGAATAGTTTTATTAGAAATAAAATATTAACTAAATTACCTACTTTAAATTCGATGGACTGTGAACTTTCGATCCACAACAAATTTTTTTTATAATATTCTTCTACTAAGTACTAGATTCATTATATGTTAACTAAACATTAACATTAACACATTAACACTAACATTATATTAATGTTAACTAGATATAAGTATTACATAATAATTCTGTCATGAGTAGATATTATCTTAAAGAATACTTACTAATAGTCTTAAATGTAAGTAAGTGCGAAGTTCTCTTGCTTATTACTCTGCGAATGTAACCAATAGTAACATATAGGGTTAATTCTAAATAGATCTCCTGTTGTGTATACCTAATAAAAAGTATGTAACTTCTATATCTATAAAAAAAAAAAAAAATCTGCCACTATACTTAATAATATTATTATATTATTCATTAAAAATTTATTCAAAAGTTATTTAAAATTTTTCTTTCAATATTGCACGTCTCAAAATACCCAATGTAGTTTTTTTGTAACAACGGAAATAATTTTGGAGAAAGACTCAAACGAAATAAATGAAAATCTTTGCAAGATACCACACCAGTAGCTAAAATTTCAACTGGGACAAAAGTCACTGTGAATTTCCATAGGTACATTCGTTATTTCCATCGTCAGCGCGTCGCACTGTGAGGCGAATGTGTTATGGGTTGAATCTAGATATTATTTTTGTTTTATTAGCTTAAAAGAATATCTATTTGCTATGTAAAGGCCTAATTTGGGCTCTTTATATTTAATAACCGTTAAAAATGAAATTGAGAAGCACGACGATTTAATTGTCTACAATTATAAACTTGCATTAGACATTTTGTAACTAGCGCTTTTTGCCGATGTTTAGAAATTGCAATTTTTGTATTCGTTGAAGTGTCTACTTTAAGAATCAGCAATAAAAACTTGCACCAACTTACACCTTTTTAAAATATTAGGTTTCTAACAGAACGATGCGTAATAAAAGTTCAATAAGAACAATTAACTTCTAAAAATATTATTTTCATATTTTTATTTTTATTATTTTCATTATTTTCACCGGTTTCTTTTTATATTTATCGTATATTTAACATATACAGGGTTGGGCAAAATGAGCGGAACACCCAATTTCTGGCTTTATTAGGAGCTTGACTGAAAACTGACCTTAAGAAAAGTTTTTGTATATTTTATTTAATATTTAATTACGTTTAGAGATTTTCGTTATCTGTCATATTTTTTAAGCTATGATATCATTTGATGTTCAAAAAAAATGCCAAACTTATCCGAAAAATGTTAATATCTTAGTAATTTTAAATACCAACCTACATTTTTCTCAATTCTATTGCATTGTACGTTCAATGTTAGGGTCAGGTTGTATTTACTTCCCTATATTTAAATGTCATAGTTTTAGAGTTATTTTAGAAAATGTATTAACTCCCTCGAAATTTTATTTCATCCGGTATTATTTTGTTAAATTAATGATTTATAATAAAAAATACTTACCTAAAATGTTAAATTTGTACATGCATAAATGTCTTAAAAATATGGTAATTTGTAACACCCTGCAGCTATCAATTTTTTTACAAACATGAAATAATTCCAAACGGGCTAATTTCAGAGGCAATATTTATTGGAATAAAAAGTCGTATGATTATCTCAGAAATACAAATCAATAATAAAAATTAGGGTGTTGTTCCATTTAAAATAATAGCGGATGATATGATAACTTGAAAAATATGACATAACGAAAATCTCTAAACGTCATTAATATTAAGAGGGCGACCGCTGCGTTTGTTGTTAATAGATGACAGCAGCTACAAAAATTAAGCATTATTTTATGAATGGATAACTTTTCAAAAACGTTATTTATATTTATAATAACTAGAGCTTGACAATAAACTTTAAAATTAGAAATAAACTTTATTAGTTCCATTTCGACATTCATATTTTAAAATTAAAACATTTATAAAATAGCTTAGGTAATATAGAAAAAGTAAAACACTACTCAAAAATAAAATCCTTCTATTTTCAAACTTTAATTAGCAATAAATTTTTAAAAACAGTTATGATCAACATAAAATTTTGTGTTTTCCTAAATTAATGTATTGCATTTGTAAAAATTCAAGCTAAAATAAAAATTTAACGTTTTTCAAAAGTTGTTCATATATAAAATAATGCTTAATTTTTGTTGCTGCTGCCATCTATTGACAACAAACGCAGCGGTCGCCCCCTTAAATAAAATATACAAAAACTTTTTTGTAAGGTCAGTTTTCATAATAAAGTCAGAAATTGGATATTCTGCTCATTTTGCCCAACCCTATATAAAGAAATTCATATTCAATTTAGGTAGGTACATAATAATACCACTAGTAGATATACCGTTAAGTACTACTGTCAAACAACTGTCTGTGCAATATAATTTCAAAATGAAAAAACATTTAAATAGTGATTATTAAGAGAGCATTTTCCCTACGCTTATTGTTATATTTTTAATGTAATATTTAATAAACTCTGTATAAATTATAAAACTACATTTATTTAGTAGCATACATCCCAAATTTCACTACGATATACGTTTTACTTTTAAAGTTATTAAATTTTGAGATGATATGTACCTGTTCGCCCCATAGTGCGTCGTACATATTTTCTAATTTTTTCTTTTTGATTTATATTATAACGTTTCTGTTTAGTGTTAAATTGATAAATACCTACGTACCTATATTACATATTTATACTTCTGATTTTCTTCCTATATTGTCAACAAATGTGAGATTTTATGTTTATTTTCAAGTACCTAGAAATTAATATGTAAGTAGATAATATGTAATATTTTTTTAAATGTATATCACGATTTTAAGAATTTTCAGAGCTCTAACCTTAAAAACGAAGAGGCCAAATGAAATTCGCTTAAATGAAACATTAATCGGGACGGATAACAAAGTAGATATTAGAAAATTAAAATAAAAAAGTTAACGCTTAAAAAATTAAACATTTAAAGGACATAATTATGACCATTGTTAATTAACAATTCCGAAAATCATCGTAATTAATTTCAAATTATGATAACGTCGGTAAAAATATGAACAAAAGTCAAACTAAAAAAATATAATCTTTTAATTATATTATACATAATATGTTAATATACAGTAAATGGAAAATTTAGTTTAAGAACTTGAATCCGTGGAGGAAGGCTGCTTAAACTGAAACAAAAATTATCTTAAAAATATGTTCTTGCATCGTGCTACCTGAATCTATATAGGCGATTCAAATTCCATTTAAAAACGTTTAGGTAGGAACTCAAATTTTTACATTATTATTTATATACCCACTATATAAAACAATAACAGCCGTATGCATAGACATTTGATTATATTTAGTAGCTATTAAATTTTACCAAATGTCTATTCATACGGCTGTAAATATCTATGTACGAATTATGGAACCATAATCATCTTAAAATATTTACCATAATTTTATTGCCATTTAAATAGCATTTATTGTTAAAAAAAAAGAGAAATATTATAATTATAGGTTACTTGTTAGATACTCTGTTTTACGTTTAACGTTATTTTTGTTGTGTGAACATAAAATGTCATAAGTAGAAGTTACACTTAAGTTCCTTTGGTCCTTAGGGTCAGATTCATAAACGACACTTAAGTATTATAACTTTTACTTATCGCAAATTTAGAATATATTTTTTCAAGATAATATGTAGGTAGGTATATGTTATATTTATTTATAAATTTCAAAACGAGCAAACAAACTGCAGTAAGAATGTGACAAGTAAAGGTTATACTCAAGTACCTACTGTTCCTTTCGACCATAAATTCATTCTCAAGTGAAAATCAGATGGCATAATTGGATGCATACATTCTTACAATTAGAAATATCGTTTATGAATTTGACTCTTTTGGATCCAATATTTCAGATACGAAATAAGTTTCAATTGAAGTTTAAACGGTTACGTTTCTGTAATAACAACAATAGTACCTAACTAAGGAAAATTTATGTTTTTGACTACACTTTCTTCTACAGTTCTATATTTTAAAACTGTACTGAAATACTAGTCCTACCTATCCAACCTTTCTAGTAATTTCATAAGTTATAAAATACAATCTCGAATAATTTTTAATAAAGGTATTTACACCTATGGCCTATCCAAACCTATATGCAATTTACGTCATCAACAAAAAGTAACTAGATTGTTTATTTGTAAATCGGTTAAAAGTTTGGAAAGTGACATATTCTATAGATGATTTACTTGCCCACATATTAGATGGTATAAAGAAAGACTACAATTTATTAGAACTGTCAAAGTACGAGGTACGAGGTGACAGCATTGTGTGAAACGTCATCATCTAGTAACCTTTTACTGATGACGTGGATTGCATATAGGTTTGGACGAAGTGTACCTACTTACAATATTTTTATGAATTGTTTTGAATTTTATAAACAATTGATAAATTTGCTACCGGTTGATAAACCTAATTAAAAGAAGCAACTTTTGCTGAAAAACGTTTGTTCTATCTCTTACAATTAGGAAATTATTAAGTAAATTCGAAAAATAGCCGAATATTTAAGAGTTAATTTTACCCCCTTAGAGTGAATTTCGGCAGTAAAAAAATTGCGTTATACATAGGTACCTACATATTTCTAAAGGTTCGTCATTTTTTTGAATTTGCGGATTGGGGTCGTCCCAAGATGAAGGTTGAAGGCTGTATGAAGTCTTCCGCGAAGAAAAATTTTGTTTACAGAAAATCGTTTACAAAATATAGCATTTTAGAGAAAGTTTTTAGTTAAAAATTACTAAAGACTTAAATAAAACTTCTAAACGAGTAAATAAATAGACAAACACACTATACACTTGCAATCTGCATTTTTAAAACAATATTTAAAAACAAGTCAAGTATTTACCGAAAATCGTGCGTTTTCGTGCGTTTAACTTATCCTTCATAAATTTAAAAATGTAAAAATTAAAAGAATATCGCTTTTTATAATTTAATATCATTCTTATTAAAATTTCATAATATACCTACCTATTTTAATTATTAATAGTGACCTGATTTTGAACAGCTAGCAATAATAAAGTAAAAAAATATATTTCTATTTACCTAACTGTGCGGCGATTTGCAAAAACGTTCATCTGACTGAGCTACTAAAAATCTTTTTATAGGAAGTATATAGGCCCGATTCACTGACATTTAGTAAGGAGCGTTATTGTTTATTTGACAGTTGTTTGCTGTCAATGGTAAATGGCGATTCAGAATTTATATTACAAAATTGCTTGGGTAAACTAACGCAAAATACTAATAAATACTCACGACAACCCTCCACAACTGTACTGCATAAACAGAGTTTTTTACTGGATGACATAGTTTTATATATTTTCTCCATAGAACACCCTAGGTGCATCCTAGAACATAGTACATGAATTTTGAATCACTGACGAATCATAGGAGACAACAACTGTCAAATAAGCAATAAAGCTCCTTGTTAAAATTATTAGTAGGATTTTTAGTGAATCGGGCAGATTGTTTGAGTGGAATTAAAAGATCAGTTAAGCAACTCAAAAATGTAAAATTTGTTTTTTAATACCTACAGAGTTGTTTCATAAAAATAACGTAGGCATTAGCAAATTGATTAGCTAAAAACACTTACGTGCAGTTCAACAATTTTCGGTTTCTGCGGACATTCGTTAGATATACTACCGTTCTCGTTGTTAGTGTTCTCCCATTTATCACTCAAATGTTTTGTTCTTTCTTTAGAATCATTGTTAGTATTTTTTAAATTATTGTCTTGCAAAACGACTCTATTTTCTAAATTATCTGAAGCTTCTTCATTAAATTCACAGTTTGGATCTTCTCTAACAATAAGTACATTAAAATCGTCCGAGCAAGGATTCGAATGATTATCGTCGACGTCGATTTCGTCCTCGATATCCTCGAGTATTGGATAGCTTTTGATTCGTCTGGGACTGTCGATGTTAAAATCCAGAAACGTCTCAATAGTTGAAGATGCCCGTTTCGGTTTCTGAAAGCCTTCGAACGTTTGAACTCTGTTCTTCACCATAGTTTTAGAAATGTCCGATTCACAATTATTGTCCGATTGGTATTTATTTCTACGTTTAACTGAATTTAAAATGTTTTCATCTTTTTGTTCGTCTAATAATTTTTCCCATTGTTGGACATATTTTAAGGAGGACGACCTTGATACTCTTCTGTTTTTGAAAAAACGATATTTTTCGTTTTCCGCTTCTGAAACGTTAGTGCTTGTTTCTTTTAGAGGGCCGTCGCCGTTCAATCTTATTTTGTGGTTATTATCGAAGGTCGCATTAATATTTTCTAGTTCTTCCCTGTGTCGTTCAAGTTCGTTTAAATGATGTGTTATTTGATTTGCGTGATACATAATGGTATTGCGATGGAGACGAATTAAACTTTCTAATAAAAACTTGTCGGATTCGGAATATTCGCAGAGTTCTTGTTTATAATTCAATTTATTAGCTAGCTCGCTAGAATAAAGCTGAATCATTGCTTGGATATTTTTTATAATATCCGATTGTTCGGCTAACATTCTAATTTTTCGGTGCGATTCAAAGACTGAAATTAATGCGTGATACCTACATATCAATGTTTAATTATAGAAAGTGCGTGCTTACCTCTACTGTTAAAAATATACCCAATAATATGCTTATGGTTATGTTGACGGTACCTATGTTAATTTGACATTTTTACGTTTGACGAGTGTGTAGAAAACTTGGTTGTGTGATAACTAAATACTCACTTGATACTGTTATCGTTAGATTTCCGTTCATCTTTGATAATGTAAGTAAACATATTTCTAACAGGTAGGTTCTATAAACAGCATCGAATTTTAATGCAGAATTTAAAAATGTTTAACGGAAAATTTTTATTTCAGAAAACACTTTCATGCTTTTGTGTATTTTTTTTGTCCAAACAACTTCGTAATTGCTGAAATCGCAATGACTGAAATAGTATCTATTTGAAACTTCACGGATTAAGGTTCGTTTTTACACAAAGTTCGCAATTTTTATACGAAATAAAATGAAGATCGTAAGGGTTTTGTAAGAAGTTGAAGACAGTTTTTACTATTCAATTTGTAGAAATACACGTCTATAGCTCCGAGGCGAATTATGTTAAATCCAAATATGCATTAACTTTTTTAGGAAAAATAATTATACATAGGTAAATTTATGTATAAGGATAAAAAGTTGGCTGATCTGAGTTTTCATGTAGATATAACATAAATGTAGGTATGGCTTATCCACACCAATATGCAATGTACGTCATCAAAAAAAAGTTACTAGATTGTTTATTTGTAATTCGGTTTAAAGATTGGAAAGTGGCATATTCTATAGATGATTTACTTGTGCACATATTAGATGGTATAAAGAAAGACTACAATTTAATAGAACTGTAAAAATGCGAGGTGCAAGATGGCAGCACTGTGTGAAACGTCATCATCTAGTAACCTTTTATTGATGACGTGAATTGCATGTAGGTTTGGATAAAGTGTAGGTGCATATAAGTATGTACGTATGCAATTACAAAAAAAAGAAGATTTTAAGTATTTTTATTCATACTTAAGTTTATTTGTCCGTTGGTATTCAAATGAAAATTTTAAATTGCAAATCGTGAAATAATGAAATTGGTAATAATCTTGTTTAGATATACAATAAATGAGAAATAAACATCTTTGAAAAATTCCTCAGTTGTGTATTCACTTTTTAAGTGTTCAGGCATCCCGCGGAGGGTTGCCGTGTTTCGAGACTGTATTAGTTGTATTTATCTAGACTCAGGTATGTATTTATTAAGTTTTAAGTGCAAACATAATTCTGACAAGACGACTCTTTTATCGTTATCTACCGTTGTCCAGGCGACCCCTGGCCACCTATGACAGAGACGTATAACGTTTTTATGCGTGCATCCTGATAGAGGTAAATTCATCCACAGAACAATTCATCTACCAACAATTGATTTACAATATTGGTCTACAACAATTTGCACAAATATCTAGGACAATTCATTGTCGTCAGTTCATCGCGCCCGTTTCGTCGCCGGAAATTTTATCCTCAACTATTTATCGTCGATAAATAATAATTAAAATTTATATCACCATTAGTAAAAGACATTTATTTAATAATAATTGGTTGTAAGTAAAAACCGTATTTTTTATGTTTAAAACATTAATTACATACCAACTTGAACAATTTATAGCTATACACTAACCTAAGTTCACCTCATCTGCATTAGTTTAAACCCACCTCATGTACACTAATGTGCTTGAGCACGCCTCAACTCACCCAAACTCACTTCATTTACACTAACCTACGCAACAAATAAGAGAAAATAATCCGAAATTTTTAATACATTTCATAACACCCCAAACATCCTCAAATCTAAAACTGCCATTTAATTTTTCTAAAACGGGAGATATAAAATTCACAATTAGACAAATTTTTGTGGATAAATTGTCTTGTAAATTAATTGTCGGCGGATTAGTGAGTGTGTAGATGCATTGTTTCTAAATGAATTGTTGTAGATAAATTTCTGTAGACGAATTTAGTTCCTACGATTACTGATATGTATATGTATTTTAAAATTGTCAAATAGAGCTCGTCCAGTTTAAGGTCGGGAGTGCCAATCATAATATCTAGTAGACAAAATAGTATATTAAAAAAGTACGAGTTTCGTAAGGCATGGTATTATCGCACGAGTCTAAGTTTGCGAGTGCGACAAATGCCTTATGAAACGTGTACTTTACACTATTTTTGATATTTTTCCCCTTTTAAGACCTTTAAAATAAAAAAAATTCAAATACATATTATAAAAGGAAATTTTCTTGCGATTGGTGATAGGTAAATTTAATTCAGTTTAAATTTAATTAAAGTTTTGGGTTAGGTTTATTAGGAATTTACGATGTGACATCTAATGTTGCGTGTCGTAATGAGGCTATTATAGCACTCATTTCGGTGCTATAAGGAGCTTATTATAGACGCAAAATATAATAAAATAAATATAATAGTAGAGTTCTAAATTTTTTATAGCGGTTCTTATTTAGGTATTTACATCTAGTAGGAGTTGTAAAGATTTCTAACCTTTTTCTCTCGCAAAATTAACACGAAATAACAGTACTATTGCAATTTTAGGTTACTAGTTCCGTGAGAGAAAAAAGGTTAAAAAAATTTAATTCCCACTAGACATACCTAAATAGGAACCGCTATAAAAAAAAATGTAAACTTTACTATTATAATTGGCAATCCCAACCTTAAACTGGATTTGCTCTAGTAGAGATTTCCGAATAGCTAACTCGCTAACTTGATGTATTTTTTTTATTTCAAGGGAATTTTTATATAAAATCGTCATAGGTTATATTACATTTCAGGTGGAAAATTACTTATTTCAAAAAATAATAAATGCATTTTGAAGTTTTCGGATTAAAAAGTTTGCTTTAAGATTTTAAAAGTTCGAAAAACTTAAAGAATTCGTTAAAAGATAAAAAATAAAGTATTATCTTTCGATTTGTTTTGTTTTACGAAAATTAAAATTATAACGTAAAAAATATAAAACTAATATAATGTAATAATCAACTCATTTATTATCTTCTATTTCTTCTTCATTCTCATTCCCGTCATCTTTTTCATTTCTTTCGTCACTCACCGAATCAACAAAATATAGAGCACTAAGTTCTTGCATTTTTTGTTGATTTTGTTCAAGTTTCACTGATAAACTATTCATCATTTTTTGTATAAACTGTATGGCAGCTCTCCTTTTATCTTTAATCAAATAACTATTTTTTGTTTCGATGTCGTCCAGCTTGATTAAATTACGTAACATGACTTCTTCTAAATACATATAATCTTTATCTCTGAAAGAAATTCCCTGGAAATTTAATATTTCTTCTTCCAAATCGTTTACTTCTTCTATTATTAAACTGATTTCAGTTAATGCCCAGTTTTCTGAATTGTTTAAATTTAGCGTAGAACTATTTTTTTTAGAGTTTCGCGTATTCTCGTTATATTGGACGTTGACCGTTTGACCGGTGTCGTCGAAAACTTCCTTAAACTTAACGATATGTTTACCGATTGCGCATTTGTCTAACGATTTTGAACGTGAGATCTTTTTTTTAGAAGAAATTTCGTATATGTTTATTGGCTCTTTGTTTTCTTTAGTTATAATTTGGTTCATGGATGGCCTGGAGGAAATCAAGGAAACATCGAGAATTTTATTATTCGATTTAATCCTAGTTTGGTCGTCACTTTTCGATCTACCCCAATATAAATTAGAATCGGAGTCGTTATCTTCAGCACCTGTTAAATTGTTTAATAGATTATCTAAAAAATAATCAGGTAAGTAACATTATCATTATATAATTATAATGGTACTCACAAGATCTCTTTACGGGGTAAAAATATTTTTGCGAGTTGTAGGTTTGAACTGTTTTGTCGTAGTCGTTCCTATCGTTGTTGTCTAAAGTTTCTTCGGGATCTAGAAATTTTTTGTTAATACAGATCATTGCCATTGATTAATCGATACCTTGATTGTTAATATTCGATTTTTCGCACCCTATTTTATCGTTTCTTTTTGGATATCGTAAATAAACTATTTCTTTGGAAACTTGTCGATCGGCTTGATTATTGTGCGTATCCTTGACGATTGAAAATTGATTCGTTGCATCTTTAGACTCGTTTTCTGTAAATATAAGTTAACTTATTCGTTATAAAATTTCTAAAGTTTTAAGGCCGATTAATCGGCCTCGCAGTTAACGTATCACTAAAAATATAAATTAATGTAGGTAGGTACACCTATTCATTATGTATTCAAAAGTTTCTCTAACCTTTCGTTTTTTGCCTTTTTGTTTCATTTATTTTTATTCCGGAACAACCTTGCAACGCTTCCTCGTTTTGGTTACTCTAAAGATATTATGTATTATAATGTCTACATATTGAAAAAAACTTTGAGATATTCGTACTGTAGGGGAATTGAAATGTCGTTCGTCTTTGAAAAAACTTTGGAACGAGTCTTCGCTGTGTGCCAACTTGTTAAGTGCCAACGACTTTATAGCCCTTTTTAAATTGATGCTGCTCGTTTCTGGAATAGTTTGCGTAGTTGAATTTTGGGTGATCTCCTTCGCCTGACTTTGGGTTCCTATCGAATGGTGAAAGATCTCATTGTCCATTTCTGCACTAGACTAAATCTGAAATTGAACAAAACTGACAATGTCAAATACAATCGTAAACATAATGATTTTTTCCATACAAATACCTACATATGACGTTATTCAAGATAGGTTCCAATACACGTAATCAATAAAACCTCGTATTTTTACGGTACTAATAATATAATTGTAGCTTTTCTTTGCCATGCTATATGTGTGTAGGAAAATCATCGCTGGAATACGCCACTTTCAAAACTTTAAACTAAAAATTACAAATATACAATTTAGTAACTTTTTATTGATAACGTGAATTAGAAACTATCTTGAATATGTAGGTATGTACACTTTTTTTTTAAATCAACTTGCTTCGTTAAAACGACAAGAATAATAAAATTAATATATTTATATAATAATTGGGTTTTTGATAATACAAAGGTTGTTAAAAAATAGGTTAAATATTTTAAGTACAATCAAATATAAATTAAAAAGACTTAATGCTATGGTATGGGTGCGCAAATCAACCTTTTTTGGGATGAGATTTGTAAAACTACAACTACTTTAGAACAAAACAACAAAACAAATTTATTTTATTGTTATTAGATAACATAAGCATTTCGATAGTTTAAAAATTCTGTTTTTTTTTCTGTGAAACAATTCCTGCAAGACCTCGTATATTTTAAACGATGCGGAGTTCCTTCTTGAGATGATGTAGATTCTGTGTTGATGTGGAAGGAGGGTATTCGAACATCTTCTCTGATAATTAACGTGTTTTGTAAAGCTAAATTAGTTAATGGATTTGAAACATTAACGAAAGCCTCGTACTTATTGAAATACCTATTCTGTTGACGTTTTTAAACAACATGCTAAATACTTTATTTTTGTAATCAAGTAGATACTATTAAAATCAATAATGTTACTTTTGCGTACCTTCTTTAAAAATTTAAAATATCAATATTATAGGTTCTAATTAATTCTTTTTTTTTAATGTTGACAAAATAGTAATTCAGTTTCTTGTCGCAGTTCCCATCTAACTACTACATCCGTTCGTATAGATCAAAGAGCGTCGTGTGCTGGTCTTGAAGGCGCTGGAAGAACGGCCAGGAAACCACCTCCATTACTTCGTTCCAGAACCCTTCCTGCAATCGTTGTTCCTGGTGTTAATATCCTTCAAGCCCAACTTGGGAATTACACTCAAGGTAAGCGTTCGCACTAGTTTAGATTTAAAATTCGCCCATATAAACGCGAAATAAAGTATCGTTGTAGGAATATCATTCGAGGATGAAATATATGAATTATTTATAATGAAAGTTGTATGCGCAGTACCTATAGGTTTTAATTCAAATCAAGTGTCCTATTATATCATGGCTAGTTTACTTGACGACACTAGGTTTCACAATTAAAATTTTAGAACTGTTGTGAAAACTGATACAATTATTAATTATCTCGATTTTCGTACAAAGTAAAGGTATTTATAGTATTTTAATATCTAATATAAATTAAAAAATAAAGTTAAACACGTCGGAACTTATTGTAAATGAAATGAAAATGGAGAAAATGGGCAATGAAAAAAGTGAAAGAAATTTGAAAAGGTCAAAGCGATCGTTTTTAACAGGGAAAATACCTGACTTACCTAACAGTAACCTGCCTCGTCGAAAGGGCCCCTGCGTTGCTTTATAAAATTGATTAAAGTTGATACACTGATTCTTAGTCTCGAATAGCAATAAAGTGGTTGGATTCTCAGATAAATAAAGCACCCAAATGACTAATAATGGTATTTAATTAGATTATTAATTAAGGACATTGCCTACCAAAGCCAAAAATGCTCATGTTCAGTCAAAAGGCACAAAATGAAGAAAACTCCAGTTCGAAATTAAATGGTCGTCAATAACAAATGGTTGAGTCCCTTCCCCTTCTAATTTCGAAATGACTATAAAATCATCAATAAATCACATTACGTCCCGCGAACAAGAGCCATGGGTTTAAACGATCAACTTAAACGATCATTACTTCGTCGACATTTTATATATTTTTTATTTTTATAGTGGGGTCCTGATACGTAAGCTACCCAGCTATGCTCATCATATTCAAATATTTATTTATAATACTAATTTCTATTTCTATAATAATAATAATAATAATTTCTATACTTATTTCTAATACGGGTGCCACCCAGCCAGTTATCTGGTCAATTTTAACCCTCACCCTTCTCTCTCATAACCGGGAAATCAAAAATACTTTACAGTAATCAGTTGCTTAATCACATCATCAGATAACTAACTTGAAATCAAAAGACAAAAGAAACCACGATCACAAATGAAATAAATTCAATTAAACGAATTTTAAATAAATTGAAGAATCAAATTAAATCAAATTCAGTCAGATGAACGAAATTCAATTCGAACCCACGTTACAATAATAATTTAGTAGTAACTAATATTTACAGTAGAGTGCTCAGCGCCCCGAAAAACGCTTAAAAATGACTTTCGTGGGGAGGTCGGGGTTACAAGATGAAACCTCGACAGATCGAAAGAGCGTATTTTTTTATTTAAAAAGCCAAAAGCCGTCAAAAATCGTCCAGTGCAAAAGGGCGCTATCTTCACCGAAAGAGTTATTCAGCGTACGTATAGAAGGAAACGTGAACTTTCTTTTGCCGTAAAATTCGTAATTGGTTTTGTGGAATTAATCGTTTAAAAAATTTTGGAAAAACGCAAAATACACGGGCTCTTATGGAGAAAAATAACTTTCGGGGCCGATATCTCGGTTCGAACAGCTAAAAAGTTCACTTCGATTTCGTGTTTTTTACCGTTTATACTGTCATATAACTACAAAACAGTACGACATATCGAAAAATTTTATTCTTTAAAAAAGTTTGGTTTGTCCTTGTAGCATCCGACGATAGAAGAATTATATTTTTGTAGGGCTTCATAATTATGATAAATAATTAAAAGTGAAAACATGCGAAAATTGCATTTGCGAGAGTCGCGCTCTCAAGTGGGCGCATCCCGTTTCCCATCTCACTTTTTCCCGTAGCTCCCTCTCATTCTATACGTAATTCAAAGAATTGCGACATACTATGATTATTATTGTAAATACACCTTATCCGTTATTTTAATAATTAAGTACATAAT
Source organism: Rhagophthalmus giganteus (assembly GCA_036326145.1). Lineage (NCBI taxonomy): Eukaryota > Metazoa > Arthropoda > Insecta > Coleoptera > Rhagophthalmidae > Rhagophthalmus > Rhagophthalmus giganteus. The sequence goes on along the minus strand of JARFJA010000056.1, from coordinate 4,580,094 downwards.
ATAAGAAGCGTTTTATATTAAATAAATTTACGAAAAGCTCCTATTTCATAATAAAACTACAGCGACTTTAAAATTTAATGTCTGTTATTGTTATTCTTCTTTTTATAAAATTGTGGTAATAAACCAATAACAACAATTAATTAACACCATATATTTCAACTATGTTTAGAGTTATCTTCAAGTGGTAAAATTTTATAATTTCCGCAGTAAAAATCAAAAATTTGGTGCAAGAAGGAAACTCCTGGTAGGTATTAATTGTATCCTTATTATGGCAATTTATTAGGGGCTATTGGCCCTAATTGTAAGTGTATTAAATAACCACAAGTTAATCACCATTTTTCTACTACAGTATGCCAAATGTGCCTTACAGCCTCAAGTTTGTTAACAAATTTGGTATTACCTATGTTAAAAATCAAATTTAAGTAACCATTACATTATTTTGTACATTAATTTTAACGATATTTGAAAAATAGTGGTACCCTCACCTTAAGATCATATTATCAAACTAAAGTTTTGCTAAATTCATTACAACTACAACCACAGTTACCCGACGTAACCGATTCTGGGTTGAAAATTGATTTGGAAGGAAATCTGATACCTATACTAAGTACTCTTCCATCCTTTCCAAACAACCTAAGAGTGTTAGTATCGTGTGGTTGTAACAAAGGTATTCTTCTAACATGCATTATTTGCTGATTCATAAATTTTGTTTCATTATGTTTTCTAGATTGCAGTAGCAAAGTGTGCAGATGCAGGAAAATCGAATGAGTTGCATTGGTTTCTGTAGATTTATGGAACAAAAATGTACCAATGCAGTGCAAATTGAAGTGAACTTTTTAGCTGTTCGAACCGAGATATCGGCCCCGAAAGTTATTTTTCTCCATAAGAGCCCGTGTATTTTTTAAACGATTAATTCCATAAAACCAATTACGAATTTTACGGCAAAAGAAAGTTCACGTTTCCTTCTATACGTACGCTGAATAACTCTTTCGGTGAAGATAGCGCCCTTTTGCACTGGACGATTTTTGACGGCTTTTGGCTTTTTAAATAAAAAAATACGCTCTTTCGATCTGTCGAGGTTTCATTCTTGTAACCCCGACCTTCCCACGAAACTCATTTTCAGGGCGCTGAGCACTCTACTATTAATTATAACGATAAAATGCATTAAGTTAATATCTCCCTTTTAAGTAAAGTTACAAGTGATTGAGAAAGGAATGCGCCAGGCGCATGTTTGATTCTAAAGGCCGGTTTTTTCATCTCCCCATAAATTTATTTGACAAATTTTTATCATGACAATGTTTGTTATAACAATTATTTCTATGGTAAATATCTATCAAATAAATTAAATGGAATGGCCCTAAAGGCCGATCTTTTCATCTTCTATTTAATTTAATTGACACATTTTTACTATAGAAACGTTTGTTCAAACAATTATTTCTATGGTAAATATGTGTCAATTAAATTAAATGGAAGATGAAAAGATCGGCCCTAAACCTAATATATTAACTAGCCAGATCAAACAAACATCCCCACCATAAAGGCTTGGACAGAGTCCCATTAACTAGTTACACTCTCGACTCGTAAGATTGCAGTTCTTCTAGAGAATTTAAAATTTAAATTGAAACCTGCGACACCTCAGTCTATAGTTTATTTTACCTACAGCCATTAATATATTATGAAGTTAAATACAATATTATTCTTTGTTATATATTTTTAAACATATAAAATCGCAGTCTCCTGTTTTTGTTTCAGTCTCCTGAACATGTTTTTGACGATATTATATTTAATAAATATTCAAAAGAGCGATAATAAATGTTGTTAAATTTTGTGAAAATGTATTTTTTTAATTTTATATTAATTACTAAAAAACGTGAGCTCAACTTTGTTTCAGGATTCTGAAAACAATACCCATAATAAATTATCTATTTCAGGTAATTAAACCCTATACTAGATGTCTCCTAAGTATAAAAATAACTTAACAAGAGAAGAAATATTAACAAGATAGAAAGGGACGAACTACAGTTGGGATTGTACGCGAGAAATTGAACATTTTATTTATTTTTCAATAACGGCATTAAATTTTGGTATATCCCCATCCCGCTTTTAAAATAAACAATTTTTGATGCCAAATCAAAATGCGTAGTAGGAATAGGTACCTACACTAAGTTTCTAAAGCATTTTAACACATTTAAGTAAAGTCCTTTTATCACACCGACTGAAAAATAAAATATAAGAGTATTTTTTGCAGTCCCCATAAAGGTATACTTTCTCCCATAATTCGAAGAGCAACAAAACAAAAAAAGCAATAAAAATTGGCCTAATGATGTTAACTGTTACACGATTACATATACATAGGTAAATATTAAAATGCGGCTTACAGCCAATATGAGAGTTACTACTTGACAAATATGATACTGTACTGTAGCAGAATGATCAAATATTGGGTACTAATTTAAAGAAAAATATGCGCATAGGTTCTATGATAAAATTTTAAATACATTTTCGTTTAAATCGTGAATGAAATTTTATATTTGAAAGTTTTATACAACATATTTAAATGTGGCGATAAAAATTAAGTATGTACAATACAATCGTACGGACAAATGCGGCTTATCTCTTGAACACGTGCGCGATAACGCGAGCTTCGTCGACTCAAATACTATTTGTCCGGGCTTGAAAACATTCCTTCGTAAGATAGAAAGACGTTTATTAGAAAGTCTTTTAAAAACAATCACCTTGGGAAGAGGCCGGTTAAATTTTATCATAAGTCTCTTTATAGGTAGGTACGAAATATGTATAATTAATTCGTTTCGTCAGTACGAATCGGTGTTTCTTGGGCGAAGGTATGCGTGACTATGTGACGATGTCAATCGGTTTAATTCATTTTAAAGTTTTTGATTTTCGACTATTTTAATAAATGCTGTTGTGTACGAAGTGTCCCCGGAGTTATTTCAAAATTAATTTTATTCGCTTTTTTGTTTAAAACGTTGTTGCTTAGTGCGGAGGGGCCGGTCGGTCGAAGTTGGGTGTGGTGCTTCTCCAGACATCAAAGTAAGTCTGCATGTATTTTTTACTTTAATTGTTAACAAATCTGAAAATGGTATCTATATGGTGGACTTAAATGTAGATTTTCAAATGTTATTTAAAAATTAAATTCAGACATTTTGTTGGTAGTTGAGTAGTGACGTAACGCATTTTATAATTCGTTTCACAATATGTACCTGTAGGGTTTAGTACTTTTACGAAAGCACACGTATTTATTGTGGGTAAACGACCCTTAATTGTTGCATCAATATATATATATTTTTTATTTCTGAAAGTATTTTCTCTCTAATAAAATATTTACAAATCTAAGTTTAAATTCAAATCGTAGTTTTTACATATGCTTTCGTGAAATCGGACGAATTTTAAATTTAAATGATATAACTGAATCGTCTGTAAAACCAGGTTTATGAAATCTTGATGTTTTTCTTACTGAACCAAACCAAAGAATATTAGAATGCAAGATTAATGCACATCGATCGGGAATTATGAATCGTCAATATATGGAACATTACCAACACTTATTTTGTGCTTCGAATAAAAAAATACATGGTGTGGTTAAGTAATTTGTTTTAAATTCATCTTATTGCACTATAACTTGCCTGCGCCACGCCGGCGCCGTCCTATATAACATTTATTTACGCAATTTATTCAAATTTGGTCAATTTTTAATTAAAAGTGATTGTGACAAACTTAGGAAAAGTATGATGGCATTGTCATAGACGATGAAATAGTAATTTTTTTCAATTTTTTTAAACTGAAAATTTTATAGGTGGCGTTCATTAAATGCATTATGTTTAATTAAATTATTATTGATCAGAAGTTTAGGCGTTATGTACACTAAAGAAGTTGTGATATATTCTTAGAATTAGTCGATAGGTAATCACATCGATAGGTAATAATTAAATTTTACAAATTTTATGAATAAATCACTCATCAAGTTTCCAAAAACTGTTTCCTTTTACACTAGGTACTACTTTTCTCTTAAAATCTTAAACGGCACTACCAAAACTGATGCACACTGTCTAAAGGAACTTATCTATTGTATAATATACGCGCCCATTTAGTGTATTGTATATTAGAACGATAAACTTGTAACAGTCAAAAGTGCCCAACTATCAAATGTGTCCCGCTCTTCTCTGCCTTCATTTAAAGAGCAGGTAGTAGTTTTCATGTCTGCAATTTTTGGCGGTTCATTTAACCAAACAGTAATAATAAATAACAGTACTTTCTTATGCTTTTTAAATGTATGCAAAATGCAGAACGTTTTTATCAAAAAAATAATTTATATTAATATTAATGACGTTCTACTTTATAAAATAATAAATTATTATGATGTTCTATCATACATATTATGTAAAAAAAGTAAGATTATATCAATTTGTGGTAGCGCAATAATAACAATTATAAAAACATAATTTACAAACAACGGAATGTAAATTTTGAAAAAATAAGATATCATTACAATTTTGTAGGGCATAGAAATTGAAGATTGAAATTGATTGTTATTATTGACTCTATTGTCTTAGAAACGAAAAATTAATTTACAATTTTTACGTTTTCGTAATGTATTCGATATACATAATATTCATTACATAATTTATTTGAAAAATTTGTCCAAAAAACGGAAAGTAAGATATTTGCTCAATCTATGGTAACCACTAGAAGACCCTTAACAAACAAAAACCTATTAAAAAGTGCTCAACGATTTTTCGTTTGGGTCCTAAGTTTTTGCGAAAACAGTGTTAAAAATTGAAAAGAAAATGTTGAAAATCATTTAATATCTATTTCATTGTTGAACGTACGTACGTTAATGATAAGTATTAAGTTAGGCTGTGATGTTATAACAGAATGCCATTACAAGTTAATTTGGAACATTTGTATTAATCAAATTTGACAAATTTCAAACCCTTAGATGTTAATCTGCAATGGCGTTCTGTTATTATAACATCACGTCATACCTTAAAGTTTGTAATTAATACATTCAACAATAGATATTCGGCGATTTTCAAAAATTTCTTCTCGATTTTTAGCACTTGTTTTTTTGCGAAAACTGAGGATCCAAGTGGAAAATGATAGAAGACTTTTAATACAAATTTGTTTGTTAATTCAAGAATTAAATAAAAACAATTAGGTATTATTCAAGATAGATATACTATATGTTACGCCGAATTTGTGAAATTACCCATTTCACGGCAATTGGTAATCGGCAAATTGTGAATATTTCACGAATTTAGCAACTTTAAAGAAAAGCAGTAAATTGTACTATTTTTCTCGTTCTAAAGAAGAAGTTTCGTGTTAAAAATACTCACTAGGTTTTTATTTTGTTTAATATTTGAACAAAATTACTTTGTTTTGCTGTTTTTTATTTTAAATGTTAACCTACTTATGTTAAATATTAAGTAGTAGATACCTATGAAAAATTATGTTTAATTTGTTTATTTAAAATTTAGGTGTATTTATGTGTATTTTAAATAAATTTAACAATTTTTTATGCAAAAATGTGCTTACGTGCAATTTAAATGCATTTAAAAATGTAATTTACTGCTCTTTAAGTGGCTAATGTCGGTTGCTGCATAACTGAGATAAAGCTTGATTAAATTTTATGTTTAATTTTTGTGTAAACGATGCCAGTTTAGGTTAGTGTATTAACACTAGTCAGTCTAAACTCATCTCATTTACACTAACCTTTTCATTTCGTTTATACTTTGTTATTAAGTAATAAACTCCCACATGTTACGGGCGATTTGTGAAGTCGGCGAATCGGATAGGCACCCGATAGTAAATTTAATAAAATTTTGAAACTGATAAAACGTAGATAACTTCCCTTGACGAGTAGTTGCTTATTTCACGTAATAAGGCGATATTTTCCTTATTAAGTAGCGCCTTCACTATAAAACTTGTCTCAAAATTTCCCCACAATGTAAATAAAACAAATTTTTAGAAGTTGAATTTGGCCAAACATTTTCACAAGTTTTATCTATCGTGCGAGCGTCCACACGGTAAAATATGTTTAAAAAACACCGAAATAATGAGTTTTTTCAAGTTTTGTTTATGTTTTGATAGGTGTCTTCACGGTAAAACTAGTTTTATGAAATTTGTTTTACCGCGAAATCGGCAGAGAGAAGGCTTATTTCATGAAATACGCAAAATATTGCCGATTACGTGAAATAAGCAGTTTCGCAAATTCGGAACATATACAAGGTATTTTTGAATTACTTTTCTCTACAACCTTTAATTTATTTATCGGCAAGTAATGGGAATTGATTTAGATAGAGTTCGGCACTTTAGTGACCTGGAAACGCCCCAGTTTATTCTCCACCTCATATTTCAACCGACTCTTTTAATTCTCAGTTAATTGTTCTTGTACTCGTACACGATCCTTCAGCTACTCTTATTTTTCTCATTTGTAACTTGCATGTAGTTGTTATTGTTGTATAGTTGTCGATTATTAATTAATTATCTTGGAAATTACGAAACCTATTGTTAGTTTTAAAACTGTAAATTGATGAAATAATGCCGCAAAATTATATACGTTTTATATTACGTTTTGAGTTGTTCTTTTCTATGTTTGATGTAAACAAATATTGAAATAATTTTGTGAAACATAATTATGGAATCTATTAGCTGTCGTTCATAATATAACTATAAAGTGAACAAAAAATTAAGTAAAGTAGAATTCCTGTTATAGGTACTACATATAGGTGAATATGTACCTACTATTAAAAATTTAACATAGGTAAGATGTAGTAAATGTCAAGTTATTTATGCCATTACATTATATAAATTAAACAGTATGTGCTTATATTAATAAAAAAAAACGTGACCTTAATATTATTTATTTACTCATTTATTACATGTTGCGTTGCGTTGCGTTATTTACCATCAAATATTTTAGTCAATCTCTGGATATCGCGTAAATAAAATACTTATGTAACATTAGATCTAACGATTTAGATGGATACCTATTTACCTAAAAATTTAATTTAACTTGTAAAATAAGAACAATTTTAAAATAAAGTAAGTAGGTACCGTAAAATGTGAGGTAAAGTTGGTAGATTTTTAACTTTCGCTCTTTGTAACTTTTTCTACAGCCTATCCAAACCTATATGTAATTCACGTCATCAATAAAAAGTCACTAGATTGTTTATTTGTAATTCGATTTAAAGTTTGGAAAGTGACATATTCTATAGATGATTTACTTGCGCACATATTAGATGGTATAAAAGACGACTAAAATCTATTAGAACTGTAAAAATACGAGGTACGAGGTGACAGCACTGTGTGAAACGTCATCATCTATTGATGACGTGAATTGCGTATAGGTTTGGATAAAGTATACTTAAATTAATAATTTTTGAAAGTAAGTTTAAAACATGGGTATTGGACTTGTTAAAAATTCAGGTTTTGTTTTGAATACTAGTGTACTAAAGAAATTAAAACTTGCTCTGGTCAACTTCGCCCCCACTTGGGGAGAAATTCTGCTTTTTCAGGGCATGGACTTTAATATGTATTAATCCCTTTTATTATTTTCCTGCTGGTTAAAAACTTTTTTATAATGATCTAATCGCTTACCTCCAAAACTACTTTTCTTATGCAAAGAAAACAAATTTTGCTACCTAATGAGAATAACCCCATAACGAGAAATATCGACGTTCCAAATTTCAACTTTGGGTCATCAACCGTTTTCGTTTAATTTAGAAAATAGTATATTGTATAACTGGTGCTGAAATATACTTTCGGTACACGTGTTATACACTATACTTTTTCGACGACCGCAAGTATTTTTATCATAAAATTTTGATTTTTGACGTTTAACGTAGGTACTTTTGATACTTTAAAAGCGACCTCTATTTACAGTTAGTAATAAAATTATTTGGGCGTAAAGACATTGCGCGGGACAGGCTAGAAGACTTTTGATTGGCTGATAATGAGTAGCGTGTGCAAGATTGCACGCGGGCTATGTTTTCGATTAGATAAAGAGTTTTTTTTACGCACGGTCGGTCTGTTTGTTTGTAATACTTGTTTGTCAAATTTCGGTAACATTTAATGGCGTGAAATTATGCACTTTTCGTAGTGGTCGTCGGATAAAGAGGTTTCAAAATCTTCAAAATCTTTCTTCTTTAAGAGGCTATAATTCTAAAACCGTAAACTTTTGTATATAGATAAATTATATTAATTCGTTCTATTTTGGTTCCAAAAATATGTGGTATCATTTTGTTCGCTCATTACAGATACACCCTGTATACATACTTACTACTAAGGTTGCAAAATCGTGAATCTCTTTTTATGTTAGCTGTAATCTGTACTTAACAAAATATAGGTAAATACGTAAATATACTTTTCCGACGACCACTACGAAAAGTGCGCCTCAAATATTGCCTTTCAGCATTAGTTATACAATATACTATCACGTATTACGCATATACGTATAACTATTATGTAATTTTTTAATTTTCCAGCCTTCAATTTAGTTTAATTTCTACAACGAAAATTATTTAATGGCCTGTCAAATACGAAGAATGTTGTAAACACATATAAATATAGGTATCCTTGTTTTAAGTAAGGGAAAGCCAGACAACACATTTCTAATTACTTAATTATTTTTATACAGTAGGCGTCCTTCACGTCACCTCAGAAATGTTTAATCTAAATCTACTCTTTTGCGTTTTAGTCACTTTATATATCAACCCTTTTAATTGTTTACTGTGTTTGACATTAAAAGCATGCACTTAATGTTTAAACAACGTAAAAATAGATAATTGTAGGTTTTACAAAAGTAGACCTTTTAAAATTAGTAATTCGATTTTAACATTTTAAATGCTATTTTATTTTCTATACGTGTATATAAGTAAGTACCTATAAAACACGTACTTACGTTAATTAATGTTACCTACATTTGACCGGTCTTCGCAGGGTGATAGAAAACCTCAATACGCATCGATTTAACCCCCATATACCGTGTGTAACAGAATGACGATACATCCCTCTAATTTTGTTTTTTATTCAGATAAAATGTTCAAACCTGTTACACATCTAATACACTTATCAAATGTAACATTTCGACATAAAAATTGTTTTTTTTCACTTTCGGTTTCACCGGAACTAATATCAATTTTCGATTTTTAAATGTAACACCCTGTATATTATTACATTTGCAATCTGCATAATTTTCTGAATATAATGGTACCAAATAAGTGGCATTTCAACTGTTAATAAACAAAATAACAACTATGGCCTATCCAAACCTATATGCAATTTACGTCATCAATAAAAAGTTACTAGATTGTTTATTTGTAATTCGGTTTGAAGTTTGGAAAGTGGCATATTCTATAGATGATTTATCTGCGCACATATTAGATGGCATAAAGAAAGACTATAATTTAGTAGAACTGTAAAAATACGAGGTACGAGGTGACAGCACTGTGTGAAACGTCATCATCTAGTAACTTTTTATTGATGACGTGAATTGCTTATAGGTTTGTATAAAATGTATAACAAAATTAGGGGAGTCTATCATGATTCTGTTACACACGGTATGTTAGACGAAATTTCTTACTTTAGAAATTATGAAGATTTTACGTATTTTTAACTAAACTTCGGCATTGCCCACAAATTTCGTTATTCTATTGGTTCTATTTTAAATCTTTTTATATTTCGTCAGAGTTATTGTATTAGGTAAAGTTAAAGAATAATTTTTGCTTTAATAGAAACGTTAAAAGATCTTTTTTTTTCGCAATAGATACTTATACCTATATGTAATACCTATAACTCCTACAATACCTATATTAGTGTATAAATGTAATCCTCATAACTATTTTAATTTCATTAAGTTTGAAGCAAATTGCTTTCATTTCTGAATTAAATCCTTGTAATTTTAATTTAAGGCACCTAATTAGTTATATTTGACTGTATCTTTGTGGCTATCGATTTACTTAATAAATATTTTAGATTACGTTTGATCGACAAAAATTGATATCAAGGTCAAATAGTAAATACACCTTCGATATGCCTAGGTATACAATTTAATTATTGTATTAAATACCTCATTATTCTAAAGTAAAGACGTTTTTAAGCCTATTCCTATTTCCCATAGCATCAAATTGACATATCTACAACTCTATTAATTAACGTTTTAGATGTGCAAGCCCCGCCGTCATCGTATATGGGACACAGGGTAAGCCTAACACCCAGATGTCATTCTGCTAAAGTATGGGACGATTCAGTTACCCTCGACGTACGACGGAAATCCGCTATAAGTAGACTATGTGGTTCGGGCAGTTACGGGCCCGAACGAAGCGCTGATGGTACAGTTCTACTTAGGTAAGTTCCTGCCTTACCATTTTTAAGATGTCTTAAAATTAATTACACTTACGTTTGCGGAAGAAAACTGGGAATTATTCTTGTTTTTGGTTTTAAATAAATCATGCACTACACCACATTCACGTTACTTTAATAAATTTTGACAACTACTGTTGATTACATCAAAAAAAAATGTAAAATTTGGTTGTGTAGCAACAATTTTAAATGTGGACATTTAAAAGGTTTTGCTTTTGACAAATAAATGTATTGTAGGTAGTCGATTTTAATAGTAAAAACATAATTTAGATAATTTCAAAATTAACATGTTAGTTAACATTAACCATATTATACAATAATATATTGTTCATTACCAAAACAAATATTTGATTATGTATATAATTTATTATTTGTAATTATTTACCTAATACAAAACTTAATTACAACAAGACCCCGTTTTAACGTTACCCCGATTAACGCTGGCTCGATATAAAATGGGATTCACACCTGTGCAATTTTGTCCCAGCAATTAATTGCATGCGATTTTGGGTCGCTAAAAATTAGTTGAACAAATGTATCTTTAGGTATAATTGGTAATAAGAAAATTACTATAATTAAATGCAATTATTGCACAAATTTAGAACACGTCGAAATTCGTGCGGATTCTGTTTCATTCAATAAGATTGCTGTAGCAAAATTGCACAGGTGCGAACTCTACTTAACGCGGTTTTTTCCAACTCTAAAAACGCGCTAAAATCAATTTATGTCATTTATCGCTTTATGATTTTCATTTATTAACGATAAGTGATGTTCTTTTGTTTATGTAAGTACTTATGATTGATATTTCGGAAATTTTTGCCAATCTAAATTCTAGTGCATGCTACAATATCAATCAGTACACACATTATCCTTTATGATGTAATTAATTAATTTATGACGATACATACCTGTTTAATTCGATAAGTGCAAGAATAACAACAGTTATTATTATTTTTCAGGGTACCTGCGCCACACGTAGTTGCCACCAGGGCGTATAGAATATCTAGCCCCAGTACAAGCGGAAGCGGTTTATATAAACTAACTCGTCTACTTAATCAAGGTCCTAAAAATCAAACAATCGTGGATGACACGAACGTTCCTAGACGATTAAGTTGGGAAAGGTAAGTCTTCCATTTCTTATACAAACAAATGACGGGTGTCCAAAAAATCTTTCGATCTTGGTTGTGGAAGGCTAAAGGTACAAGAAATAATTTATAAGACATGCCTTTATCTTTCCACAGTCAACCGATACTGAAAGACTTTTGGATACCCGTTACATAATATGTTATAATATGTCTCTATGTTCCTTTCTTAAAAATAAAATTTGTGAATGAAACTGAAAAATTATAACCTATCGCAAATTTTCTGCGAGAGCAAAACACTAAACGCACAAATGAAATTTATCATTTTATCGCTTTTGTTTTGCCTGAAAATGTTTTGGTTATTTCAACCGAGTTTACGTACCGACAATATAACAGAATATGTAATAAAAAACATTAGGTATTTGCATCTTTTTATTAAATTGTTGCAGTTTGAATCGTAATAAACTACGTACCAGATAGTAATTCTTGCTGTTATAAAATACTTACTTAAACGGAATTTTCTGATAATATTTCGATTAGATAATATTTTAAGTAACTGTATTCATTTCTTTCTGGATACCTACCTAATATAATTTTTTAAATAAGAATGAAATAAAGCGGTCATTTTTTACCTCTATATTACGTAGGTATTTACAACATATATCTAACTCATTTTCACATCCATTGCCGATGGAGTTTTTAATTATTAATACCTATCTAGGTATCTGAAAGAAAGTGCGTATAGTGGCGAAATTTGTGTTTTTTCCACCGTTTGATGCTCAAAATTATAACTTAAATAAAGCATCTAATAACTTACGAGGGAAGTGTGCAAATGTAAAATTTAAAATCAAAATATAAGATAGAACATTTTTTGAGCTTTCACATAAAATGGTAAGTCTAACTAATTTTGCCTATATTACATATTATACTATATTATTATTATAGGCTCAAATAAAAGCCCAAAAAATGCTCTATCTTATAATGCATAAAAAATTTGATTTTGAATTTGAATTTTACATTCGCACACTTTTCTTGATGGTTAATTGAAAAAAAAAATAGTGATTATCAATATACGAGCCTCGTATGGTGCGCAATTTCTGATTGTCTATCGAAAATACAAAAACTTCAACTTGACATTAACCGTTTATAAAAATAAGTTCAAGGATAATAAAAATATCATCCAAGTACTTAACTTGTAAAACTTTATTTCCATCACCTTCACGGTTATAACGAACAAATCCGCCAACCCTTATAAAAACATCGTTTTTATTTGTCATCGTATTTGATTTGGCCATAGAACATTTATCTCACTCGGCACGTTTGTTTTTAGAATTTGCAGATGCTGCTATTCCATAAGTTTTGTTTACTGTCGCACAAACTTCAATTCGTTCTTGTGTTTACAATTTGTAGGATAGATTCGGTTTGTACAACAAACCGCTACAACAAAAGCGCTATTGAAATGGCGATAATTTAAAATTCCTAAGAGATTTCGTGTTTTTTATAGTTATGTACGCATAGATTATTAAGTGCGACCCACGCCGGCTAATAATATTTTTATATTTGTTTCTGTCGCCTTTTCGCAACATTTGATTCAATTTCAGCTCGACCCCTTTATATGTGGAGTAATATGATTTCGAATCTTTCAAATAGAATTTGGCTTTCTCGTTTTCTCTCGAGTTACTTCGACGTTTTTATTACAACGGTTGTCCTAACCGTTCGGTGATAGGTTGAAATATTTTTTTATCGGCTCCTGCGCTCCTTCGAGAATTTTCTTTTTGATTTTTAGATATATATTTTACTAGCTGCTTATCAATTCATCGAAAATGGGTGTATAGATAATTGCGTTGATGATTTGTAGTAATTTAAAAATACGTCGATCTGACGTGAATTATTTATTCGACTCATATACGATTAGTTACGTATTTATATACGTAATTTGTATACGTATACGTTAGTCGATTAGTTAAAAAACTAGTCCAATTAATAGAAAACGCTAGAGCGACACTTATTTAATTTAATCATTAACTTACCGAAGATAACGAATATCTCCGGAACGGTTGATGTTTGGACCCATGTTAATACTACATGTTCGTAATTTTTTTGACATCATTGTTTGAACAACCTGTAGGTTTAACCATTTTTAACCATGTTGTACCACGTTAATCATTTCAGGTAATCATTTTAATTACCTGAAATGATGAAAAAAAAATAGTGTTACGAAAATTGTTATATTTTATTTGGCCGTCCTATAGGTGACGAAATTAAATCGAACTATACTTGTTTGAACTCTTCTAAAGATATCCCACTCCCTATATTTTTTTCAAGGCTGTGACTTTATCCGTTTCGGAGAAAAAAATATTTTTAATTTTTGTACTTTATGCCATAACTCGGGAACTACGTGGATTGAGGGTTTGAAATTATAATTTACTTTAGTAATTTAGTGTTGGGCCATGAGGTATCATGTGTGTGAAAATACCACCATGAGAAAGCCGAGCAGACCCTTTAAAAAAGTGCATTTTTTCTTTTTCTTTTTTCAATGGTTAAAACCTTCAATAATTAGGTGATTGCAATGTGAAAATTGGTGCTAATTTCAGGATAATAATGTGACGAGCATTAAGTACGTTTCTGTAAAGATTTTCTTAGTTGAGCGATATTTGGGTCCTTTACATCTCTTAAAAATTTTTAGTACTACTTTAACAAAACAATTAAATACATTTGCTCGACCTTTTTTACTATTACTTACTTCTATGTTGAAAAACCGCATGTAAAAAATATAACATCAAATATTGAAACTATAAAACAAGAAATGTAATACTTAAATTGAGTTATAAATTTCATTTGTTATAAGTAATAAGTAATCAGAAATAATTTGTTTCCTTTGTAACATTGTATTACTTACCTAGGCATATAAAATTATTATTATTATTGAAGTGCAAGGCTTCGATAAATTCTATTTTTCTGCTTTATGCATATTTCTTTTGAAAATTACTTGACGACTGAAATTCTAGAATTACAAGATTATTGCGAGCTTTGATTTTTTACCATTTTTAGTTGATCCGAATTTTCTCGAATGCAAAACCTTAATACACTTATTTTACATTCTATTACGTTCGTATTACAAAATGACAGTACCTATATTATTATTAAAGAAATTGAAAACCGTTAAATTTAATAAAATTTATGAAGACGCGGGTGCGTGTGTGGGTGTAGACAATTTATTATGGGTCTATAAATACATTCTTATATTAGGTGTACCAATAGATATGTAATAAAAGTGCCTATATTGAATAACTAGTGCTGAAAGGCGGATATTTCCCGCGAGTTTGCAATATCCTTTCAGCCCACGTGTTATGCACTTACGTACTTTTCCGACGACCACAAATATTTTTATTTCAAAATTTTGATTTTTGACATTTAACGTAGGTACTTTAACGCTACTAAAAGCGACCGCCATTGACAATTAGTAATAAAACATTTTTTACGTAAAATCATTGCGTGAAGGCTAGAAGGTTTTTGATTGGCCGAATAGCGTATGCAATGATTGCACACGGGCTACAAATTTTTCGATTGGTTAACGAGTTTCTTTACGCACGGTCGGCCTATTTATTTGTAGAGGTCAACTTTCGGTGACATTTAATGGTGTGAATTTGTGCACTTTTTATGATGGTCGTCGAAAAAGTGTATTACACAATTTTTAAGAAA
The DNA here is from genome assembly GCA_036326145.1 of Rhagophthalmus giganteus. Lineage (NCBI taxonomy): Eukaryota > Metazoa > Arthropoda > Insecta > Coleoptera > Rhagophthalmidae > Rhagophthalmus > Rhagophthalmus giganteus. Next base: position 4,564,930 of record JARFJA010000056.1, on the reverse strand, counting down.
TATCACGATTTTATAATATAGAAAATTATAATGATTACCTGTAGGTACTTATTCTTACTTATACAAATATATAACATCAGTTTCTCTTTGAAATAAAGTTTTCTTTAATTTTTAAACATCATTTTATCGTAACTAGTTTTAGTTCTTTTAGTTTAAACTGTAGCTTTCTAATATTTTTTCAGTTTTCAATTTAAAAAAATTAAAATTTGTTGAAATCTTTATAAAGTAGTTTTTGACTAGAAGCTAAAATAGAAGAATGTTTTACAAGTATTTCTTTTGAAATGGCGTAAATACTGGCCTGTTGATAATGTAGGTATATTGTATAGGTAGGTATGTATTTGCACACCAAAAAAAAAATGTTTGTAGGTACATATTGAGTTGTTTCGATAAAATAAAAAGACATAGATATTAAGACTAAAATAAAGTGAATATATTTAGAGAAATTACCGTGAACTCTTCGCTCTTTAATGAACGAAGATAACAAGCGAACGACGACATAATTTTGCTTTTGGAATGAGTTCGGTCGGAAACTTTTGTATTTTGTTTTCTTAAAAAGACGTCATTTATTCAAAATGTTTCTAATTATAAGTTGCATTTATTGTTCGGCGCATTTTATTGAGATTACTTCATATCTAAACAAATGGTCACGTTTCCAGTATAGGTAAATCAACGTAACTTACGACTATATATGTTATATAGCGTTATATTTATTTATCTAACAATTATATAGTAGATAGATATAAATGTACATACTTTGTAAGTAAATAGATAACTGGAAATTTTCTTTTGTTACTTTTATTCAATAGCTCTGACGCGGACGGGGGTTACGTGTTTAAAGTAAATCTAGGTGTTTGACTTGTCGTGATTTTTCTAAATCTGAAATTGTCCGGTCATACCGTCTAACGATAATACCTATTCCTCTTTTAGACGGAAAAAGTATAGCTAGACCCTTGTTATTACGTTTACATATACATATACATATCCTGCGAAGAGATCTATAAAACACGTTTCTCTTCAAATATAGAAAATTATATTTATACTTCTTTACTGAAAGATGGAAATTATTGGGTAGTAAAATATTTAAAAATTTAACTTGCCGAGTGAACGTTTTAATTTTTATCAACATAATAAATCACGTTTGTAGAAATCGAAAGTTCGCAGATAAGACGAAATTATATAGACCTAAACAAAGACAAACTTTGCAGTGAATAGATACTTATCTATATAGATACATGTTTCTTAAAGTTGTATTTTTGAATGAATTTTATAAAACAGATAAATTTGCTGAAAACTATTTGTCTTTTTGGCGAATGTATTTACCTACTTTGTTTTTGCAATAAAATATCAGTTAGGCAAGTATACCTATAATGCTTACCTTAAGTTTTAAGGTGTAATGTGTTTTACTTCTTTTTTTAAATTCAAATAGCAGCTGCACATGATGTTTGTAGATACATATACTTATCTTGCTGACATGCTGACTTGAAATCGTAAACGGAGTGTATATTATAGTGTATATTATTAGGATTCCGTCTTGCATTACGACTTAGAACTGTAGGTGCAGGTAAAACTAGTGTCTATGCCGGACTTAATAAACAAAAACTATTGGTGTTATGAAATTTAACTTATGTAAATATTAATTCCGTCAAAGACCACTCGTTATTTTTGAAGTTTCTCAATCTATCTTTGAAGCAGGTAGATAGATATAGACCGTACGACTTGATATTACCTTTACTTAATTATTCAATACATAGGTAAATACCCACTTATGTATATAAAATAGAATTGTTCTTCAATATAAGTAATACTTATAAAGTTATTAGATATTCGTGCATTTTGAAAATATTGTATTTTATTCGATGATCTAAATAGTGAAATAACTGTAACATGAATATACGAAAGTACATAAGTAGTATCTAAATAATAGTAGTACGTTTTTTATTTATTAATAAAAATCACAAGTTACACGCTTTTAATTTCAGAAAAGTGAATAACAATCGCCTTCCTCGTTCATCAAGTATCGATTCAATGGTGGAGACCGTATGGGCTGAAAGTATTGCTGAAGCCATTGCCCCACCATCTATTGAAAAAAGGTCCTCGCTGCGACCCGAACGACCTCTGGCGCTGGTCTCTCCCACTGTCGGACGTCGTATGAAAGGACAACGAGGGATTAACGGTAAGTTAGCCGTATGATTAATTTGTCGAACAACTTATTGGGCCTTCTCGAACGGTTATTAAATTGTTATCGATTTCGCGAGTTTTCTCGACTCCCAATTACGACTGGGCAAATCTATTAAAGTAGGTAATTGAATAAAAATCTCGCTTTTACTTCCTTTTAGGCATTTCCGCTTTCCACAACGAAATCATAATGAAAAATGTAAATTACAATAAAAGATGAGGGAGTGTAATTTAAATTCTATACTTTTATTAGCATTTTAGTTCAACTTTCTACATAATTTAAAGCCCTATAATTTATATTAGTTAAGTTGGAATTAATTTGATAATTCAGATTTTCAATTACACATTTGCGTAATTTACTGATAAAAAATATAAATCTAAGAGGATAAATAATTTATAGAAAACGATTAAAAAAAATTATTTAAAGCTGCCCCAAAACTTTCACTCGTTTAAAATTAAAAGTGATCGACAACATTCAGATTGAAAATTTATTAGTTACGTGGTGGCGGTGGCGGTGGCGGTGGCGATGGAGGAATATTACTCAAAATTAAACATAATCAAGCTTAGGACTAAATTAATATTTAATTTAAAACTTCTGCAGTTTCATCGGATCTGATTAACTGTAAACTTTTATCGGCGCAATTGTAGGTTTTTTTTTCTGTCGAAAACCGAGAGAAATGAAAATAAAATTAGGCCGAGTCCTCGAAAAAAACGTTAAAATAAAACAACGAATAACTATATCTACGCTACGCTATACGAATTATAACCGGATTCTTTTAGTGAAAAAATAAACTGTCCTACAAGTTTCTATAATTAATACCCACTTTAACATTCTTATTATCGCACTGTAAAACGAATTTATTTTGCACATTCGAGAGAAATTAGCTTTATGCAGGTGCATAATGTATTTCAAATATCAATATGAATATTCAATATGAAATATTCAAAATTCTAGTATTTCAAATATTAATTTATAATAATAATATCTATTTAATATCTATCTATTTTATTTTTAATATTTATACAAGGTGATTTATAATGAGTCTAAAAAAAATTAACAAAACTAAAAATGTGTTATAAACATGAATCCTTTCTCAAATAATTACAAAACTGCAGGATACATATAAAAATTTTATCAGTATATATATATATATATATATATATATATATATATATATATATATATACATCTAGTTGTAAAATAGGCAATTGTGGATGATATTATATCTACCAAATTTTACGAGACAATGTTTCAACGTTTAAACATTTCCTTGTAAAATTTTTCTTTTTAATACTGCAGTTGGCTCCTTTAATTTTGACACCCTATTCGAGACAATATAATCTATAAGTCATTAAATTGATGACAGACGTTTGTGATCACGTGGTACAATTTTAACTCGGTAAATAAACAAAAGTTGACTATCGTTGCTTATCTTTTCTAAGTGCTAGAACAAATGTAGAGCATTATTTTTAAATTCCTCTTTAAAAAGTATTTAAATAATGTTCTCGGCTAGAAATGGCCAACTTAACTGGTTTTCGTATAAAAAAATAAAAACGAAAATCTCAATTTTCAGTTTTTTTGCGATGGTTTTAAAATTAAAAAAAATGACAAAACAATTTTTTTTCACGTTATTAATTAGCTTAAAAATGCGCAACTTTGCCTCAATTTAACCGACTTTGTCTCTCTTAAGATAACCGAAATCCTCATATATTTACTCGAAAAACGCGCACCCTGCATATAATTGGTATATAATTTATATATGTTGGTACATATAATGAACATTTATTTATACGATATGGATTATTTATAACTTAAACTGTAGGCGTATTTAGTATATACACGTAATATTATTGTAACTAATCTTTGTAAAAAAAAATTAGGTACTCACGATAAATTATTAAAATTTCTCCGAATGTTATTGACTTTCATAATGAATAACCGTTACGTAATCTTGTCATCTTACAACTGCACTTTCATTATTGTAGCTACGTATTTAATTTAAATTCCATTTAAATAGTTAAAAGTCCATTTAAACGCTATAACTAAATGCCGCTCAATATTTACCTTCCAAAAATCCAAAAAGGTAGCCAGCTAAAGCACATTTCAAAAATATTAAAAAAAATAACATCTATAAAAACATTTCTACGTATTCATAAAACTTACTTAAATATTTCAAATTGAATAAATTATTTAATGGTCGATTTTCGTAAAATTTTGTTACCGACTATACTTGTACCTGTGCCGTTACACGGTGTATCCTATACAAAGCAACGCTTCTTTTAAAGGAAGATACCAATATACAGTTTTGTCCAAGTTAAGCAGAAATGGACATAAACCAAAACTCGTCACCTTCAGTTATTCACCGCAGGTTCGAGCGGTACAATAAAGAGTCATGAACGTGTTAAATTATCGTTGCATAATTAACAAATTTGTGTTTCTTATTAGATGATTTGCGAGTATTTAGTTAAAAATTAAAGTATGTGACGTATCGTTCAGTTCTTATTTTTATTAAACCGGACGCGGGCGTTAAATTTTAACCGTTGAGAACTTTGCCAGGTGAATAGGTATAATGATCTTTGTTTATTTTTCGTTTGCCCGTGTAAGTTCGTTATTGGAGGTTATGTTATTGTTAATTGTTTGTTAGTGTACCAGTAATCTAACTTTTCATCTGATTGTTTTTGTTTTTTTAACATACATCTGTAATTGTTGGAAATAGCATTTGCTGAACTTATGGAAAAAGGTAAGGATTAAATTGTTTAAGAAAAAGACTATACATATTGTTTTGGTCACCTAAAAAAATGTTTCTGCGATATGGTCTCTATGGTTGCCGTAGCAGCCGATTTTATTTTTTCAAATGGCAACGTTAGTTTTTACATTTTAAATTCGTAATATTTTTCTGCATGTAATAAGATAAAACTGTTATGGAGTTATGAGTAAAAAATAATATTATATGATCGTGGCCGGCTTCGATATACTTTGTAGGTTGTTAGGTTGAAATGAATTGCATTATACGCCATTCGATAGAACATTTTATGGTGATCATTTTGAGATAAGACACTACGAATCAATCGTTTGATCTGTGAAGGTACAATTTGAATATGAACTGGTATCATTTTTTAACCCCAGAAAAAATATAAATAGGTAGTTGTCGTTGATCTAGGATCGTGATTTTTTAAGGGTTTTTAAGAAATCCATTCAATTTCATTGAAATTCGTTAAAATTTGAGAAAAAGTTTACCAAACATTCTCAAAAATGAATATTTTAAATCATTAATTCTGTCATTTTCACTCCTTAAACGTAGCTGGAAACTTAACGATCAAGATAGATCTTATTTTTGTGAAAATTATCATGTTTTGATAATTTTATTATAATAGTATATTCGGATAGTCATTAATGTAAACAATTGCAGGAATTTATGAATTATTATGTAAGTAGCATATTTTTATCATAATTTGAATTTCATGTTAGTAGCGGTGAAGTAGTTGTTGTCAATTAAGTACCTACATTAGTCATCTAAGGCAAAGACATCATCTGTTAAAATTCGGTAATAATATTTCGATTTTTTCCACCGGAAAAATCTATTTGTATTGCCGCGAAACGTATCTTCTTATAACTACGCGAAGCAACAATATGTGCTCTCCTGTAAAATTTACTTTTTGTGGGTTACGCCTTTTTGGAAAAACTGCGTCGATATTTAGCACCTTTAGTACATTTTTACTAATCCTTATTATTAAATAATTTGTTGATTAAAAACCTACAATTTAGAATGAATAATGATTTTAAAGATTATTTTTCGTAGATGTCTTCTCTTTGCCCTAAAATTTTGTTCATAACATTTCTTCGTTAATCTATTATTATAAAAAAATACATATGACAACACTGTAAAACAATAAATGCTGTTATCATCTTGTCAAATTTTGACATTTACAAAAAAATTAATTCTGCTTGCTTGTGCTATTTAGTTTTGTGTCGTTCCTAATTTTCGCGTTCTTTGCTTTTCGTTATTTTATTTATTCTAATTTCGTTTCTTGAGACAATAATGGTTTTATGAAAATAATTCCACGAATCGATTATCTAACGTTTTTCTCATTATTGTAAAACCGGCCCTTAGTACTTAAATGTTACGCTATACGGAATACATATCCTTCGTTACCGTGCATTGCTTATTAATTCAACAACTGTATGGATTCAGTGTTGCCAAACATATGTTTCTTTCAAATGGATCTCGAGGACACGGTAAGTCTGGTACAACATTTTGGTATTTAGATTTTCGACTTAGAATTTTACGAGGAATATCGCCACGCGTAGCTAATCCGCCAATTTATATACACCCTGTATATTTACAAAATGTAAAATCAGTGGGTACCTATTATTTTCGTGATATGAAACAGCATTTGACAAACAACGTAGTAGTACAATACTATGTTGTAGGTACGTACTAGGTAGGTAATTACCTATTACAGTATATAGGATACGCAGATAGAATATTTCCCAATTTATTTGAGCTCATTGAACTGAAATTGAAAGCACATGTTAGAAAATCTATAATAGTCTCGATAGATAAGTATTAGCCGAATGCCCGAAGAAGATACCTGCGTCATCAATTTGTAAATTTAGTAACGATAAACGATAAACATTTGTATCGTGACAAAGATACATTCGTTATGACGCTGCTCACCTTTGGCAATTCGGCTTATATTATATTAATTTACGGCACCACGTTTCTCAAACAATTCCTTTCTGATTCTTAAAATACTTTTTAATAACTGTACTTATTACAAAATAAAAATTCTCTTTCGGCTTTTTTGTTAAATTTTATTTAATTACTTAAAAATTTTTACATCGAAACGTAGTCTTATCTAATCAGAATCGCATTTCTTAATTAAAATTTTTACTAAGTATCGTTATCGTTAAATTAGAAAATTAGAAACTGGGCTGCAATTTGCCCTTGGTTGGCCTCCAAGGCAATAGACTTTAATGATAGGTACTATATATAGCACTGAACTCCTAGTAACATTTATACCTAGCTGAACGCAAAAAAATGCGAAATTAATAATCTAACCAGATTTTCGTTAATATTAGCTTTCTTCAAAAATTCAATTTGATTCAATCAGAATTTTGTTTTTAATCACAATTTTTCCTGCCATTGTAGTAGAAGAACGGGAATAGTTGTTTCCACACCAAGCTTATGGTAGGGCTTAGGGGTACATGAAAAGCTTAAGGCCTCTTAGGAGAGCTCGCTCGTGGAGGAGGTTCAAATTCGCTTGTTTTACCGAACTTTCGCTAAAAATTACAGCCAAAATAATAATTTTGGAAATTTGATCGTTGCACAATTATATTATTTTAACCTATAGAATTTGACGTATGCATCGATTTTGTAGAAAAAAATGTTTATTTTCTTGTAATTCTTCAATACAATTTTCACTACATTCCAAATAAAAGGCATTTTTAAACCTAAAATTTAAACAAAAATAAACATTTCTTCTACAAAATCGATGCATACGTCAAATTCTATAGGTTAAAATAATATAATTGTGTAACGATCAAATTTCCAAAATTATTATTTTGGCTGTAATCTTTAGCGAAAGTTCCGTAAAACAAGCGAATTTGAACCTTAAAGCGAGCTCTCCTAAGAGGCCTTAAATCTACAATCTATATCCTCAACTTATAGTCATAATAATATGTATATGTACATATTATGCATTTACAGTAAAATTTTGCTTTATTGTCAACATCCCATAAAACATTTTTGTAATTAACAATAAGTAATCGATATTTTTAGAAATTTATGCGGTCAGGTCAGGTAGTGTTCAGTTAGTGTAATCCTTACGTGAAAATATCGTATTTGATAGATATACATAGGTACGTTATTGTTTAACCAACCGTGAATTAAATTGTTATCAAATAAAACCGGCTTAATCATTTGTCAAACTCAAACTTTTTCACTTCGTTTCGATATACCTACCTAAATAACAACTTGAACAGTTATTTATTTTTAAAGTAAACATCAGTTAGGTAATTTTGTAAAAACTACTACCTACCTATCATATTTAAAAATGAAATAGGTACAGACCAACGATAAATTATAATTCCAACTTACTGGAATCGGTGGTATTAATCAAGTAATGCAGTTCGTCCTGAAATGAGACGATATTTCAGTTAGGTTTAGCTTTAACATATAACCGACGATTTCGACTGCCGGAATAATGGATACTGTGAAGTCATTACCGTTGAAAATTTAGGTAAAACGTATTGCTGAGGGTTAAGATTAAGAGCTGCGTTGGATTTAATGCAAACGTGATGTAGAACGAAAACAACTGACGAGGAAAATTAGGCAGGTGGAAATCTCAGAAAAATTTGAAACTTTGCAGGATTCTAGTACTAGTCGACCCTAATCAAGAGCCGTATTCCGTTCGTGCTCTTACGCGGTTTAAGAGGATGAAATACACCTTTGAAAATTGGAACTTTTTTCGATTTTGCTTATTATTTGTGAAATAGCAGGAGCTATTGCCAACAAACTACATATTTTTGTAAATGACTGTTCAAGATCTACATTATGATACAAAAATTAGGGATGAAAATCCTAAGGGTGTCATCCCTTCGAGTTTTCACCCCTAATTTTTGCCATACTTGGGTACATTTTTACATCGGCAGACATATATATTCATGTAAAGGACAATTAAAATTGTAATTTGAGAAAAAAACAACACGATGTAGCTTTTTTTACAGTAGGTGACATATTGATAATTTATTCATTTGGAGGGAGGGTCTGCCAGGTTTGCGAGGCAGACCACAATAATTCTGAATAATTGATATTTCTCTAAAGTCTATAATAAATTTTATCAAGTATCAAGTTTATCAAAAACGATTAGAACAAAAATTCAATTGCCTACCACCGCCACCGGTTGGATATTTCCTACCACATTATCTCTTAAACACACTAAGAAAATTTTAGTAGTGTTGTAACATAGGTTTTTGTGCGATGGGAGCTTGGGCTATTATAGAGGTCGTAGTGGAGTTTGATAAAAAAAAATGCGGATAATGACCGAAAATTTTTAAAATATGTACTTTTTAGGAAATTTATTTTAAAATGATGTATTTTTTATGCAATAAAATTATTTGAATAATCACTATCTACTGCCTTTATATCGTAAAATTATAAATTTACTCTATTTTTAATTTAAAAACTTCGCGTACTCTTAAGCATTGAAAATTTCCCTAATACAAAACCATAAACCAGATAAAAGTTTAATCGCATTTTTATGTGGCCGATAAAATACAAAACAACTAATAAAACATGTGCACCGCCTACTTTCATAGCTTATCAGAGTGCAAACAAACAACTGAATGTTTTTAAAATAAAAACGGGATTTCCCAGTACCCACATACCGTGTGTCCCAGGATGGAGTTGACAAGAGGAAAAAAATCTTTATTATTGATTTTACGACAAAAAGTCATTCTTTATAAAAAGTTCTGCTTGTTGAGTAGATAAATTAACCATCGGTAAATCTAAGATTAAATGTACAGAATGTCCACAAATTAAGATAAAATGAAAATGCTTCAACAGAAAAGTATCATTTATTGCATGTTTTATAGTTTAAGTACAAAATTTCAATTAATTAAAGTCAACAAAAATTACTCTACAAGGCCACCTACAACTTCCACACATACATTCGCCCTTTTAATAAATTCACCATAGACTTTGCGTATGGTTTGTGGTCTATTTATCTCATTCACCGCATCTTGTATTCGTGCTTTTAGTATTTCCTGATCATGCGGCAGGTCATTTTCGTAAACTTTTTGTTTTAAAGTACCCCACAAAAAAAAATCAAGAGGTGTCAGGTCAGGTGATCAGGATGGTTAATTTATCTACTCAACAAGCAGAACTTTTTATAAAGAATGACTTTTTGTCGTAAAATCAATAATAAAGATTTTTTTCCTCTTGTCAACTCCATCCTGGGACACACGGTATGTGGGTACTGGGAAATCCCGTTTTTATTTTAAAAACATTCAGTTGTTTGTTTGCACTCTGATAAGCTATGAAAGTAGGCGGTGCACATGTTTTATTAGTTGTTTTGTATTTTATCGGCCACATAAAAATGCGATTAAACTTTTATCTGGTTTATGGTTTTGTATTAGGGAAATTTTCAATGCTTAAGAGTACGCGAAGTTTTTAAATTAAAAATAGAGTAAATTTATAATTTTACGATATAAAGGCAGTAGATAGTGATTATTCAAATAATTTTATTGCATAAAAAATACATCATTTTAAAATAAATTTCCTAAAAAGTACATATTTTAAAAATTTTCGGTCATTATCCGCATTTTTTTTTATCAAACTCCACTACGACCTCTATAATAGCCCAAGCTCCCATCGCACAAAAACCTATGTTACAACACTACTAAAATTTTCTTAGTGTGTTTAAGAGATAATGTGGTAGGAAATATCCAACCGGTGGCGGTGGTAGGCAATTGAATTTTTGTTCTAATCGTTTTTGATAAACTTGATACTTGATAAAATTTATTATAGACTTTAGAGAAATATCAATTATTCAGAATTATTGTGGTCTGCCTCGCAAACCTGGCAGACCCTCCCTCCAAATGAATAAATTATCAATATGTCACCTACTGTAAAAAAAGCTACATCGTGTTGTTTTTTTCTCAAATTACAATTTTAATTGTCCTTTACATGAATATATATGTCTGCCGATGTAAAAATGTACCCAAGTATGGCAAAAATTAGGGGTGAAAACTCGAAGGGATGACACCCTTAGGATTTTCATCCCTAATTTTTGTATCATAATGTAGATCTTGAACAGTCATTTACAAAAATATGTAGTTTGTTGGCAATAGCTCCTGCTATTTCACAAATAATAAGCAAAATCGAAAAAAGTTCCAATTTTCAAAGGTGGATTTCATCCTCTTAAACCGCGTAAGAGCACGAACGGAATACGGCTCTTGATTAGGGTCGACTAGTACTAGAATCCTGCAAAGTTTCAAATTTTTCTGAGATTTCCACCTGCCTAATTTTCCTCGTCAGTTGTTTTCGTTCTACATCACGTTTGCATTAAATCCAACGCAGCTCTTAATCTTAACCCTCAGCAATACGTTTTACCTAAATTTTCAACGGTAATGACTTCACAGTATCCATTATTCCGGCAGTCGAAATCGTCGGTTATATGTTAAAGCTAAACCTAACTGAAATATCGTCTCATTTCAGGACGAACTGCATTACTTGATTAATACCACCGATTCCAGTAAGTTGGAATTATAATTTATCGTTGGTCTGTACCTATTTCATTTTTAAATATGATAGGTAGGTAGTAGTTTTTACAAAATTACCTAACTGATGTTTACTTTAAAAATAAATAACTGTTCAAGTTGTTATTTAGGTAGGTATATCGAAACGAAGTGAAAAAGTTTGAGTTTGACAAATGATTAAGCCGGTTTTATTTGATAACAATTTAATTCACGGTTGGTTAAACAATAACGTACCTATGTATATCTATCAAATACGATATTTTCACGTAAGGATTACACTAACTGAACACTACCTGACCTGACCGCATAAATTTCTAAAAATATCGATTACTTATTGTTAATTACAAAAATGTTTTATGGGATGTTGACAATAAAGCAAAATTTTACTGTAAATGCATAATATGTACATATACATATTATTATGACTATAAGTTGAGGATATAGATTGTAGATTTAAGGCCTCTTAGGAGAGCTCGCTTTAAGGTTCAAATTCGCTTGTTTTACGGAACTTTCGCTAAAGATTACAGCCAAAATAATAATTTTGGAAATTTGATCGTTACACAATTATATTATTTTAACCTATAGAATTTGACGTATGCATCGATTTTGTAGAAAAAAATGTTTATTTTCTTGTAATTCTTCAATACAATTTTCACTACATTCCAAATAAAAGGCATTTTTAAACCTAAAATTTAAACAAAAATAAACATTTCTTCTACAAAATCGATGCATACGTCAAATTCTATAGGTTAAAATAATATAATTGTGTAACGATCAAATTTCCAAAATTATTATTTTGGCTGTAATCTTTAGCGAAAGTTCCGTAAAACAAGCGAATTTGAACCTTAAAGCGAGCTCTCCTAAGAGGCCTTAAATCTACAATCTATATCCTCAACTTATAGTCATAATAATATGTATATGTACATATTATGCATTTACAGTAAAATTTTGCTTTATTGTCAACATCCCATAAAACATTTTTGTAATTAACAATAAGTAATCGATATTTTTAGAAATTTATGCGGTCAGGTCAGGTAGTGTTCAGTTAGTGTAATCCTTACGTGAAAATATCGTATTTGATAGATATACATAGGTACGTTATTGTTTAACCAACCGTGAATTAAATTGTTATCAAATAAAACCGGCTTAATCATTTGTCAAACTCAAACTTTTTCACTTCGTTTCGATATACCTACCTAAATAACAACTTGAACAGTTATTTATTTTTAAAGTAAACATCAGTTAGGTAATTTTGTAAAAACTACTACCTACCTATCATATTTAAAAATGAAATAGGTACAGACCAACGATAAATTATAATTCCAACTTACTGGAATCGGTGGTATTAATCAAGTAATGCAGTTCGTCCTGAAATGAGACGATATTTCAGTTAGGTTTAGCTTTAACATATAACCGACGATTTCGACTGCCGGAATAATGGATACTGTGAAGTCATTACCGTTGAAAATTTAGGTAAAACGTATTGCTGAGGGTTAAGATTAAGAGCTGCGTTGGATTTAATGCAAACGTGATGTAGAACGAAAACAACTGACGAGGAAAATTAGGCAGGTGGAAATCTCAGAAAAATTTGAAACTTTGCAGGATTCTAGTACTAGTCGACCCTAATCAAGAGCCGTATTCCGTTCGTGCTCTTACGCGGTTTAAGAGGATGAAATCCACCTTTGAAAATTGGAACTTTTTTCGATTTTGCTTATTATTTGTGAAATAGCAGGAGCTATTGCCAACAAACTACATATTTTTGTAAATGACTGTTCAAGATCTACATTATGATACAAAAATTAGGGATGAAAATCCTAAGGGTGTCATCCCTTCGAGTTTTCACCCCTAATTTTTGCCATACTTGGGTACATTTTTACATCGGCAGACATATATATTCATGTAAAGGACAATTAAAATTGTAATTTGAGAAAAAAACAACACGATGTAGCTTTTTTTACAGTAGGTGACATATTGATAATTTATTCATTTGGAGGGAGGGTCTGCCAGGTTTGCGAGGCAGACCACAATAATTCTGAATAATTGATATTTCTCTAAAGTCTATAATAAATTTTATCAAGTATCAAGTTTATCAAAAACGATTAGAACAAAAATTCAATTGCCTACCACCGCCACCGGTTGGATATTTCCTACCACATTATCTCTTAAACACACTAAGAAAATTTTAGTAGTGTTGTAACATAGGTTTTTGTGCGATGGGAGCTTGGGCTATTATAGAGGTCGTAGTGGAGTTTGATAAAAAAAAATGCGGATAATGACCGAAAATTTTTAAAATATGTACTTTTTAGGAAATTTATTTTAAAATGATGTATTTTTTATGCAATAAAATTATTTGAATAATCACTATCTACTGCCTTTATATCGTAAAATTATAAATTTACTCTATTTTTAATTTAAAAACTTCGCGTACTCTTAAGCATTGAAAATTTCCCTAATACAAAACCATAAACCAGATAAAAGTTTAATCGCATTTTTATGTGGCCGATAAAATACAAAACAACTAATAAAACATGTGCACCGCCTACTTTCATAGCTTATCAGAGTGCAAACAAACAACTGAATGTTTTTAAAATAAAAACGGGATTTCCCAGTACCCACATACCGTGTGTCCCAGGATGGAGTTGACAAGAGGAAAAAAATCTTTATTATTGATTTTACGACAAAAAGTCATTCTTTATAAAAAGTTCTGCTTGTTGAGTAGATAAATTAACCATCGGTAAATCTAAGATTAAATGTACAGAATGTCCACAAATTAAGATAAAATGAAAATGCTTCAACAGAAAAGTATCATTTATTGCATGTTTTATAGTTTAAGTACAAAATTTCAATTAATTAAAGTCAACAAAAATTACTCTACAAGGCCACCTACAACTTCCACACATACATTCGCCCTTTTAATAAATTCACCATAGACTTTGCGTATGGTTTGTGGTCTATTTATCTCATTCACCGCATCTTGTATTCGTGCTTTTAGTATTTCCTGATCATGCGGCAGGTCATTTTCGTAAACTTTTTGTTTTAAAGTACCCCACAAAAAAAAATCAAGAGGTGTCAGGTCAGGTGATCAGGATGGTTAATTTATCTACTCAACAAGCAGAACTTTTTATAAAGAATGACTTTTTGTCGTAAAATCAATAATAAAGATTTTTTTCCTCTTGTCAACTCCATCCTGGGACACACGGTATAAACTCGAATGCATTTATATATAGAATTCTGGCAAAACCGCTTCAGATCTTTCGAGTTAGTGGTACATTTGCCATAGAAAAAATCCGGACAGTTGAAGGATAGAATTTTAAAAATGTTTGGTTGTGAATTGGGTTTTAGGTAAAATGCTTGTATTTTTAAAAGGGATTATTGTAAGCCACAAATCATCATTGTTACCTACAAAGTGGACAACTCTTTGTCAGCAAAATACTTTAGAAGCAAGTGGTAGGCAGGTTTAGTTTATGCTTTCTGTAAATTTAAAAATTTGTTGATCGACGTAATATATCGATCGCGTTTTGCCAAAAGCACGTAACTCACAATTTTTGTGAAAATGAGTTATTCTGACTATCTTACACATTTAAAACAAAGACAACGTCTGATAAAATCTAGTAACAATATTTCGATTTTTTTCACCGGAAAAATCGATTTATATTTCCGCGAAACGTATCTTGTTATAGCTACACGGCGACATAACATGTGCTCTACTGTAAAATTTACTTTTTAAGGGTTACGCCCTTTTGGAAAATCTGCGTCGATATGACCGATAACATGTAGATTTATATAAAAAAAATGGTTACTTACACACACAAAATTGGTATAGCTTGAAAAATATTTCGTCTTGTTAATAGTGCTTCCTCAATTAAACTTAATAAATCACATTTTTGATTTTTTGCCTTGACTTTTCTTTAACAAGCCATAACTTTTCCAAATCGGACCTATACATTGCTACAGCTTTTTTGCTTTAAATTACTTAAGAAACGCGCCCCTAACGTTTGGCAGATTCCTCCCGGGACACCCTGTTTGTATCCTCAATTACTATATGTGTTATTTAACCTACGAACTTTATATCCAAGAACAAGAAACGATAAATAAAATAATTATGTAAGTAGGTATTTATTCATTAATTGTTTCCATCGTTTATATATTTGTAGCACTAAAGATAGCTCCAACCAGAGCCGAAATATACGGTGTTAGTTGTTCCAAGTTTTTATATTGGCTTATTACCGCAATTTTTAAAAGAAGTATAGTAAAGTAAGCTTTCGGTCACTAGTTTTAATTTTAAGGCGATCCCCTACCTTTCAGTAAGTTCATAAACTTCAATGGAAATCAAGATTTCGCACTTTTTATGTTTTAGAAAAAAATGTTTTTAATGATATTTGGTATCGAAATCATCAGTACAAAAAAGGAAATTATCCCACAGCGACGAAATAATCGTAAAACGTTAAAATTATATCAAAAATATTACATTTAATAATAAAACAGGGTTACAAACAGATTACAAGCAGAACAATGGATTAAATCTACAGGTTCTAGACGAGAGCGGTATAATGGAGTATCGACAGATATACTGGACACATCTTTCACAGGAAACAAATATTTTGAAATGTATTTTTAGACTTCATCAGTAATTATAATTGTAGAGGAAGGAAATCAATATATAATTCAATACATTGACATACAGAAAAATATTAAAAAAAGCATCAAAATATCAAGGATATAATAAATAGTAATATTATCGAGATCATAGTTGTTTTCATAACGATCACATTCTAAATTAACTTTAGAGAAATAAGTAAAGAAATGCCAAAAATCATAATTCGAAACTTTGTTGGGCGAAGTTTGCCTGTTACGTTCTCGTCTAACAATAAGTAGAACCCGTAAATTCAATGCATTATTCTCTTTGTAACCTTTTTCTATTCTTTTACTACGGGTTAGTAAATTTGATACAATTTTGACGTCTTACGATAATTTCGTCGATTTGGGATGATTTCTTTTTTTGTGCTGATGATTTTGATACCAAACATCATATAAAAAAATTATTCTAAAACATAAAAAAGAGCGAAATGTGAATTTTCATTTGATTTACATTGAAGTTTGTTAGCTTACTGGAAGGTAGGGCTCGCCTTAAAATGCAAAAGGCTATTTCAACCTTTCCGATACATAACATCTTTAGAACCTCATCTATGTAGGTAACAATGCTTTTATGGCTTAATCCTTATGTACTTGCAAACAGTTTATTTAAAACCCGATTCACAACAAAACATTTTTAAAATTCTGTCCTTCTACTGTCCCGATTTTTTCTGTGGCGAGCGTACAAAACGGTAGTGCTTGTTTCAGTAGTTCGAATTTTAAATTACGGCGTCGTATTATTCGTGTGTGCGAGGAGTGCTCGTTCGGTTAAGGCCTTTTTGCGTGTGAGTGCGCGAGTGTTGTGTTGTGATTAATACGACGAGGGAAGGTAGGATCTTTCTTTGTCGACTAACTCTCCATGTATTTATAAAGTGTAAATATAATACATGGACCTTTAAGCTTTAACACAAATTCTCTGAAAATCAGGTTTGGTTAGGCTCTTGGTTAGGGTTTCGGTTAGGGTCTTAGTTAGTGCTCCCTTCAAACATTCAACCTTACCAAATTTTACCTTACGTAGATATAGCTATGATGTAATAATACAAGTTCACAAACAACGGAAGAATCTACGTTGGAAATTGACGATAGACGGAAAACGATGACGAGAATAGGGTAGGGAATACAAAGAAAAATTTAGAAGTTTCTAATTTTTTCTTATAGTGTGTTACAGACAAGTGGCAGTCGCAGCTGCAGCAGTCTTAAGCTAAGCGTCCACTAGTCCGCATCGGACGCACAGTACCATCTTTTAAAATTTCTACCCCTAATTTTTGTATCATAATGTATAAAAATGTGTAAAAATGTGTAATGTGTAAAAATATATAGTTTGTTGCCGATAGTTCTTGTTGTTCCAGAGATAATAATTAAAATCGAAAAAAGTTCCAATTTTCAAGGGTGAATTTCACCCCCTTAAACTGCGTAAGAGCACGAACGGAATACGGCTCTTGATTAGGGTTGACTAGTACTACAATGCTGCAAAATTTCAAATTTTTCTAAGATTTCCATCTGCCTATGCACTTTGCAAATGCAATACGTATTGATTTACAGAAATTTGAATGGATGTCGAAGGATCTGAAAGCGATTTCTTCTATTATTATGAATTCGTTTTTCTTAAAATAGGTATAGACACCTACTTATTTCAGGTTCTACATATAGTAGATAAATATTTGCTTACGAAAAAATTTGTTTCGTTACGGTAAACGATACGAAATTATTTTATTTTTATCAGAATAACTTTTACTTAAAAAGTTCTCATTTCTTTATAAGTATTATGATAAAATTCAAACGGAATAAACTAAATTAATTCTAGAAACCGAAAACATGTAAAATTAACTAGAATTTGATTTACGACTTCTCTACTTTTACAATATCGATATGCCACACAGCGTAGTTAATTAAGTAGGCCAGCATTATTTTAGACAAAGTGGAAGTTTTCCAAGCTATATATTAATGTGTCAGATCCAATGATATGTAAGCGATTTTCCGGGTTTGAAATTCCGAATAAAACCAAAATAGAAGCGTCTGATTGAACCGATATGTAATTTTATAATTCGATTTTAGAAGTTGTAATGAGAAATCGATCTAATCGATTGCGTGAATTTATTTTGAAATAAGATGCATTTTATAAATTTTGCTATAATATGCGAGGTAGCCGAATTATGTAGGTAAATTGGTAACAATAGACTATAAAGATGCACATTATAAATAAATATAAGAAACGACAAAATATATTTGACAACATCGAATATAATACGTCTTATTATATACAGTACAGTCTCTATACCTACAAGTATAACGTAAACATCCCATAGTTTGAACATCCATAAACGTGAACGACTGATTTGATATTTTACATAGTCAAAAACGTGAACGCAAAACTTTTTATATTCTAAAACATGATCAATGGAATAATACAAATTTAATACTATGTTGCACTTAAAATGAAATAGTGCTATTGAATTGTGCGTATTAAAAAGTGATACAATAAGTATACAATCAAACTGAAAGTGTACCGAAAAAATAAACAAATTCAGCTATTTTATTCGTTGTAATTGTAACTTGTAATTCGTTGTAACTTGCTTTTTATTCAAAAATCGAAATACATATAGTACTAGATACTTACAACATAACATTTTTTCAATATTTACTGCTAAATTATTTTTATGTTAATCGGTATAATTTTTAGCAGGTGCTACCTAAGTAGTATTTTTTGTATTAAGCGCAAGATTGGCAGAATGTTTTTCAGGTAGTTTTTTCTGTTTTTTATTAAGTACCTACTTACAAAGAAAACGCACTCTCCTAAATTGCTAAAATGGTGCTTCAGAATAAAATTACAGCCCCAATACAGCTTTTACAATGTGTTTGAAAACCTTATACAACGTCGGTACATTATTTTTTTTAAACGTTAAATTTTTTCATATTGTATTCATTTTAAGTAATAGTCACGTTCATTAATAAATTCCTACGAGATTTTTTGGGGTAGGTACCTATCTAATTCATTATCCTCAAACAAGATTTCCATCGTCAATGATGAGTGAGCGAAAAATTAATATTAGTTTTTTCATTAAAATTAACAATCTTAGGGTCGGTTGCACTAAACTAAATTAAACAAAGATGATAATGATTTCCTATTGGTCGAACACTTTGCAGGTTACACTAAATAAATGAATGAAAATTTTTCAGCGAAATTTTGTATTTTGGGTATTTTTTGTGATTTGCAACAACTTTTTTTAATGCATTTTTGTTCTATCTTAATCGCTACTATGACTTTACTCGAAACGCAAGTTTTTATTTTGAGCAGTTAGTTAGGTTTTGCTCTTTAAAAAATTCTATTGCCACAGAAAGATTTATCTTAATGAACTAAATAACCTGTAAAAATTTTATATTGATTGCTTCAAAAATAAAAAAGTTATGTAGGTGTCTTCATCGAAAGTGATAAGTACCCATGTTTCAATAAATGCAATTTGAACATCGCAAAATCCCTTACTGTTATTAAAAATTTAATTTTATTGAATTATACGGAAAAATTAAATGATTAGATACCTACCTACAGTATGTATTTATTGCACTTGCTAATGTCATCACCACTTGCGCCATTATACGGCAAACATTTTTTAAAATTATTTAAATTAATAATACTTTACGTAGATATGTTAGGTACTACTGTTGCATTAATTAATATTCATAGTTAGATAATTAATCGCTCATAAACTTTTACGGTTGGATAAATTCCACAAGAATGGGGTAGTAAGTAAGTCAATAGGTATAAATTATAACAATTAGTTGCGATATCGACGACCTTTCTTTGTGTCTTTGCATTGTTTTAAATGACGAAAGGATAAAAATGACGTATGTATTAGATAAAATAACAATGCACGCGCGATTTTTCACTACTATCCATGATGCCAATTGATACCGATAGATATTTAGTTATGATACAACCTATATTTTTCCGAAGCCTTCTTCCACAAATAAATTACAAACGCGGTCAACCGAAGTACCTAACATTAATTAACGGCTTGTTGGTAGTCGTTTTCGTTCTTAACATTTCCGTCAACTCCCGACATTATGTTGGTAAGGCGCCAAAAAGTACTAACAATGAGACTTTTAAGTCCGTAAAGTCGATTATCCTGTATCCTCAGTCGAAAGTATGTGCATTCACGGCCCCCCTCTATAGTAGCGTGTACACGGTATTCTGGTGATACGAAGGCCCCAGCACCCATCGTTCACATCAAAGACTTCAAACACAGCTGTTGGTGAATTGAAATCCAGTAACGGAGAACCTCGTGTCAGTAACGCCGCGTGGCTACGGTGTTTATATACGAAAATTGGACGTTAATTATGTAAAATTATATAAATATTTCTCGCGAAGAAATTAATAACGGTTTTGTGATTCAACTAGTGTTTGTGTTATTTTAAATTTTTTGTCACCTTATTGTTAGGCGTTGTTTGGATTTTCTCAGAGTTACGACTACTGAAGTTTCTTTATGTTACAATCAAAATCGTTTTTACGTATTAAAAAGGTAAAGTGCAATATCGTTCGTTAACCTGTTAAACAATTTATAAGTAATAAATTAGGTAGGTGTTAAATTATCAAAAATATATTTTACTGCACGGCAGATGATCCATCATCTCCGATTACTGTACGAATAGGTACAAAATTAATTATGCTTTTTATTAGATATTAAGTAATTCCTCAAAATATATTTTTTTTATTTAGATATTCGTTAACTTTAAAAATATAACGTCATAATTGATAAAGAAATACATATCATATTAACGGCAATTGAATAACATAATAATATAAGTACATAGATACCTATGCAAGTAAGTATGTACCTAAACATACAAAGTGTTCTTTTAGAAAAAACGAGAAAACATTCAACTCATAATCTTACAATTAGGTCAACAATTTTAACATGCACGTTTGTGTTTAAAATAAATCGCTAATATTTAAATTGATAATTACAAAAGTTGTCACAGCAATTAGCTTTGAAATTTCACTATTTTTGTTCTTATCGAACCCCGTTAATAACACACGAACGGTTAACTTTAGTAACGGACCTTTATTATTTTTTAAATCAAAATTGAATCAAGTCCAACAATAAAAAAAATGTATTGCAGGTACTATTGCAGACAAAACATTTTCAACGCTGTATTTTTGTTTCTAATGTAAATGTGATTTTTACAAGTAACTAATTTGGACAAATATTTAAGTTTGACATTTCATTTCAAATATTTATTTCAGTTTTGTTCATTAAAAATACCTAATCACGTTTTAACGGTAGCTGGAAAAATATTTTGCAATAGCCAAATTAGAGAGGGATGGTCATTAATAATTAAAATAAAATTAAAAAAATTAATTTTATTTTAGCAGTCGGTTTTGATAAAAAATCCCGCTTTACACTAATTGTAAGGTAATTTTTAGAAAACCAGACACTTTGATACAAAAGCGTTAAAAACATTTTGGCCGCAATAGTACATAGGAATTTAATTAGTAAAACAAGGAACATAACTACTTGTAACCTACCTGTAACTTTAGATCGCTTTTCTTTTGTAAAATATCTATACCTAATAAAATTATACAATAGACAGGAATTTCCAAAAATATATATAGGTACTTGTGGAATATATTTTCAAATTTTAGCAAAGATCGTAATAAAATTGTTGGTAGGTAAATTATCTACCGCAATGTTGTTCCCTGCAATAAAGTCACAATGTTCTACATTCTCTTTACTAAAAAATAAATACCCAATAAAACATCTCTTGAATTATATTTAGCAACCGATGACTTATGATTGATAAATTACAATGATCTAAAACCAAGTCGTACTTTAAAAACAATTAATCAAAGCGCGAATTTCGCCAGTTAAATTTAAAATTAATTTCTTCACATTGAAAATTGATTTCCACCGAACAAAAAATGTGAAACTTCTAAACCGAACTCCGAGAAAGTCCATAAAATTGCTTAACGCACTAGGAATTTCCAAATTAACAAAAACTATTGTACCTACCGTATATAATACGTATACGTTCGAAAAGTGAGAGGACGTAACATCCAGGAAACTATTGTCCGACCAAACCGAACCCAGTAGGCCAGTAATGGGTAAACTGAATAAAACCGCAACAATTCTCGATAATAAGGAAATGTCGGAAGTTATAACAGAAAGACGTAGAATCACGTCCAATCAACTAAAACGTTCCAAGTCGGTACGGGCTTCTCTACGTCTAATCGGGACGAGATTTATGCATCAAAAAGAAAACGACGCAGACGTTGCGAAAATGCAGAAAAATCCTTCGATATCGAACCTACGCGATCAGCGACGTTCCTTGGAGTTCAAGCGTAATTATTTCAACGAACCCATCCGCGACGATAGAAATTTTCGATTATTCTCTTCATTTTTCGAGAAAGAACCGGTCGAGACGATCCTGAAGACGCCAGTTAACATCAACGAAAAAATTCCCAAAACTCAGTTGATCCACTTTGGTTTTAAAAAGGCGGACTCGTCGAAGAACAAAGAAAAAATTGAGCGGCAATTTGTTTTGAGTCAACCGCCGCCAATTGTTGCGCCGAAAGCGGCGGCGGTTCTGCAAATTCCGATCAAGGAGAACCATGAACCGGTGTGTTTCCGAGGGGAAACGACTAGAGATAATTACTTGGGACAAACTTGGACACTTCGTAAGAATGGAAAGGAATGCGGCCATCAAGGACGTTTAAGCCAATTCGAAATTGGTTCTCATGTATTCAATGGACTGCAAAGGTCGTCATTACGGTTATCAATTACCTCCAGGAGAAAAAGCTCCACGTGGAATACTTCCTTTTCGACAGCATCAAGTATGTGATTTACATATTTATTAGCTAATAATAATTTTAGTTTTAAGCGATCGATATTACTTAATAAGACTACTGTTTCGGTTACGTTATTTTAATTGTTGTTTGTGTATATAACAACAGGCGTTGTTCACAATTTTATAATAACAATTATAGGCCTTGAACATAAACTGGAACTTCCAAATGACGTCAAGTTTTTCCGCCTTCTTTTGTTTAACTTACGTTAAATATTCACATAGGTAAATGTTCCCTTTAGCTGATGGCAATGATTAGTTTTTATTGTTTTTCTTTTTCGTGGTACGTTTGTTGCACCTAAATGTAAATTATTTTTATTTCGAATCTATTATTTCTTTTCTTCTATATTTCCTAATCGTCATAATTAACTATGTAATGTTCGTTTGTTAAAACTTTAAGAAGTATGTGAGTAGATCGCACAAGATATTACCTACTGATTCAGAAATCTTAATCAATTTAATTTTACAACAATAATAATTAGACAAATGTACCTGCTGATGACAAAGCTCGCATGAAAACGATTAAATCAATCGACTTTCTTAAAATTGAATAGAATCTTACATTATATCAGATTTTAAATAATTTTTGAAACTGATTTTTTTTTAAATTATGTGGATTCTCGGACTTTTCACTGCTTGTCGTAGAAAACCCTGTTTCCGTATAAAATTTAGATTCAACCGTTGTCTGTTTAGACTATTCACCTAATAACCATTCAAATTTTATTTCGATGTACCTACGTCATCAATAAAAGGTTAGTAGATGATGACTTTTATACAGTGGTGTTACCTCGTACCTCGTATTTTTACGGTATTAATAAATTACAGTATTTCTTTGTTATGTAGTAATATGTGGGCAGGTAAATCGGCGGTAGAATAGGTATATCTCTTTTCAAACTTTGAACTGAATTACAAATAGGCATACAATCTAGTAACTTTTTATTGATGACGTGCATCAATAAAATTTAAATTCGAATAATCAAAATATTATCGATGTTCGATAATATTTTTGAATTAAAACAGACGCTTGACGTACGATTTTCTATTTATCATTAGAACCAATTTAATTATATCCGAAAAACTTTAACTAGAAGTTAATTTCTATAGATAAAATTGTCACAATAATCATTTCTATGGGATTATCCTTCGATCGATGAGTTAAAATTAGTTAAAAATCGCCTAATTGGCACTTATTGTTAGTAGTTTGATTTGGCATAATGATTAAAATATTATCCTCGAAGATAGATATTATAAACTGAATTTGTAGCAATTTATTTGTATGAATTTCTTTATAAGCCAATCCACAACAGCTGGAAATGTCGAGTATATAACGCGGCGAGGACATGTGAACAAAAACTTAATTTCTAATTGTTTTTTGACATGCCGTAGATATATACTTTTTCATCTTCTCTCATAACCAATGCTTTAATAATTTCTACAGTCTACGAGTACGTCGTATTCGACAGAAATATAGAAATTATTATTTAGCAATAGTTATAACACTAGTGAAATTGAACATTGGAAATTGTACATTATTAAATGATAATACCACGAAAACGTGCGTTTTCAAGAATCACAATCTTAATGTTTATTTTTATAATAGGTTTTTATAATAACGAGATAATATTTTGTTTGTTTGTTTGCTGAATTTATGAGTAATAATGCATTAAAATAGTCGTTACACTTCTTAATTCAGTATACTGAATGTTACCACAATAGGGATTCATAAATCAGCAAATCAACAATATTTGTGTATTATTATTAATATAATTGAATAGATACTTTCTTCCGAACTCTGTTAATCGGTAGGAACATTAACAAAACTTAAACATTAACGTAAAATAGACCAACATACAGATATATTATATGTATGTACATAAACATATCTACCCATAATATGTATAAGTACCTATATGTATACCTATGAGAAGTAGAAAACGAGAAGTAACGCTATTTTAAGGAGATGGTATGACACTCGAAAATCAATACTTGTATATCGTTGGTAACGACTTGAAAAGTTTCTTGATATTGTAAATGATGTAATTTTTATAATTATTTGATATTTATCATAAAAATTTATTAATCTTGTATGATAACAAAGATAATTTTCTCTAAATCTATGAGGAATATCTAATTATTTTTCATTTATAGAATTTGTATTGGTTTATCTAGGAGCTAAGATCAATAAAAATTGAAACTTCCCTTTAGTAATTTCACAATTTCAATTTTTATAGACGTTTTTAGTTACCTATGACGTGTAATCATATCCTACCTTTCTTATCCTACAAGATCAATAAATTTTTATGATAAATATCAAATAATTATAAAAATTACATCATTTACAATATCAAGAAACTTTTCAAAGTCATTACCAACGATAAAAAACGATATATAAGTTTTCATTTTCAGGTGTGATGTCTTTTCCTTAAATGAATGTTTCAGCAAGGAAAGCACACGAATCCATCCATGTTATTACAAACAAATATTATTATATTTTGTTAAACTGTTTGTTGTAATACACACTTTTAATTGCAAAATTCAATCGGGCCGCCTATGTATACTAATTGCTTTATACCCTAATTATGTATACTAATCTGGACAAATTAATAAACCACTCCTGGTGGTTTTAATTAGTTCGTATTATCGAGGTTCTACTGTAATAAGCTCTCTCGTAAGTTATTGCAATAAAATTATTACGAACTGCTCAAATAAAAACTATAATTTTCGCTCTCGTTCGATTAAAACGAAGTGCTGAAAGCATTATTTGACATAAAACGGCTAATTAACGTAAAAAGAGCATACCGTAAAATTTATTAGTCGTTTGTGTTTCCTTTCGTTCGTATTTTCACTTGTGCTCTAGTTCTCATAGAAAAGAATAAAGTTAATAATATGATATGTATGTACTTCAAAGGCAAGTTTCTACTCTATAATTAGAATAATCAACGTGCAATTATTATTATTATTATTATTTTAGTTTTACACGAAGGAACAATTGCATTAGTGTGATTACTGCGAAATCGTTTAATATTATAAAATTTATTTCAACCGATAGATCTGACGAAAATTCAAAGTAATCAATTAAGTTTCGTTGCATATTAAAAAGAACAGGTGGACGGTTTTTTTGTTAGCTCGCGATGTCTTACGTAATAAATGGGTATTTTGAACGAGTTAAATACCCTAGTTTTATTAAAATTTTCGTGCACTATTTTTGAACCAGGTCGTTTTGTATAATTTTTTAAAAGCAAATCAAATTATTGGACATTAAATGTAGATATCAAATTTGAGACATCTATTCTAATAGAATTACCTACTTATTGACTACTAAAATGAGCACGTTGTTTTCAAAAGCTCATTCTTCACGTTTCCGCTTATAATAAATAGCTAGGATATTCGGATTATGTCGGCTTTAAAAAAAAATAAACTGTACAAAACAAACATTATGTATTATTGCTATAACCAGTCTTAATTCAAAAAATTTTAATAATTTTATTTGGATATAGGTTTTTTTTAATTGTTATCATTCTTTCAGATATTAAATGTAAATTTTTAAACCTTCGTTTTTTCACCGTACTTTGATTGTTGTAATAACACGATTGTTAAATATTATACCTACTTATTAGATACATAGACAAATACCTTAGATATTGGCAGATAGTGGCGTGGTATTACTGAATATTATCAGAACAGTTTCCAAGATAAAAGCGTAGTTTATACAAATCGATATTGAGCAAAGAGGATAGCCAGCAATCGCATCAAGGATAGAATATTCTCGTTTACAATAATTCGTCAAGAATTAAAGCGAATTGTTGGAGTTATTCTTATCAATGATCTTGTATAAAATAAGAATTTTTAATCATTTAAAAACGGTTTAACTCTATTAGGTACATATATACCTACATTTTTCAAGTAGGTAGTTTATATTAGTTTAAAACCTAAATGAATATTTAAACATCTAAGAATGTTAAAATAGCATTGCCAAAACGAATTTAAGACGAATAATAATGCATTCTACTTTTTGCATCTTTATCTCAATCTGAATTTGTAATATTTTAAATTTCCCAAGAAGTCGCACGGACACATTTCAATTTTAGTAGTAACGAACTAAGTTCGTTAAAAATAAAATCATCCGTGCATTTTTTTTTAAATTAAAATGTTAATTACGTTATTCCTAATGCCTACATTATCTAATATAACAATAACTTTTTTAACACTCTCTCATTTTCCCGCTTAATCTTTGTTTCTAACAGGAAACTTTCAAAGATAAAAATATATAGGTATAATATTTGCGTATTACCTACCTAGGTACCTAATTTATTTTTATTATAATTCATTAACAACACTTCGATCTTGGGAGTAAACGAGTGTAATATAATTTTGCTTTGAATTCACGAGGAAACAATTTTAACATCGCATAACTTAACCGTACCTACCATTTTATTGCAAATGCCGCGAAACTTGCAATTAGTTTTCCTTTATTAGGTAGTCACTATGATTAATATCACGTTAAGTTTTGCTGAAACAAAATAAGTCAACTTTACGTTAAAATTCTCTGCCGTTTACTTAACGATGGGAAGATATCCCTAAAGTTCATTGTTGTAAATTAAGTTTATTACACTGCTTAACAAAATGTTTGGCAGGAAGAACGTCCGTTCTCATTGTCGTATTTTTTCTGATTACATCTTATCATTCGTATGTTTAAGGAACTTATATAAAACGATTTACTGTAGAAGACTGTCTACTTATTTTAAAACAATTATTTTACATTTATTAAATTAGTGCTCTCTATGTTTTACAATATTTAGCGAACCGTTTAATAATAACCGTACGTAATTAATTTACCTATCTGTAACAAAAATAATTAAATAATAAAACTTACTTTATCGTTTCTCATATCGCACGGATTTTTAAAATATTAAAATATGTACATGTACCTTTGTAGAAAACCAATTAGTAGAATGTCTTTAATAATTTTATCTCCGACGTACTGTTTTTTTGTTAATTTCATTGTTTATACATATTTACAATTGGCTTAATTGACTATAAGAAGCTTTGATAACTTTTAATGAGACATTTGACATCATCTGAAATAGAACCGACAACCGAAATAGGTAATTTTTTAGACCACCACTTAGCCTTTATTATTTTTTAAACATGACGATGATGTAGTTACCAATAGGTAGGTACACTAAGGTTAATGTCCTTAAATTTTTATGCATAATAACCACACTTTTAGTTATTATCGATATTAACTAAATTCGGATATTAGCGGTAACATATACATATAATCATTCAAGGATATATGTGTATGCACATCAAATCAACATTTTTGCTTATAATGGTCAGTACCTATACCATTTATGAAATATTTAATAAGAAAAATATATTAATTACTAAATAATTAATTATTAGTTTATAGGTACTAAATTATAAACACGTTATTGTCAAAAATAATCACAATATGTACAATCATTCTGAGCGTACTTTTGGTAGGTACGCTCAGAAATTAATTGTAACACATTTGAAGGATTTTACGTCTTTAAATTGGATAGTTAGCGTTATTTCCGGCTTTACTTAAAATACAGAGAAAAGGTAATTATGTTGTATAATTTGGGTTGTGTAAAACAGATGATTATTTAACTTGTGTATTATGTTCATTGTTAAAGAAGGTGACCACTAGCACTGATGTTAAATTTATCGTTCTATTTCATGAAATCATTGTAACGTATTTGTGATTTTATAGTGGGTGCTTATGTAAGTATGAACATTTATACCTACAGTAGGTATATTTAATAACGTTTCCTTGACATTCTGTAGGTAATTATGACATCATTATTATAATTGATGATAATCAATGCAGTTTTGGTTTCAAAATGTTCTGTAATTTGAACAGCCTAGAGGATAAAATTTAATAGATGGGCAGATTTTGAGATTTATCGTGTTATCAATCTAAGAGTAGTACCTAGGTTGCTAATATTTGTCTAAAAGCTATACCTACTTAATGGAAACTGACGTTAACTCAGTTCTCGTATAATTAATTATACTAGAACTGCTCAAGATGCTCGACCGTGTAGGTACCTACCTGTAATTATTAGATTACAATAAAATAGTTGGGAAAGTTTACAATATTATTTTTAAATCTTACTTATTCATAATAATTTTGTTGTACCAGCAAGTCTGATTAACTTAAAATCATGCGCCACTTTTAACGTTCTAAAACTTTCGTGCATATACTAGGTCATTAAAATCAAGATACTAGTAATCATTAATCAATATTTGAGGAACGACGCGACGTTTAGTTAGTGATTTTGTTAAGGTTAACAATAGATATGCGCAGATAGGTTGCGGTTTTACAAAAATTATTCGGTAATTTTGTATAAAACATAAGTGTTTTACGAAAAAATTCTCTAATCCATTTTTATTACTATCATAACCCGCGCACCTACTAGAGATCCGGTCCTGTATATTTCCAGGATAAGATAGATAGATCCAGTCGTAATCGTTTCGAAGGTATTGCCAGTTATCTAATACACGACAATTTGACGTTTAAATAGATTTTCGTATTTACAAAATTGTTACATAACAATTATGTACCTACTTACTACTTAATTTTTATGCGTATTTAATAGGTGAAAGGTAAACGGTTGTTTTTGTATCACATCTATTAAAATCAATACATACACAAAATGAATCGAGTAGTTTTTGTAATGACCTTTTTCTTTTATAAGATACAGATATTGCTACGTATCAACTATACAAGTCGGTCCTAATTATCTGGGTTTTCTTTACTAGGTACCTAAGTATTACATGGTAGAGTGGTTCCAGAAAGAAAAAAAAACGTGTAACCTATTAAAATCAAAAACGCGTAAAAACAAGAAGATATAGTGCAAAAACGCAGACATTTTCGAGATAATGTGTAGGTACTTAAGTGTCATTAGACCTAAATAAAAATTGAATTGCTTTTGTTTACTAAACCGTGTTATTTCGTAATTGTATAAAAACCGTCTATGTTTGAAAGGGACTATGGGTCTAGTTCAACTCGCCCCGGTCATCTCGCCGCCGTTCATCTCGAGGAAAATTTTCGGTTTATTAAAATTATACAAGCAATTGTTTTGAATGCGTTTTTACGTATTCATCAGTGTACGTCGATATACATACATATGTACTCTCGATGTTACCTTTAATATCCAAATTTAGTTAATATCGATAATAACTAATTATTTCAGGAAATATCAAAAATAATTAAAACGTATGGTTATTATGCATAAAAACTTACGAGATCAATCTTATTTTCAACTTTAACCTAACCCTAATGCATAATTGGCTGTGTGCACGGGGTTATGTTAAGTTTAAAAGAAAGATTAATATAGTAAGTTTTTATGCATAAAAAACAATTATGCATTTAAGACTGTGCACACCGGGCAATTAATTGTCTGTATATACGGGATTAAGTTATAGCTGAAAGAAAGGTTAATACCCTTAATTTTTGATGCAATAGTAACTAAACGTTTTAGTTATTTTTGAAATTCCTCGTTTTCGTTGAATTTCGTACAAAACGACTAAAAGGCAGTAGCTTTTTTGTTTTTAAATGCTTCCATTACAGAAAGACTGTTGGTGCGTAGTCGTATTATAAAAAGGCTATGATTTATAAGCCAATTTGAGACACACGTTTTTTTGACAATGAGACGGCGTTTTGTAAAAAGGCTGATTTTACAATTATCCTACGACATCCATATGTAATCGATATACACTGATGAATACATAAAAACGTATTTAAAACAACTGTTTGTGTATAATTTTAATAAACCGAAAATTTACCTCTCGCGGCGACTTGACCTAGACCCAGGGATTATTAGTTAAAAGTACCTATTTATATTACAACCGACAAGTTTATTATATTGCCAGATATCTTGTGGCGTTCCGACTCGTACAAAAGATGCTGATATCCCGAAGACTAAATTAAGCATTTCCTGCTTATTTAAAAATTGAATTAAAAATTATTATATCTATTTAAAATGTGTTTGACAATTTTCTCCTGTTGTCTTTAGGTTCTTATATTTTCAACTGCTGCAACGGGTAACGTGAAACGTTTCAACGATAAAATTGTTACACTGTCGAAAAAAAATCGAATAGTTCCCAAGCGACAATTTCAATTCGGATAATTAGTTTACGATCCAAACGTTAAATTAAAATTCGACGTAGGATCGCTTTTACTATTTTGGTACCGTCAATTTCAATTGCCGTCAATTCAAAACGTAGACAAATCCCCTGCCGACAAGATTGTTAAATTGGTCTCTTTAACTCGAAGTAAATCGTCTGATTACCTTATTTATATCGCTTAATTATATAATATACTCTATTAGTTGAACGTATGTTTTATTGAATGTAATTGGGTAGGAATATGAAATTATAGTTAATGCTCACTCTTGTTTGATTGATGATAATAATAATAATAATAATAAGATCGTATATTAATTGAATACATCAAACACGAGCATTAAATTATCGTTTGTTTAATCAATACAGAATTAGATCATGTAGGTGCCTACCTAAAAACATCTGAATAATTGAAGTGAAATTATTTTGCATTAGAACATTGAAAGTTTGTTTTATCGTACAAACTCTGCATCAAAAGTATTCGCCTAAAATTTTTTGGCGAAAACAGGACCGGTTACCTACTCGTAAATCGTTTTTCATTTATCAAATCGTAGTAAATCGAAGTAAACGTTTATAAGGACCTACATAATTTATTTACGCTGAAGATTCATATTGTTACTGAATGAATCTGTAGGTGGGTGGGTATATAGTGGTAGGGAAAATTTGAAGATAGTTTCCTGTATTTTTTTAAAATTCCCAAAAGATTACAAAATTAAAATCAATCATAAAATTTAACCACTCAAGTTGCAGTTTGACAATGCATCTTTTTCTTTTCGTAC
Source organism: Rhagophthalmus giganteus (assembly GCA_036326145.1). Classification (NCBI taxonomy): domain Eukaryota; kingdom Metazoa; phylum Arthropoda; class Insecta; order Coleoptera; family Rhagophthalmidae; genus Rhagophthalmus; species Rhagophthalmus giganteus. Next base: position 4,533,091 of record JARFJA010000056.1, on the reverse strand, counting down.
GTAGTACCATACCTATCCTGCCGGAGGTTAGCAATTATGCCGTCATACCGATTAGATGCCGCCGCACGAAACAGTGAAGTTGTCGATTTGCCATAGGTATCATACCACGATACCAACACGAAAAATTTATTATATTGTTTAAAAAAATTAAAGTGGTTTGGTATAAGGTACATGATCTATATAAAGCCCGCCTAACATTTGATTATTTTTTAATTTTTTTCTGTAAGAGTAAAAATTTCAATACATTAGGTATATTTTAATATATGTAAGGTGTACCTTTAAAAAATGAGAATTTAAAATTAATGAGTTTGAAAATTTGTCTGTAAAACTAAATATTTCTAAACTTAACAAATCGGTCTTATTAAGAACATCTTTTCCAAATAAGATTCATTAATTGCCCCAAATAAAACCCATGTAAATACAGTAAAGTCAATACACTTGGTCGATGTATACATACATTCAAATTATCATGTTGGTTTTGTAATTAAACATATTTTTAATTTTTATTTTTAAATCAATTCATAAAAATCTGTGATGCAATTTTTTTGATATGTTTCATTTGAATAACATCTTAATGAAAAGTAATATTAACAAATTAAACGACACGATAAAGTAGGTAATTGACAGAAACCTTGTTCATAAGTAAATGATCATTTTTACATATTTTAGTAAAAGATTAAATGACAAACGAAACTAACGTTAACAAAATAAATAAGCATGATGAAATAATGAAATCAGACTTTTTTTCACATGTAAATCTACATAAAAAATAAGTAGAGGGGTGTACCAACTTTTGTACGAATGCACCTTGGAAATATTACTTTTTGATGTTCGAAAACACGTCCTCGACGAGCGTCCTGGAATCGGGCGATTCGTCGTCCAACAAACGATGTCGACAATATTTATGTTTTTCCAGGTTTTATGCTGTAAAAAGCTTTCATCTGAATAGCTGTTAAATAAATGAAAACACACAAAATTTCGGCATATACTTACAGTGTGTCCACAGATAATATTTTAAGTGTAATTGCCCAAAAATTTTTGAATTGAATTTTGATATTCTGGATTGTCCTCGAATAGTGTTATAGCGAAAACGAGGTTCGATCGATCATTCAGATACAGGACGTTTTAAAGGCAAATTTCGGAAAAAAAAGATAAAAGAAAAGTGACCTTATTTGAAAAGATACAAAAAAACTTATTTGAAATAAGTTGTTTAAAATAGGCTAACAATAAGATTCAAATTTCAAATCAAACGATCGGCTTATTTTTATATTTTTGCTATTTTTGGCGGTTTTTCTATTTTATTTTTTTTACTTACGTGCCTAATGAACTAAGATTTGAATATGACAGAAGGTATTTGTTTCGTAGTTATTCATTTGTTTCATCGTAGTTTACGTAGAAAAAGATATTGTTGTTAATTACTAATGTAAAAACGGTCTTTTTCAAAATAAGTTGATCTTTTGAAAATTTTGAATTCTGACTTATCTTTTAATTCTGAACAACATATACAACTCAAATACATTGTTTTGTATCTTTTCAAACAAGTTCACTTTTTCGAGTCTTTTTTTAGAAATTTGCTTTTAAAATGCTCTGTATATGAATGATCGAACCTCGTTTTCGCTATAACACTGTTTGAGGACAAGCTGGAGCTAAATCCAGAATATCAAAATTCAATTCAAAAATGTTTGAGCAGTTACACTTATACCTAATATCCGTGGACACACTGTATATGTCGAAAGTAATGTCTGTTTTCATTAATTTAACAGTTATTCAGATGATACCTATTACACCATAAAAACAGGAAAAACATAAATATTATCGATGTCGTTTGTTGGACGATGAATCACTGGATTCCAGGGCGCAAGTCTTGTAACTTACTTATTGTTAATGCTCAAAATATTTAGTTTTTACATTACAAAATTTGTTTAAATTTAAAAATGAAATTTTCTTAAAATCTATTTTCTAACACATCATATTGTCCGTTTATAAAAATATCTAAATACATATAGGATAGTATGGCTTATCCAAATCTATATGATGTTCACGTCATCAACAAAAAGTTACTAGATCGTTTATTTGTAATTCGGTTTAAAGTTTGAAAAGTGACATATTCTATAGATGATTTACTTGCGCACATATTAGGTGGTATAAAGAAAATCTACAATTTATTAGAACTGTAAAAATACGAGGTACGAGATGACAGCACTGTGTGAAACGTCATCATCTAGTAGCATTGTATTGATGACGTGATATCATATAGATTTGGATAAGCTATACCTACCGACATATTTCTAAGTTGACTCGTGTTTTAAATAACTTTCCGAATCGAAAATTATTAACGGTTGTAGGTGATCTCTTATTTACTTTCAGAAGATCGATGTGCAGAAATAGAAATTGTAATATTTAAATAAGGAATCGGAGGAATCCTACTTTCTTAAAGTCGATTCGCAATAAAAAAAAGCTTGCGCCTTAATTAAATCGCAACGAGTAAGTATTTTCGCAATTATCGCAATACATCTAAACACAAAGACGAAGCCCACTTCTGCAAAACAGACAATAAAATAATTAAAATACGTTATACTTAGGTAATATACTATGTATAATAAAGATTGTGAGAAGTCCTTCTCTATCGCCATTGGAGGTGCGCTTTTGAAACGCTATTAAAAAGTGGACTGTAATGAACATCCCGAACAAAACTTGCTGTTTATTCTCGTTATAACACTCATACAATTTAAATATTCATAATTCGTATCAAATATAAAGCAGCATTTATATGTACATTACTTAATGATTGCAATTATAATCGACGAATCGGAAAATTGCCCACGTTGTAACGCGAAAGCCAAAACTGTAAAACTGTCACATTGTTCGATTCGAAACTTAGAAAGTATAAATAAATTTTTTACTTATCTTTAAAGATTCTTATCACTTCCGCTGTAGCCGGAAATGACCTCAAATGCATTATCCGAGTAAAAGGTCAATATGTTTGTGCGGAATACTGTTAAATTAATTTAACGTTCTAGGTATCTGTAACTATAGATATGTGGATATGTTACGGTTAGAATATAGATACGTATAATTCGGATGTTCCAAAACGTTAGCTTTCGGTACCATAACAAAGCATTATTTAATTACAATAGATAAATTCTATAAATATAACATTAAATAAATAAATACTAACTATAAATTAATTTCTATTTTAATATTCGAGTTTTGCGAATCTCTGTTGCTTGTATATGTACTAATACTTATAAGTACCTATACTTATATTATGTATAAATTTAGAAAGACATTTTTGATTTTCATAACACAATACCTAATTGTTTTAAAATTTATTTTATTTAAGAATTTAACACGTAAATTTTGATTTTTGTTTAAAAACTTTATTAGCGATTTCTTATTAATTTATTAATCACTTTGTCGCCCATAATATTCACAAAACTACTACGCACCAGTTTATTTTTAATCTATTTTTTACCTCCTTTATCTAAAGGTACACTAATAATTGCACACTACCTGCACTTAAGTCTTTTTAAAGTTTAACATTTAATTGTTAGCTATTTACCCATTCGTGCACTTTTGCTTATTTATATTACTTACACTAATACTTACTACTTAATAATACTTATACTACAGTATACACATAAACTGCATTTCACGTAAATATTATTTTATACATGTAACCAATAGTTAAAAACCTTTTTTAAAATTTCTTCAATTTAGGTGTACCTACGTTTATTTAGTTTTTTTTTAATTTTCTTTGTTAGAACTTCCTTCCTTACACAGCGAACACGAAATGGAGATCATGAGCGGGCCGCTTAGCACGGGGTTACCACCCCAGGGGCACAAATCCAGCAAAAAGCAAGCGAAGCTAATGCAACAACGTTTGGAACGATTGGCTAGGATCAACATTCATTTACAGGGTAAGAAACGGCTCAGGAAATTTTAAAAAGCTCGAAAAGCTGCTCTACGAACTTAGCGAAGCTTAAAGTTGCAAATAGCCTCTGGGGCGCAGCATATTTTCGACGAATCGATCAGGTAGACGCCTGCCTCGTTCATTTGCTTGTAATTAGTAGTCATTTTGATGCCTGCTCTAACTTAATTGGATTATTGTAATATTGCAGAGTTCGCACGTTTTATTTATTAAAGGTTCTGTTGCCAGTAGTTTAGTATCTATTTAGTATTACTTTAGTAAAAAACGTAATTTATCATTTTCATAATTTTAAGAATACTTATAGTAGTCGAAATAGCCACGATTTAAATTAAAACATTTCTAAAAACCCTTTCAGAATCGACAAACATATCGACGGCATTTTGGCAGAGTAACTTAACCCACACTTTTTTCGAAAATGAGTTATTCTGACTATCTTATGCATCTAAGGCAAAGACATCATTTGTTAAAATCTGGTAACAATATTCCGATTTTTTCCACGGGAAAAATCGATTTGTATTTCCGTGAAACGTAGGTATCTGCTTATATCTACGCGACAACACAAAATGTGCGCTCCTGTAAAATTTACTTTTTGTGGGTTAAGTCACTCCGCAAAAACTGCTCGATATAAACAGAAACGCAAACTACCTACATAAACCCAATTTCAGGATTTGAAATGTAGTACTTACTTATTCAGTTTTTCAGCTTACATTAGCGTGAAGTTGCTGTTTACAGTTTATCGCGTTTGTAAAGAGTTTCTTTTAATCGCATCTATCAAAAAGTGACATTTTTGATGCAAACGTTACCTTTTGTGAAATAACACAGAAATAATGGGGACCTCGGGAATTTTAAAAATTGTCATTCGGTTATAGGTAGGTACCACCGACCTATATACATATTTAGGTCCTTTTTAAGTTTGCGTTTTGATTCTCAATGGGTCTTTTTATGATATAATTATATATATATATATATATATATATATATATATATATGCAAGTTATAAATGACAGTTAACTGCAATTAATCTAAAGAAAATGTAGGCACGCTCCTGCGTGCAAATAAATTCCAAAATACACGAATAATTAATTAATACTATTCTTATTCTCTGAATTCCAACTTCTGATTGCGTCTTAAATTATGCAAATACTTTAAGTTCCGAAGTAGTTGCGATAGCATACTAATGACCTAATTTTTGTTACAGCTCTTTTTGCCGCCGTCGAACACGGTCACTTGGAGAAAGCCCGAACTATATTAGAATCTACGGACGTGGATGTTAATAGGTGAGTAAATTAAGTTTTGTTACCTATGCCTATTAGAAAATGAAATTTATTAGGATAAATATGTATAAAATTGCGTATTACGAGCATTACGATATTTCTAGCGGTTATAATTATTATTAAATACACCCGAAAAACCCGTCCACTAATTGAATAAGGTATACGATCGTTCGTAAAAGCTCGAAATTCCATTTTACGTAACATTGAAAAGCGCTTCGTCCCAGATAAAGCCACCGTTCCCACCATAAATGTTTGTATCCACCGCATGATCAACTTTTTGTTCAATTATTTATGACGCTGCACCGCGCCGGCAAGCTAGAAAATCTTATAAAACGTTAATAATATAGGTTTGTATTATATTAGCAAAGGTTGCGGCAGATACAATAAGACTTTAACACTTAAATGCTTTACAAAAATGAAGTAAGTGTACATTTATTAACGTTTATTTTGTTTATTAAATTTAGTCTCCCGATGTCTCCCATTAGTGTTATGTTCTTATGTTCTTTGAAGATTTCAAAATTAATCCTATAGCGTTAAACTTAAGCGTTTAAATTAAATTAATTAAGTATATCTTGTACGGATATTTGGTTCATTATTATAAAGTTTTAATCGTGAACTTTAACATTTTCTTACAAAAGAAGAAATTCTGAAGGCATATTAGAAGAAATTTTTATTTAAATTTTGGGTTATCGGTATTTTAAACTTGATTCATAATTAATACCTAATATATAGGTATTTTATCTTATTGTTAATACTCAGTTTCCTAGGCTCGCTCTTATTCTTACTTGACATGGATATATCATATGTAGTTAGGCAATTTAGTTAAAAATTCATTTAATTTCGTTGAATTAAAAGAAGGTTCAAGAAACGAAGAAATAAAAATCGAAAATACGAGACTTATTCAAAAAGGTTCTTATTCTCGCCGAATAAGGGACATAGTCAAGTTGTCCGAGTGGGAGTGTTTTAGTAATTGATTTGATGAGTTAATGATTAATTGATGATGTTGGTGATTCTGAGATTGTATTTTGTCGTATACTAGTAAAACGTTAAAATGAATATTACGATTGAAAATTCCGCCAAGTGTGAAAGCGTATTGTTGATTGATTTCCTAGAACGCGATGGTACTACCTATACGACAAACAACGCAGACGTGCATGATGAGACCTTAAGAAAGGTTAGAAGAAAGATTCGGAACAAAAGGTGAGGATTGCTGATCTACCGATTGTGCGACTCATTAAGCAATTCTATTTGGAAATTTTCAACCATCCCTTATACAATTCCGACGTAACGCTTAATCGACTCGAATCGATCCTCGATCTTAAGAAATTTTTAAGAACCCGTAATCGTTTTGTCGACGACGATACAAAATTGGTTTTCTTCAATTTACTGCATCGTGTGACAAAGGTAAGTACCTATACAAAAACTTGTAGGTATATACCACGATAAGACGATATAGGTATGATATATAAGTATGTACTTACATTCTAATGGTGATTACCGAGGGGTTTTCACTGGGAAAGTATAAGTGATAGTGTGAAGCAATGCGGGGCGGGAAATTATCGGGGGACAGTATGGGGAATGTTAACAGTGCGGTATTTTGGTGTATAAACTTTTATCAGTGAAAAAAACCTCGGTGACTAAATACATATAGAGATTATCTAAAAGTAGGTATATGTTACGTACCAATGCTAGAAATTGTACATTTGCACACTGCACAGCGATTTTTGTACCAAGCGCGAAGTGCACAAGTCGTTTTGTACGAAGTTCAAATTATTGTACTTGGTATAACGAATTTTGTACTGTTCGCACTCTGCACAGTTTTATTGTACCAAGTTGTAAATTTCAAACGCACATTCAACTCGGTACGGCAGTTTTTGTACAAAGCTCGAAGTAAATATTGTCAGGCTATACCTACAGAGTTGTAAAGTGTAATTCATAGCTGTGCCAAACTTATCGTCATTCTTATTTCAGTCATTGTAATTTGACATTTATTTTTGATCCATTTTAGGGATGTAAATCCGTTTCACATCTTTGAAATTTGAATTACGCCATGTTTAGTAAATATAATTTAGTTTTTGTCTAAAAACGAACACGAAAAAATCTTTCTTCGTTCTTTTTCATTGAAAACTTTTACTATAGTAAGTGTGAAACACGCTTTATAATTTCTAGGATAATATTTTGTAATAATCAAAGGAATAGTATATTCTAACAAAATAGAAGTATTTACCTACTTCTAAACACAACAAATGAATTCTCGCCCATTGTAGCCCTTCTACGCTTCCGTAACAAACACCTACGACGTTACGGATTTGATAAACTGAGGGTAGATATAAATATTTATTATAATTTGACGAAATAGAAACTTCGGAATAGTGTCAACCAGTAAGTATAAAACTCTATAGGCGCTTCGAAAATTTTTATTCCCGACTTTGTACAAGAACTATTGTACCAAGTTGAATATGCGTTTAAAATTGACTACTTTCAAAACACTTAGCAATACCTAAATTATTATCATTACGTAACTACCTATCTATACATATAGATTTCGCCACGAAACCTAGGAACGGAAAATGTTGAATATAGCCCAGTTGTTCGCCCAGAATCGATGTACATAATCTATTACAACGTCACAGAGAATGTGATTCCATTTTCAGCGTAACATTCTTCCGGTTCGGTTAACCTAACTGGTGTATGACATCTTTCAATTTACGAATTCTACGTGAGAATTATATTATGCATATATAGCTATATGATGGAAAGGACGAAATGAGACCTGACATAATACGTAATAGCTGCCTAGTAGATTATGTATAGGTAGGTACTATTTAGGTATCACCTTACATTTTAATATCTTGAGTGATTTTTATAAAAATTAAAACAATATCCAGAAGCTTAAACCGCACGATTTCATATTTTGGATTTTGACGAATTTTCATAGAAAATAAAGTTATTGTAGCCTGTTTGATGACGGGACCCAGACGTGTCCTTTTGGCTTTTCTCCGATCTCGACTACTAGATCACGAAAATATAGGTCATTCATTTTGGGTCGGTTTCTTACGGACACGATTCCGGTCGCAATTTTGATCGTAAAGGCTGAAATTTGGACAGCGTATTGTCTTTACGAAAACGAAAGACGAGTTCGTTAACCAGCCAAATCGACCGACTCGTTTCAAAAAGGCGGCCGTTCGATTTTTTTTTTAATTCTAATCTCCGTTATTACTCATCGGATCGGTAATGTAAAATATGTTTTGGAATCTGCATGAAATTCTCTACCGATCATGTCTCTTTATAATTTTCGATAGAATGCATCGTTTTCGAAATAATCGAAAAAAGATGATAATTTTTTTTTATCCTTATAAATTTCTCTCGTAAATATTATTTTTCAAAAATTCAATACTGAAGTTTGCGCGCGGTCGAATTTTTAATTTTGCTTTATTAAGTTTTTAGCATAACTTTAATTATTTACATTAATTATATATATTTTATTGCGCGTAGTTAAATTATACACACTATTTAGGTATGATTTATATTATTTAGTGTAAAAAATCGTGTAATCTTAAATGCAAAGAAAAATTTTCGCATTTTAACTGGTGAAGTATTTATCTACTTACGTAAATGTATGCTGTTTATCCACGTACAGTTGAAATAATGTGCGGATTAATATCTACCATAAAAGTTTATGAAGTTGAATCATTTTAAACTTAGGTATGGTACAATAACTATCGGATAATAACAGACGGATCTGCGCATCTGCGGTTAAAGTGGATTCATTTGTGTTACCGGTTGTTAACACTTTAATAATTTGTTCGAAACATTTTAAAAAGGACGATGTTGAGAGAAATTTGAAATACGAACTATTGAACTTGCCTCAAAATAATCTTTTAAATTTCTATACGTATTGCCACGTGCTACTGATCACCAGTGACGTCACTGCGCCGAGTTGACATGTTTAGAACACTCTGATATCCTACCTTAGTAAGTTATTATACCAGTGATATGTACTATATCATATTTTTCAAAGTTCATAGGTAAATACTTCACACTCTGTTCAATTTATGATAATATAAATATCTGTTACAATATTTAATCATAATTTATAGAATGTATTTGTTTCAGTTTAAATAATGATGGATTGTCGCCGCTAGATATAGCTGTCCTTAGCAATAACCGTCCCTTGGTAAAAATGTTAATTAGTTTCGGAGCACGCGAAGGAAACCAGTGTAAGTATTGTTTTCTATATATATTACGAGAGTTAAAAAAAACCTTTTCTATAAATAAGTTTATTTGATCGAAGAACAGATTACAAAATTATCGTTTTTCGGTCGATTTCGACATGATTCCTGGATTTTCTCCGATAACGTTCTGTATTCTGATTCGAATGCTTAGGGAGATATTTAAATCCATTTATGGATCGTTTTTACAATTCTGGCGAACGGGATAGAACATTTTCTTTCTGTATTTGAAGCTCTTTCAACTTTCCAACACGTACATACCTATTGAGGCTTAGGTAACTTGTTATCGAAAGTGAAAAAGATCGACTAGTTCTTTAAAATACCCGGTAAATTATTTATTGTACTTGCATTTATTGTTCTGGGGAAATTTGTGCGTACGAATCTTATCCACTCTTTCAATAATAGTCCAAGTCCAATATTGTGTTTTAAGTATTCGCCGTGATCTAATATCTAAATAAAGATGTCGTTAAGTTATCAACGTCCTCTTTAAGACTAAGGGTATTTTAGATTTTGAACCAATATTGGTTTACAAACCGTGAACTTTTGTCAAACAATTCTTTATTAATAATGCCATCGCCGCCTTCATTTATTTATTAACCAAATTTAAATCTAATACCTATATTCGGTTTGAACATACAAAATTGTGCTTTTATAATTAAACACTTTCTCGCAATAATCAAACATTCTCTTTATTAATGTAGATACCTTTATACTTTCTTTTATAAAAAAATCTTAATGCATTTTAATAGTATAAACGTATAACGTATTTTTAATGACGATCTCTTCGCATTTTCACTCTCATTGTTGTTTAACAATATTATCATTTGCATTAACGATTGCATTTCATAAAATATAAAGTGCAAGAAATGAATATTATTTCTATGTATAGGTAGATACATATGTTTATCTACTGCATCGATAGCAAGTATAGGTATTGCACAAAAGGAAACGGATTTTGTCATATATTTTGTGTACCTAAATCCCCGTTGAAACTATCTAGTTCTAATTAAATAACTAATTTAAGTTAAGGGGGCCCATAGTTGAACTTAGGTACAAATTTAACAATTAGAAAAGTAAATCGTTTATTTTCATATTTATGAGAAAATATCAAATGGGACAAATTGATTAAAGAGTCGCGAGTTTTAATTAAATTATCCCAGCCCCTCCCCCGGCTTTTCAGTCTCCAATTTTTTAATTATACCTACATACATATGTATATTGTATAACCATCTTGTTTATTTTTCAGTTTCGAATCCAGAAAAATTAGGTGCCCATTTAAAACAGCTTTTGGGCGAAGCAGAAATGCGTTTACAGGAATTTGGCGGTCTACTTGAAGAGCCTTGCGGTGCACCATTTAATACTCGTGCGTCATTTTCCAGCATTATCGGAAATGCGTATCCAGCTTCTGCGATGACAGGTGAGTTGGATTCATTTAATAGCGTATAAGTAGTACCTATACGATTAGTTGGAGTGTAATTGATTGAAAAACATGTTTAATTTGTAAACATTCGGAATGGTAGCACTGTACGAAGGTTATACAATGCGTCGATGTTCAAAATTTAGTTTGGACCGTCCGCGTCCATCTGAATTTTATACATATTATGTGCTTACATACTTATCAGTTAATTTTATTATGATTTGATACGGCTTCGAGCACAAATAATGGGAGCTTTTATTAAATGCATAAGTTTGCTTCATCTCAAATCAAAGATTAGTCATTGTACGTATGGCCTATCCAAACCTGTATGCAATTCACGTCATCAAAAAAAAGTTACTAGATTGTTTATTTGTAATTCGGTTTAAAGTTTGGAAAGTGACATATTCTATAGATGATTTACCTGCGCACGTATTAGATGGCATAAAGAAAGACTACAATTTATTAGAACTGTAAAAATACGAGGTACGAGGTGACAGCACTGTGTGAAACGTCATCATCTAGTAACCTTTTATTGATGACGTGGATTGCATACAGGTTTGGACGAAATGTAGGTACTTATTTAGAACTTGTGACATTTTTTGTTCACATTCAGTCACCTTAGATCTATGTAAAATTACGTTCATAAAACTATTAAACCGAATCCTTCAAAATTTCGAACCGGTAGCCGTTTATATTAATTATTAATATCTTACATGAAGCAAACTTCAAAATTACACATCTCGTAGCTACTAATTACTTATTAGATATTAATTCTAAATTCTAGATAATGCCGCTTAATAAGCTTATTAATAATATTAGCCTAACGTTGCTAGTAAATAAATGCTAATGCTAGTGCTAATTAATTGCACTAATAAAACATATCTACCAGTAGCGGATAACCTAATATTAAATAGATAATAATAACTAAATGAATCCTTTATTTTGATGAACTTTTACAATGCCGTTCACTAATAGCTAATTATAAACTAAAATCAATTTAAATAGCGATATTAGAAACTTGAATTACAAAATAATTAACTCATATTACTTAAAAACATACAACAAATATACATATTACATACAAATAAAAAACATATTCAGTGAAATCGCTCTTTGCAGGTATACCCCATATTACAGAATTTCGTTTTATTTTAAACACGTCCGCTCTATTGCGGATGGAGACATAATACTTGTGCCCCAATCCTTAATTTTAATCCCTGAAATGCGGACGCTTGCAAATAAAGAACTAAATTGTCAAATAACGCTTGAAAATGCAATCGATTGATTGTGAAACGCGTCGCGGAATATAAAAAATACATATATTTTAAAGTAGGTGAAACTAACAATTTAATTATTATAGTAATGGCATTGTTATAAAAGAACATTCAACGTACTGCAGATGTCATACACATTTTATTAAAAATATTTTTGATTTCTCGATGTTTTTTTTACATATTTAATACTTGTTTTTATTTATATGTATTTTTATTTGCGCCTTCAAATGCGCGGCATATAATATATTAATATTTTTTTAATATCTTTATGAAATCGAAATATTTAATCAAACGTGTAAAACCGACCACCCAGCACCGCGCCGAGGAGATTAAAATAATGTAATTACCTATATCTGAATTTTTTAAGAAATAATTCCATGAATAGGTTTGTAGGAATTTATCTAGGACTCTTTTTTTTATTTACTAAAATTACCTGCCTCGAATTAAATTTCTTATTGTTAAATAATATAGCATAACGATCGTACATATAGACCTATTCAAGCGACCTCGCGACACGTCATCAATAAAAGGTTACTAGATGATGACGTTTCACACAGTGCTGTCACCTCGTATTTTTACGGTTCTAATAAATTCTAGTCTTTCTTTATAAACCATTAGTCTAAATCATGTTATACAATATGTCACTTTCCAAAATTTAAACCGAATTACAAATAAACAATATATAGGTATAGTAACTCTTTACTGCTGACGTTGGATAACGCATATGTATTTAAAAATTTAAAAACAGCGAACAGTTTAAAATCAGTTTGGTGCTTATTCTTCCGTCATACTTACATATTGAAATTAATTATTTTAACGATAAAAACGGTAATTTTGACGTTTTATCTATTATGATTCTAGTACAAATTAGAATGATCTATTACGACGAAAATGAAATTATTCTACAATTAGAAATTATGTCGTGTTTATTTAAGCCGCGATGCGTCATCGACGAAAGCCCTATACCGCGGACGTCCCTCTATTACTGACAGCATGTTCTATCCAATCGGATATATTCCTTCGTAATAGAAGGGTTTCACTTTAATATCGTTAATTGATATTTAGCTTTATGTACACATATACCTACTAACATTTTGTGTAACAGGTTGTGCAGGTGGCGACGCCGATAAACAGGCAATAGCATGGGGTCGAAGGGTTAAAGTACTTCGAAGGATGGTGTTAGGATTTGCACAAGCAAGACCCCCAGATCCTCCCTCGCTTGTAGCTGTTGACATTACTTCTTCAACCTCTATTACTTTGCGCTTGCAGGAACCTAACTCGATTGATTCGGCCATTAATACAAAGTACAAAGGTATCAGACCTACTATTATGCAGGTAATATATTTTCATTGCACTAATTTCTTTAACTGCAGTTCACTGGTCTACTAGAGCTGATTTTACACCAATAACTGGTGAAGTAGAAATTCTTGACGTTTCAAAACCAAATTATACAATAGAGCTAGTACAAGGTAGACGATACTTTTGTCGAGCTGCATGTGGAAACCTAAAAGGGTATGGAACATTTCTTTCCTCGACTCCGGCGTCTGTAGTACCGTCTAGTTGGAGGGAAGTGGATAAGAGGGAACCTCGGTATGCTTTTATTTATTTTATTATTTTTATTTTAAGGCACACATTTTTATTAAACTCGAATTTTAGAATATGCAGATTTGATTATACCTACTTATTTTAAACTATGTAGTATGCATTTAGAAATATAAATCGCTTTTTTGTAGATTCGAAGGAAAATTAACACATTTAAAACAATTAGTGGATGAAGTGAAACTAATTAGACCTGGTAGCGAAATGTTGGAAACTCCAGGACCGCAACGCAGAACACAACGAAAGAAAACCACAATAAAGCAGCTGTTTTCTGCTGCGAGTAAATTTCAGAAGAATTTGAAAAGGTGTGTAGCAGTGTCGAAAAACAAAATCGTACCTATTACTTTTTCATTTATTTATAGAGGTATTTATTTGGCCTGCATTTTGTACCACGAAGATAAAGTTTTAGTAACAAATGAAGACTTTTTACCTGTGATAGAAATTGACGAAACGTTTCCCAGTTGCATTCACATCGATCTCCACTGGCTAATGAAAGTGGCTTGCACGTGGGACGACACGAAATTCTTAAGAAGCGACATGGAAAAAAATGCGTCGTCTGCGATACACTTCCGAACTAAGCTTTTATCTGCCTCTTTGCAAATGCAATCGGCATTGTGTTTACAAGACTTGGGCCAATTATTTTATAAACCGTTACGGGATGCACAAGGAACGGTAGTGCTAAGTACTATAAATTACATAAAGTCTCCTAAAAGTGTGTCAGTTTTGAATTCGAGGTGGTTACCGATGAACAAAGTGTTTAAAAAGGTCGTGTTTAGCGATGATCATAGCATATCCGAAATTTTAATGGCATCTATTCAAGAACAAATTAATTATCATCAAGTGTCGGGACTAATACTTAGCAGAGGTCTGTATTTGGCATATTTAAAAATGCAAAGTTCGGTAGATTTAATACAAGTAGTTGTTCCTGCCAAATCTCCAAATATGTTACCGCATTGTAAAGTGCGCGATAATCCTCACGTGTCAGAGTAAGTACTACATTTTATGTCAATCTTTTTCATCAACTTTTTTAATGTACCTATTATAAATGATATAAAAAAAAGGTAGAATTATCTGGCAGGGCAACATAAAAATAATGTCAAACTAAATTTTACATTGCGGCAATTAAATAATTATAAATAGGTACGAGAATACACCTACTCGTAGCTACTTCCTGTTGGTGGGCCTTGTATGATTGAATGAACACACGATGACAGCTAATGTAGCTTAAGGCTACTTTTATTTTGTCATTATTTATAATAATTTATAAGAGGATTGTGGTATCTTTAAACATTGTATTTCCTTGTTGTAATGCACGTATATATTGGACATTATGTAGGTATTCCATAATTGAATTTCTCTTTACAAGATTATATAGAGTTGATGTTTAGGTCGACAACGTCTGTCATTATTTTTAACTATAAACAAATGTTTTAATTCTAAATTAGAGTTGGTTGATAAATATTTATTTCTACGATTAATTATCTACCTATAAAGATTTTTGTTTGAATAATTTAAATTAGTTAGTATGTGTATTTAAAATGAATTGCTAACATTTAAAGAAGAATGATATGCTATTTCTAGGGTATTACATATATATGTATCAATAGGTAATTTTACTTAAATTTCAGAGAAGAATGGCAGTATTTGAAAAATCAGCACATTCCCGATGTATGCGACCGATCTACTGAGCAACAAAGAACATTCCTCGATTTAATTACTAGCGCAGCAAAAAGATTATTTAATTACATGGACATATCGAGCGAGGATGCTTTAACACACCGCCTTTGTGATTTAGAAATTATAGACCTAACTGACGAAGTTAGTTTTATAGTGATTTGTCCTTCTGCCGAATTATCCTGTTGCGTACCAGGCCAACGCGAAATACTTTTACAGCGTGGCGATCTTTTAAGCCTACCCATACAAGTTTTCGAAATGATACACTTAAGTACATATCAGAATAATATAATTAATAGATACGCGAAATTGAGTTGTCTGCTCGAGTTAGATGCGGCAACGGCCAGCCATTTACATAGAGAAGCCTTTTCAAATAGCGAAGTAGTCGCCGCTAGAGAACGTTTGACCAAATTACAAGATCTTCAAATGAAACTTAACAATATTTGGAAGAGTGTGCGTTGGCTAATGGACGTAATCACATTCGCAAGGGATCGCATTACGTCCGGTTTGTCTTTAAAATACATTTTGGATAAGGACATAGAGCCTGGTGTGAATTTAAAGAGAAGCCTTCTTCAAATTCCGAATTACGATACTAAAATGTTTAAAAGCACCCCGGGACGTGGCTCGTGGCCAGGACCCGGAGCGACTAATTGCAACACGAATTCTTCTTTGTTAAATGAATTTAGTAAAAGCGAACAACATTTAAGTAAAAATGAAAGTGTAATTTCTTGTCAGTATTTGAGCGCTACCAGCGATACGGAGTCTAGGAAGAATAGTGAAAGTTATAATAGCGATTATTTTAACGATCGGTTACCTCCTTCTAGAAGTGAAGATATTTTATTTGCTAGTATACCGGTTTCCAGTAATCACAGGTGTCGTGCCAGCACCGTTTCAAGTACTTCTGCCACCTCTAGTCCGCTTCTCAGTGTAAGACCAATGTTTAGTGGAAGTTTATTGAGTGTAAATACTTTAAACACCACAAATACATCTGATAGTATGCATAGTTTAAGTTCCGATAGCGAAACTAGCTGTCCAATTCCTATAAGTTCAAGTACACCTCGAAAATCTAAGCATAAACCAAAAATAGTACCATCACGTAGTATGACTAATGTTAAGCAGAATTTGATAGAAAATGCAAGCACTAAATTTCAGAGGCGACACTTGAACGTCGATCAAACGTCCAATTTACAAACTACATCTTCTAGGAGCTTAACGAACCTGAAAAATTTCATGGAAATGGATACGGTCGGACAGTCGACGTATCTGAAACCATTAGATGGGTGTAAGAAAACGGAAATGATAGATGCAGTTTTTAAAGTTCCTTATTCAGATGTAGCAGCTACTGCTGCTAGCAAAGATTATTCTCTTCAAGGAATACTGCAAGTTTATGCTGCTTACGAAACGGGCTTGGCGAGCGGCACTAGCTTAAAATTACACGTAACACCGCGCACGACTGCCAGGGAGGTTGTAGATTTAGTTGTAAAGCAATTAAACATGGCTGTGGTTTTAAAAGGCAAAGATGGACCTATTTATACAGCAGATAAGTTGAAAAACTTCTGTTTGGTAGCAGTTATCGGTGCACGCGAACGTTGTTTGAGGGACGATTTCAAACCTTTGCAGCTGCAAAATCCGTGGAAGAAGGGTCGATTGTACGTTAGGCAAAAGCAGGATGTTTTGGCTGCTTTAGAGCACAGCAGTAAACATAGTCAAATTATTTGAGGAAAGCTTTATTTGAATATTAGTTAGCCAATTGTTATTTTAGCAAAATTTGAGAAGTAGATGTTAGTGTTAGACAAGTTTGGTTATTTTACGACAAGATACCGAAGCCATATTTTTACAACTAGCTGTATGAATATTACTATAGCGATCTCCGATACGGATCTTATAGGTAAGTTGTAATTCAAATGAAATTGTTGTTGTTTATTAAGTAAGTATTAAGTAATTGTGCGGAATTGCAAAATTGCAGCTTTAAAATTGTTTAATGGAATACGATCAAAATTCTAGTCACATTATTTTAATAAGTACCTACCTATCTACTATACATAATATATCTACATAGATACTACTTTATAACTTTTAATAAGGTCTATAGTCTAAAAGTCTATAGACATAGTGCGAACTTTATTTATCCTCGTAATAATAATAATGCTGTGGGGCATTGGCAAAGATATTGTAAGTACATGGGCTGTAATTTGCATACACATACAATTTTCATTGATAAAAGCGTGGTAAGACTGAAATTTCGATGTTATTAAGATGGCTTGATTTAATCATTTAATAATATTATTTCATTGCCACCTTATGACACCATAAGGTGTAAATGATTAAATTGAGCTGTCTTAATAACATCGAAACTTCAATACTTACTTTTCTTACTTTATCAATGAAAAGTGTACCTTTAATTAATTGGATGTGAATAGGATATCCTTTCGGAAAATGTGACCACAAAGGCACTTGAAACGTTCAAAAATCCCATCTGTTCCATGTTATAAACTATTTCTGAATGGCATTCGGAGTTAAATGATTTTGATGAAGCACAGGTCACAGGAGGAGCAATCAGTATCTCTATTTTTTGTTTTCTATAGTAGAAAAGGTTTTTTTTTATTTTCCACTTTTCGGTGCTTCTTTATTTTTACTTACAATTAGTTTCAAATTAATAAAAGTAATTTAGGATTATTGTCGTTGAAGAGTTAATATTTTTTTACATAAACATTCAAAATTAAAGGTGTTTTAAATTAAATTCAAATGTAAATTTTTATACTTATATCGCAATATGTAAACTAGAGGTCGACAGTTTTAATTCGATACATTTATGTTTAGTGCCTACAAACAAAGGTGTTCAAATTTTGTATAAATACAAACATTTACAGTACCTAGTAGGTAACTTTTTAGCTCATCTCTTCATTTCCATTTATTAGGTACTATTTTTTTCTCGATTAATTTTAATAGAGAAAAAGATAATGTGGTGATAAGTAGTGTAAGACTTATTAATATTAGTCATACAAATGGTGCTAGATTAAAGATGGTATTTTAATCTATATATTTTCTTTATATCAGAAAATAAGTGGTAATAATGAAAACATTGATGTATTGTTGTATATGTATATTGCTGTACCTATTACTTGTGGACTAAACTAACAAATTTTAAATTTGGTTTTAAGTTAATAATCGTTTTAGAAAAATTTTACTTTTTTGGCTTACCTATGAAAATGTTATTGCATGCTTATAAATAGGTACCTATCTAAAATGGATATGTGATATTTTTTATTTTTAATTTTTAAATAAACATATAACTAATGATTATTATACATAAAATAATAGTTATAATAACAGGTTAAGAAAATGATTAATTTATCATGTTTTTGTTAGTTTTATTAATTTTATTGTTATTATTAGTTTACATGATTATGTGAACTAATTATGAAATGACGAAAAACAATCAATGTAAATAAATTTATTAGTGAGGGGGCTGAGAAAAACTGATCCTTAAAAATTACCTTATCTTTTTTAAGTTATTATTTTTATTTTATGTTCAATCTTTAATTCACTGCCAAAATCTAAAATGATTAGGTACCTACTATTTTTTGCGATAGGCAGGATAGGGAAAATTCTAAATTTACAATATAAAAACAAATAAAAACATTATTATTAATAATTCAATTATCATTTTTTCTTAAGGTATCATATTTAAAACACAAAATACTTCTTACAAATATTTCTTGTACATAATACATCGATATTCAACTCTTATGATCTTATACGAAGTTTTTTAATTGTTCATATGAGAAAAACAAGCATGTAATTATTACCTAATAATTACCTATTGATGATAAAATGTATCTATATGTACCTGGTATATTTTTAATTATGAAATCTACAATTTATAGCATATCTATACTATAATATATAATTTTAATTATATGGATTTATTGCATATAGGTATGTACATGTCCAATTAAAATGTCCGACATAGTTGCTCATTGTTGTAGATATTGAAAAACACCAATTAAATTATTAAAATTGTTCGATAAAGTAAACTTATTATATTATAAATGTTAGAGAATTCTAATTAAATGATAGATATTTATTAGGAATAATGTTTAGGTAAAAGATATTACTTACAATTAATACCTAATTATATAAAATTGTTTTAGAGCATGTTTTAATCCTCTAGCTTTTTAATTCTTAAAAGTTATACATGATACAGATACTTTATAGGTAAGAAGAATTTTTATTATAGGTACTTACCTACTTTGTGTAACAGTATAAGTATATAGTATTGGTACAAGTTTTTTTTTTTTTAGTACAAAGTTAATATTAAATGTTATTTGTTACCTATATAATTTTTGAACATATAGTTTCAAATGAAATGTAATAGCTTTGTTGTACAGTATTAGACTTTATGTGTAAATGGAGTGTTACAAGCGAGCACAAATAATTTATATATATATATAGCCAAGTTCATTTATTTGTTCGGTGTACTCCGAGTTACTCCTAAAGGGCATATTTAGTTGAGCATATTGAAAAAGTATATAATCAAATTCGGATGCAACAAACGAATAAATGAACTCATCTTATATTGTGTTAATGATGCAACTGTAAAATAGTGCATTATAATAAATATTTAAAAGTGTTACATTAATTGCTTGTTTGTAGTACTTTTACAGGTGCTTCTCCTATTGATAATTATGCTACTAATTATTGTAAATATTGTAGGTATTTGAAATTAAGATCAATATTGAGAGGTTGAGTATAGCAACTTAGATATATTTACTGCTCGACCAGAACTGCAGATACCTAAATGATTCCAATAGTTGCATGAGAATCTGTCTTAAAAAAGTCTACATTATACGTATATTATAATAAGTTTTATATTATATATACAATAAAACATAAGCTACCATAGAAATTTTGAAGTGTAATGATATTTTTGTTTGCTGTCACTATATTTTACGTCAATATTTTGATCTTGATATTATTGTTGCCAAAATTGGATTCCACAAGTTTTTAAGTAGAGCATATCATAATAATAGATATGGCCGAGAGTGGGGTGATGTTGTCTCTGCCACAGATGGTGGATTTAGCATTAAACTGTCCCGAAGTAAGTTTTGTTATTTAATTCGAATTTGTTAGATATCATAATATTTCAACTAAGACCGAAGAAGATATCTGTTTATTTCTAGAATGTTCGATTAAAAAAAGTATTTTTTTATTTAGGTTGGAGCAGTTAATTTCAATATATTGCATTCCCTTCTTCATGTGTTAATTCAACAAGTAGAACTTCTAGACTGCAAAGTAGAATTTAAAGGATCTGCAAGTGAAAGAGTGCAAAATTTAATAGCTACGAGCACACCTAGCCCTACTCTTAATCTCACAGAATACATAGTAACTCCTGGCAAGGAGCAAAGAAAAGTAATTTCTAAAAAGGCCAGATACAAGAAAGCCGCAGGTCCCATTATATTTTCTTTTTAAATCCAAAAATAATTTTACATCATTTTACAGCCGATTCGTCCAAGAAAGGTAGTAAGGAAGAAGTTATTGTAGAGAAAGAGTTGAAGGTCATCGTACAAAGGAAAGATTCGAAGGAAGAAGCATCACAAAATCCTCCATTATTATCCAGAATTTCTCCAATGGGTATTTTATTTATAAACACCTAAAATTGTCGACCAATTTTTTTTTTTATAGAAAAGGGAATTAGTTCAATATCGATGCAAACGGTGGTTGTCGTCGAACCAACCAGTGAAGTAACAACGCCACACGTTTCAATTGCACTGTCAAGGGCACACTTTGAAACCATGGAAGAAGAACTAGAAAAATTAAAAGAAGAAGTTAGAGAACTGAAAGAATTACCCGCCAATACGGGATTAATTGATGCTATACGGTATTCCATACGGTCATTTTCGATTTAATATTGTAGTAACGGAATAGAGCTTTGAATTTATCGGTTAGGTAATTTATGATTAGGTAGGTACCTTTTTGTTACATGGCAACGAGAAAAATTTATATTTAGGTTTGTTTGTTTGTTTGTATGTACTGTGTGTTTATGTTGTATACCGCACTAACTTATACAGAGTAAAACAGCTCGCCAAATTATAATTTTCCATGTTATTACTGCTCTGCTTTATTTGCGGTTTCTTTTTATTTTAGACTGCTTTGAGTAAAGGTAGATAGTGTCTGTGTGCTCTTTACGATCAAACTCATGGTTCAACTCTGAGCTAACAAATGAACAGACCATTTAAAATATAGTTTTTATTGCGAAATTTACGTGATTTGAATAGTTATGCAAGAAATAAGAGTAAAATTAACTGGTAAAAATTCAGAACTCGAATTATTTTAGATCAGATCATTTCACAAAATTTATATGCAGTGGAACCTCGATAACTAGCTGTGTAAATTACAAACAAAATTCTCAAGTAAATACTTGAACTTGCAATAGCTCGAAGTTTTCTTCTCTTCCCTTCAGATTTGAGTTATTGAGGTTCTACTGTATTTATAAAATGTTCTTGAACAATGTTGGATTAAAAGTAAACGATTCAAAATATAGGTCGGTATAGGGGAAGGTCGGGTAGCCCCGGACAGCGGGTAGCCCCGGACAGTACAATTACTAAGTAAGTAAACCCGTTGGAAAACCAAAACATAGTTTCGGGGGCCCCCCATAGAGTTTGTACGCATATGCAACTTAGTCAATGCATGAGCACAGATTGATTGACAAGCTACAGTGAGTGTTTGTTCCTGCCAAACATTTCTCATCGCCCCTGTCGAATTTCATTGCAGATTATCAAGTGCAAAAAGTTAGTATACCGCCTTGTCTATTTTTTAGAGTTGTAATACATTTAATATAGTTTATGAATGTATTAGTATTCGTTTCATTCCATATACAATTTAAGACCTATGGGCAACAACATCGAATGATAGCGATCGGGTAGCCCCGGACACGAAAACGTCGGGTACCCCGGACACCGTTATAAATGTCGAATTTCATATTTCAATTTCAATTTATTATATTTTCAACAAATATAATGATTCAATTTATTATAGCTTCTCTGTGGTTAGTACATTAGATTATACTTTTGTATTGCAGGAACTTATACAACATGTCTAAATTTAAGGGACCAACAACTAATAGAGGTAAATGGGACGAAAATAAAATGAAAACAGCAGTGAAATGTGTCAAAGAAGGCAAGTTATCAATAAGACTATCTGCAGAAAGGTATGATGTGCCAAGAAGTTCCCTTCAGGATCGTCTAAAAGCAGTGAATAGTCACAAAGAGATCACGTTTCGTCCAAAGTTAAGACGATTTGAACCCACGTTTTCTGAGAACTTTTCTAAGTAACTGTATAATCACGTTAAAGAACTAGACAATCGTTTAATGCTCCTGACTAAAGACCTAGAGGAAAAACAAAAAGGTAAAGGTGGCAAAAAATTGAAAACAACGACAACTATTTAAGGTGATTCCCATCAAGTTGAAGAGACAGCGTGTACCATATCTGGCGAAATGTTTAAAGAAAATTGGATTCGGTGTCATGACTGCAAAGATTGGGCCCACGAAGCATGTGTTAACATTGACGCTTCCGATTTTTACTACATTTGTGACGTTTGTAAGGCCAAAACACGTTTAGGCCACTATTGATATCTGTCCGGGGCTACCCGCCGACTTTTATATTACCGCAAATTGGGAGCTTAAGTTTTTTCAATATTCTAGTTACAATAATTAAGATATCCTTTTTTTTTTCATTAGTACGATTAACAAAGTTCCTTACTCTATTTTAATGCTAAAATACAAACTGACATTTGTTGATTGTATTTTATATTTCTACTTCATTTAAGTGTCCGGGGCTACCCTACCTTCCCCTACTATAAGAAAAAAGTCCTCAATCATTTCACTTGAGATATTGTCAAATATTTCTGTTTTTGTTTACGATTATTTTTTCTTATGGATTTAGGTAATTTTTGAACTAGGTACCTGTTACTTTTTAGAACTACTGAATGTATTTTAACATGATAAGGTTTATATGTTTGAAACAAAATACTGGGTGGCTAGGGCCCCTATTACTGAGTAAACAACTTGCAAAATTATCAACATATCGCTGTAATACTAACAATAAGTTTGGGTTTCCAAATTAAGAATTCTGATTAGCTCTTATAAGTATGTGTAAAATAATTTCGATAAACTTTTAGTAATTCTTCATTTAATAATTCGACGCCAATACTCGATATGTTCCAAATTTTGAATTTATCAAAACGGGTGGATGCAACCGAAACTGGAATAAGCAAACTCGCTAGCATGCTCGAAGATTTAGCAAGAGAACAACCATTACGTGAGTGTTTGTTTTATTCGTTAGTCACACTTGTCCAGAAAATTTCATTTACAATTAGTTGCAAATCCACTGATACAACAGAAGGCGTCAGATTTGCAAGTCGAGATGAGAGCAACCAGTAAAACATCAATATCGACGTCGGCTACAAAATTAGCTGAGGAATTAAAAGACAAAATTTCCAAATTAGAAAAACGTGTACAAAAAGTGGAAGGTAAAAATTAATAATAATATTTATTAACATAATATTTACAAAATTTTATTTTGTAATGCAGAAAATGTCGGTAAAGTAACGGCAGCAGCAACATCTGCAGTGGGATTTGCAGCGGAATCTGCAGCGGGATCCGTGTCAGGATCTGCAGCGACAATGACATCACAAGTATCAGAAAAGGTCCGTGGTGCAGCAGGTGCGTGTAATATAGTAGTTAGTTTTTCCCAAAGCCAAAAGGCGGATGGAGTACCAATAAGTATAGACAGTTAAAAAGTTACGTTAATTTTTAAAATTTACAGAAGCAAGTGAAGATTCGGCGGCGCTGGTTCGTCTGACTGATTTGGAAAAAAAGTTTACAGAATATACAGATCATCTCTCTACCATGAACACGGTATTCAACAATCAAATTACAACATTACAATCTCATCTTACAGACTTGGAAAAGGAAATTGGCGAAATTGTCGAACGTATTAATGCAGGGTAAGTTACATGTTTGATTTTTAAAAATATTCTATATTTTAGTGGTTTTATCTTTGCCAATGCGTTTATATTAAATTATTTTTCTTGAGATTTTAATGATCTCACGATTTTGTTGTTTTTGTATTCATTCATCTTCTGCTTTATATATATATATCGATCTCTTGCATCTCTCGATGCAATTAAAATTCTTTTGTGTTGTTTCTTGAAATATGTTCATGTATTGCTCGATTACAGATTCTTTTACATTATCATTTGCACTGCAACACATTATGAGTTGAAAAAGTATTTAATTGTGAGCCTATATATGTTAGTTTATCATGGATAAAATTCATATTTTACCAATAAATCTACCATTGTCTTAGCTTTCCTGCTGGAGATTCTAATGCTTCCGAACAAGGTGTCCATGAACTTTATAACAAAATTATGGCAATGCAAGAAGAAATGGAGAAAATGACAACAACAGCCACCAAATTGCTCGAAGATAAAGAAGAACGTCAAGTACATATGGACGTAATGGATCTTCATCCGTCTTCCGTTGACTTTTAATAATTATAAAGTGTATTTTAGGCTTTATTGGAACAGATAGAGTTACTAAAAACTATTAAAGCGAACCGAGAAGATCTCCAAGATGCTTTGGCCGATAAGGCAGACACTTGTACTGTGAATAAGAAAGTTTCCCACGACCAATTTGATGCAGCTTGTGATGGTTTAACTCGTAGTATCGAAGATGCTCTGAATAAATTAATGCATCAAGTAAAATGTGGTAAACAAACTTTCGAACAGAATAGTAAGAACGTCGAAAAATTATAGGAGCAGCTCTGGCAACAGGCATTAACCGATATACAAAATGAAATTGGAAATAAACTTGACAAAATGGAACTTACACCGTTACGAGACTTTGTTCATAATAAATTAAAAATGTTGCAAGACCGTCTTAAAGCACTTACTGCTCTTAAAAAAGAAACAGAAGCCGCTGGAACAAAGAGCAAATTTTTAAGGTTCCTTATTTGTCTATTTTAAAATATTTATCACATTTCTCATCATTAAAATTGTCAGAAATGTTAACTGCATATCTTGTGACAAAGACGTGGTAATGCGCAAACAGATGGATCCAACGTTAATGCCAGCTCCGCCTGCTTTGCCCCCAACTAAGAGTATGGGACCGTATTTGGCTTATGAATTGGATAACTTGAGGAAACAACAAAAATGGTAAGTGTGTATAGTTCATCTTTTGATTTAAATATCGATTTGTTTAAGTTTTGCAGCATGCCTCACAGCAGAAATTTGAATCACTTCGAAAATGCAATATCTGGAGTGAAAACCGGACAAGAGTAAGTGTTAAAATTTTTATATTAGTTATACAAGTATATAAAGGAATTATAAAACATTTAATAAACGCCAAGGCTTCCCCAGTGTTTTCCTTTTTGCGCCCAATCTTCTACTGCTAATTGTTTTATGTCTTCTTCTCATTGTCTTTTTGGTCTTCCTCTCTTTTACCACTCCTTGATGTCCTAGGGAACCATGATGTATAGTTAGTTATGACTATAGTTATTAGATTTTATAACCGATACTTTCACTTTATCTATTAATACGGATAAATAAAAATAATAAAAATGTGTGTTGGTGGTTATTGTTATTGGATAGTCTGTCTACGTCTGTACCTAAACATTGAAAGAAGTAAAACACATATCAATCGTGGGTATACTATTAAAAAATATAACTGTATTTCGTGCCCTATTTCAAATATTATATTTTTTAATGTTACAGTGAAGACCACATCTGTAACCGATACTGCGGAGGCAGTCACACTTTAACAACACCACAACAAAGAGTTGCTAGATTGGGACATTTCCTACAACAATGGGGACCAGAATCACAAGCTATAAATGAAGGAGAAATTAGAGGCACGGATGGACAGGTATGAATTTATGGACTCGGAAAATTAAGTAGATAGGTCGGCAATACAAATTATTTCATACAAATATAGTTTGGGCTCTTTACTATGACTTTTTCACAATTTTCATTTACTTAATTACCAACAGAATTTACTATAAAACTGTTTATATGTTAATATGTTTTAAAGTGTAGTAAAGATTAGGAAGGATGTATTCTACTGAATAGAGTACAACAAATATTGAAGTTCTAAACAAATTTTTTATTATAGGTACCCGCATCATAATCCTTGTCCTAAACAACTAAAAAACGTGTGAAGCCTAAAATTAAAACAGGCCGAGTCGTGTGCATAAATATTTGTCTACATTTAATCACTACTAAATCGTGTTTACTTTCTTAGAAACAATTGTTGCAACATGATTTTTATGGAAATAAACATGATTTATATAATAGTGACTAAATTTAATCAAATGTGTATGTCACAGCTGGTTGTGTTGCAAAGGTTGCTAAATAACACCTTCAATAAGGGCCGATCTTTCCATCTTCTAATAAATGTATTTGACAGATATTTAGAAACGTTTGTTCGAACAATTGTTTCTATAGTAAATATCTGTCAAATTATATCAAAATGTCAAATGAATAACAAACGGAACTATTTTCAACTTTCTTTTTCTAGTCATGATGTCCATATTCCTTTGCTTTGTGTTGTGCCCTTAGCACGTGCTTTAAAGGCTTACGTATATTATCACGATACTTATCAAAATATACCATTATGTCCTACTAATTCGTTATTGTGTATTTAATGTTTAGTTACGAGGTGTAAAAGTATCTTCTAAAATGCCTTTTCCCTACTAATTACTGCTACCCTACTTTTAATTAGTAGGGAGAGTGAGATAACTACGGTCTCTTAAGGTAGATTTGCTGTATTGAAAAAACTATTATTTAATTTTTAAATCTAGTTAAGTGAATTGATAGTTTAAAATATCTACTTTTAGATAAAAATTGTGAGACAAAAAAAATTACTTATCGATAATCCAATATATGTTTATAGGTAGGTACATTAAATTACACATATTACAACTACCATTCAGAAAGAAATAACTAATAATAAGTTAGCATGAATTTAAAATAAAAATTAATCCTAATAAACAATGAAACTTTTAATTTCAGAAATTATAAAAGTCAATTCCACTTCACTACAACTCGTAAAACAATAATACTGCAACTAAATTTAGGACACAGGTTTTCTACAAAACCTACAAATTATTGTACCCCTAATAATCAAAATGCATGTATACTTTTTCACCTATCAGTATTAGTATTAGCAATGACCGATATTACCCCGTTCTCCCTTACTGTGTTAGTAAAACAGTATCTGATGTCATTGAAATATCAAATTTAATTTTTCATTTTGAATTATTTTTGTTTCAATAACGAACTAGTAGGACGTAAAATTTTGTATTTTGTATATTAACTTAATATTTATATCCTTGGTGCACAAATAACTATAATAGCCCATTTAATTAATTTTAAGATGTATAAATCGAGAGATATCGGATATATTTCACAACGGAATCCGCCGTCTGTAGATGAAAATTATACACTAAACATGAAATCTAGACCGTCGATGGTTGTTCATGGAGATATTTTATCAGCTCGCGGTGGATTACGAAGTGTTAACCCAAAAGAAGATGAAAAAAGTGGTAAATATACATATGTACCTATAATTTGTATTGCGCTATTCAGAGAACAGCTGTAGGTAGATGTTTCATTTTATTGTAAGTTTTCGAAAGCTCATCTGTGAGTTAACTTTTAAGGTATGTACCTAGATTATAGATATTAACAATAAGTCCAGATATTCGCTTTTCGAAGCAAAGAAATGGATTGCTGGCATAAAAATTAAATAACAGATTTAACTAATATTACTTAAAAAACATTATTTAAAAATCTCGAGTCTTTTGCAACTTTTGACATTTAGCACAGAATTTGATGGCAGTTAAAATAGTATATGCTATTTTCAATTAGCAGTATCCTTTGGCATATTACTGCAGGAGGTAAAAAGTGTCATATTTAACAAGTAAATATTTTTCAAAGAAGATTCATTTTATGAGTAGATATCTTATCTATAGCATTATGCAATCTTATTTTAAGTATAAATAAGTACAGTGGAACCTCGGTATACGTCTGCTTTAGAATACGTCCTGTTTGGACGAAACAAATTTTGCTTGGTATACGAT
This sequence comes from Rhagophthalmus giganteus, assembly GCA_036326145.1. Lineage (NCBI taxonomy): Eukaryota > Metazoa > Arthropoda > Insecta > Coleoptera > Rhagophthalmidae > Rhagophthalmus > Rhagophthalmus giganteus. Next base: position 4,504,553 of record JARFJA010000056.1, on the reverse strand, counting down.
TTTTGTTCGGTATACGACTTAGTTCAATTAAACGCGCCATCTATTAATAACTAGCACTATGATATCTACGCTATTCATGAATTTATATTGACTTCATTTGGTTTGAAACTGTAATGGTGGGGAGAGTTGTTGGTTTGTGTATGTACTGCTCTTTCAGTATATTAGACCAGACTAGACCTTCGTGGTGTCACGGTCTACAACTTTGTTCTTCTGGAACTGGATGTAAGTGATGATGATGTGGAAGAGCACAATCAAGAACTGACGAGTTACAGGAACCGGAGAACGATGAGCATCAAACTAGAATGGATAGACTCTCTTCCGACTCGGAGGAGGAAGAGATAGAAGAAGCTCCTTCTTCATTAATTAAAGAAATCCTTGCAAAATGGATGGACGTGAAAATTTTTGCAGAAAAATACCACCCTAACAAAGTTGAAACAAATCGCAATAGCATCGCTTGGGAAGATCAGACAATGTCACATTTTAGAAACATCCTGAGGAGAAGACAGGCACAAAGTTTTTTGGACAGATTTTTAATAAATTTGCTGATCCTAGTGAAAAGCGACAGAAGGTGGAAAAGTAAAAAATCCAGGATGGGACTCTTCTTCCATAGAATAGAAATTTTTTTGTTTTTGTTTTTATATTTTAATATTAAGGAGAGTTTGAAAATCTATTTTTTTATTAATGTGCTCAAACAGTGTTTAAATTATTTTACAACCCCATTAATATACCATATCAATAGTTTTTTTTTACATGAGAACGGATTAATCATTTTTACATTACTTCTTATGGGAAAGGTTGGTTTGGTATACGTCCTATTCGGTATAAGTCCAAACATCAGGAACGGATTAAGGTTGTATACCGAGGTTCCACTGTATAGTTGAAGTTCGTTATAACGAATATTCGATTATAACAAATATAGGCGAGGTCCGGGTAAAAACGTGAATAAATAACTGCGTTTAGAACGAACATTTGGTTTTAATGTACCAATGTTACATTTGGAAATCTAGACATGCGCTGCTTACTTCCCTTTTAACGAATTTTAAGCTGCTTTCAAAGACATTTACTGCCCGACACAAGTGGTATTTTTCGGAATTGCAGGTACAATAGTACAAATTTGCGTATTTGCAGACAAAGGCGTCTTTAGGGTTGTAAAACAGATTAGGATTACAAAGTAGAGAAGATAGTAACCAGCTGCAGCAACCATAGAAAAAAATCGTAACAGGCTAAATGTGCATTGTAAAATTGCAACTGCACTTACTTATCGTTAGTTATCTTTAATTTTATTTAAGTTCATTTCGGTGTTTTTGCATTGACTTGTCTTAAACGTAAACAGTTTTCAATTAATTAATTAATTTTTTTCATTTTTAATAAATAGGTATGCATTTTAATATCGTGTGTACTTATTTGGTGTTGTAAGATTGTTTATAGCGAACAAAAAATAGTGATCCCTCCCTAGTGATTTGTTATAACGGATTTCAACTGTATATTTTACATGTGTGTCTTGTCCCATAAATGAAAACATGCCCAAAAACCTATAAGTACATTCTGATACCTATATAAAAAATATACACCTACATAGTATTTATAATATTATTAATTTGTACTGGGTAAGTTTCATAAAAAAATTTCGTATCTTGCAGTCATATAACAAGTTTAGTAGGTAGTGTTAATTAGTTAGATAGTTAGTTAGTTAGATGGTGGTAGTAATAGTGTTAGATCTTAAATAAACTGCTATAAAATTCTTTACAAAATTAAGTTTGTCTCCTGCAAAAAGAGGTTGCAACTCTCCAAAAAAATACATAGGTAGGGCGAATAACAACCTTTGAACTTAAGATGTATAATTTGCTTTGGATACACGTATATCTTATACGACATCCAAGATTGATTCCAATGCAGATTATCAATAAAAGTTACTAGATGATGACATTTCACACAATTGCTGTCACCTCGTATCTTGTATTTTTGCTGTACTAATAAATTTATTGTAGTCTTTCTTTATACAAAATAATGTGTGCAGATAAATCATCGATAGAATAATATGTCCCTTTTCAAACACAACTGAATTGCAAATGGTAACCTTTTATTGATGACTTGCATTGGAATAAAATTTGAATGTCCTCTAGATATATATTTTATATTAACCATGTACATTTTTATTTTACAGACACCACATAGTTTTCAAAGATAAAACTGAAAATGAATAATGAATATTTTTTAAATATATATTATTTTGGAATTGTTTATTTTTAAATTGTAATTGTTATTTATACCTTGGTGAAGTTTCTTTAGATAAACAAAACATTTTTCTATTACCGTATACCATCGCATTTAATTCGAAAAATGTATGCTTAAAAATAATAGTTAAAGTTAGGGGTTCTCGTTATATGTGAATCTTAAAAAGTATAACATCTTATTAGACTTACCCATTATATCGAACACAGCTCGTTTTAAATATTATTCGTTAAACAAAATTATCCTGAAAATGAGGCAGCAGAAACGTAAACTATATAAACATTCATCTTTTAAAGTGGGATTTCAATTGCGTTTCATGCAATTTGCAGAACAACTAAGTGTTGCTATGAGATAATTTAGGGTATTTTAACATTTTGTTTAAAATAAATATTTTGTTATAATAGGTATAAATAAAACATTATTTATTATAATGTTATGAAACAACATTAATGGATCGCATTATACGTGCACATGGCATTTTAGGACTAGTTTTAAAAACAAAATTTCTAGTTCTCATTATACATGGATCGTATTATACGCGATAATATACGGTACCTTCTACTATTTTATATTTTGAGATTTTCTCAAACATCGAATATAACAAAATGGCATGAATTACTTCATTGTCAACTCCCTTTCAGCTGGAAATGGCCATTTTGCTTAATGAAGGGATTAAACTAACGATTTCAGGTAGGGTCAACATTTTTTTAAAAAAACCATCGACTATAATATGGCGTTTTTTCCAGATTTAATGAAACGTCGGCTACCACGAAACGAAAAATATAATTCATCATTTTAAACTTTATTGTCTAGATGAAAATCAATGTTTCTGGTAGCAAAATGTTAAACTATAACATTCACGTAAGGCTAAAATTTTGCTAAACCCATAGACTATATGTTGCCTCATATTTTCAAGATTTTGCGAAAATTTTAAATCTATAGAAACGGGTGTAGTCCGTTATTTCCTGCCTTGTTATATTCGAAAGACGAATTTTTTAGTAGTTCCGGACCTGCTCTGAACGTTTCAGGATGGATTAAAATTTCGCCAAAACCATAAACGTACGTGTTTTTTTCGAGTTCCCAAAAATTTTAAACCGATTTAAATACGCGTAGTTTGTCATTTCTCGTCTGATTCTTGAAAAACGAGTTTACAAGTAGTTACGGACCCGTTCTAAACGAATCAGGTTTGGTTAAAATTTTGCTAAAACGATGGGTACGTATTTTTTTTCGAAATTTTTCGAAAATTTTAAATAGACAGAAACGAGTTTAGATTGTCATTTATTGCTTTGTTATACTAGAAAAACGACTTTTCAAGTAATTCCGGACCGGTTCTGAATGTTTTAGGTTCGGCCAAAATTTTGCCAAAATCGTGAACGTCTTTTTTTCGACATTTCGCAAAAATTTTAAATCGACGGAAACGCGCTTAATTGGTCGTTTCTTGCATTGTTATTCTCGAAAAACTACTTTTCAACTAATTCCGGACCTGTTCTATGCGTATCAGGAAGTGTCATTTTATCGTGATTATGTAAAACCAATAATCTGTTTAAACGCCGGCAGTTCGTAATTTATTGCTTCGTAATACGTCAAATATGAGTTTTCTAATCGTTTTCGACTTGTTCTGAACATTACTGCTCAAAACGTTGCGGTCAAAATTTTGCCAGAAAAAAAAGCAGAGCTCTGTAATAAGGGATTTTTTTCGAGATTTGGCAAAAATTTTAAATCACCGAAAACGCGTTTAGATTGTCATTTCTTGCATTGTTAGTCTCGAAAAACTACTTTTCAAGTAATTCCGGACCTGTTCTATGCGCATCGGGTAGCGTCATTTTATTGAGATTATGAAAAAATATAATCTATTTAAACGCCAGCAGTTCGTTATTTATTGCTTCGTAATACCTGAATTACGTGTTTTCTAATCGTTTTCGACTAGTTCTGAACGTTACGGCTCAAAAGCTTGCGTTTAAAATTTTGCCAAAATAAATTTAAATAAATAAAAAATAAATTCAAATAAATTTTAAATCGATTTAAACGCGTCTAGTTTGTCATTTCTTGCTTTATTGTGTTCGAAAAGTGTGTTTTCCAGTAGTTCCGGAGCTGTGCTGGACCACCATTTTGCTAAAATTTTAAATCGATTTAAACGCCTCAAGTTTGACATTTCTTGCTTTGTTGTTTTCCAAAAGCAAGTTTTCCAGTAGTTCCGGAGCTGTCCTAGACGTCTCGGGTTGGGCCAAAATTTTGCCAAATCCATGGACTATACCCTGTGATTTTTTCACCATTTAGCTGAATTTTTAAATCGATTTAAACGCTTCATTCATTTCGTGCTTTGTTGTGTTCGAAAAGCAAGTTTTCCAGTAGTTTCAGAGCTGTTCTGGACGTCTCGGGTTGGGCCAAAATTTTGCCAAATCCATGGACTATACTGCGTGTTTTTTTCCACCATTTAGCTGAATTTTTAAATCGATTTAAACGCTTCTTTCATTTCGTGCTTTGTTGTGTTCGAAAAGCGAGTTTTCCAGTAGTTTCGGAGCTGTTTTGGACGTCTCGGGTTGGGCCAAAATTTTGCCAAATCCATGGACTATACCTGTGATTTTTTCACCATTTTGCTGAAATTTTAAATCGATTTAAACGCCTTAAATTTGTAATTTCTTGCTTTTTTAGCCGGACCTGACTGGGTAAGTTTCGGGGGTTGTGAACTCTAGCAGGGTTCGTATTCTGCGATTTTCCTATCGATTTGTCTGGGAATCTCTTAAGGAACAATCGCAACCAGTCATTTCCCGCTAATTCTTAATCTTCTTTTCAAACTGATTTGAGTCCATTGTTTGGGCAAATGCAGGCCATTGCCATTATAGACCTTGAACTAAAGAAAACATGAAACTATGAATATATGGGCCATATAGGATAATGTGCGCCACGCCCTATATATCCCGACAAATCCATGGCGCCCATATTAGGCGAAATGCGTACAAAATAAAATTTGCAGGAAAAGAAGAACGAGTCACGACGATGCGCAATAAATAATCAAAAATCAGGCTGTGTACTTACTTTGATGTTCGAATAGTTTGTAGATGTTCAAACAATAAATGTGAAAAATCCAACTTCGAACGTAGTGGAACTGTTACGCGTGTACGACCGCTTTCACTGCCCGGCAGAAACTAACTAAGCGTTTCTCCCAGAAGCCCGAACGAGCGCGGTGGGGAAGGCCGACCTTTAACGATGCCATAGAACGGCTTTCGCACGCTATCGTCGGGTTTTCCGTATAACCTCGAGATTACCAGTTGTAGGGCGTGGCCCATATTTACCTACTATTGTTCCGTACGTAGTCGAAAATTAGTTCCTGGCCTGTTTAAACGTCTCATGTAAGAGTCAAAATTTTGTCAAAACCATAGACTTTTTATTGAAAATTATTTTCAAAAACTCGATGTTTGCGAAAACACGTTTAATTCATTATTTTTCGACTAGGGGGTCCAATTCTCGAACCATTCGCTTACATAACATACGCGAAAATGACGTCGTAACAATGGGTTTCCATAGAAACCATTATGTAAGCGAATGGTTCGAGAATTAGACTCCGGTGTTGTTTTTGAGACAAAACAAAAGCTTTTAGTTTGGGCCAAATTTTGCAAAAACCAAGACTTGTGGAAAATTTTCGAAAACTCGATCTCTACGGAAACGCGTTTAATTCATTATTTTGTGCTAATTTACGTGTAAATCGATATTTCTGAACGTATAGAGACGAAACAAAAAGTTCACGACGGATCAAAATTTTGCAAAAAAACACGTTAATGTTTTTAAATACGATCTTTTTAAAATTTCATCAATGTCGAATGTTATAAAACCGCTGGTATTTAATTCTTTCTTTTTTTGCTCTAGCCGTCTTCGTGATCTTGGTGGGGGGACGACCAGTCGCATCGGTGTTCCTGTTACTGGATCTGTCGAAGACCCATGCTTTGTGAGCTGTTCGATGTGTTCTTCTTTGGAGGTTTCCGAGCCCATCAAATTACTTGACTGTAAATAGTAGTATTTTATTAAATGTTGTAAACCTTATTAATAATTAATTGTAATAAACTGTAATTGTAAATAATAAATAAATATTAGTAGTAAACATAAAAAGATTTCGTTATTTTCGTGGCGTTTCTATATTTGAGTAGAAGTGATGAAAAATAAAATTAATTAATTAAATAGTAAAAGAAATAAAATTAAAAATAGAATATAACTCGCATTTATATGAGAATTTAACTATATTAATATAGAAGAAACAAATTTAAATGGATAGAAATTTTAAGTAACTTTTAGTCAAATATAAAGGTGGTACGATAATAATAAAATCAATTTATCTTTACTAAGTTTATTAAAAGTATATAATACATTATATTTAGGTACAATTACACATACATATATAATCCTATCCTTTAACACCTATAGTGTGTAAGGTTTTATTAAATGTAATAATAAATTTTTTTTGTAAATAAATATGTACTTATCACTAAAGAAGGTTAATTTTTCTTGTTGATGCCGGGATTCGAACCCACAACGCGTTGGACGACAGTCTGGTGCCTGACAACTCCACCATGTCAACCGTCTATAAAATAAAAAGGAAACTCTTAGCAACTTCTGCACTCTTAATACCAAAAAAACGATTTTTTTGTTGAAATATTGACAAAAATGTTTCAAAAGTGTACGATTTTGTATAAAAACAAGCAAATTTTGACAAAAATTGGAAATTTCGTATCAGGATAATAGAAGTTGACGAAGGTTAATTTTTTCTCGCTCTAAACAACTTCTGCTCTCCTGATACCAAAAATTGATTTATTTGGTCAAATAACGAACATTTTGGCCAAAAAACGAACACTTTGGCCGAAAAACAAAGTTTTTTGTCAAAAAACGAACATTTTGGTCAAAGAACGAACTTTTTAGCCCAAAAACGAATCTTTTGGTCAAAAAACGAACGTTTTGGTCAAGAAATATACTTTTTGATCAAAAAACGAACATTTTGGGCCAAAAACGAATCTTTTGGTCGAAAAATGAACATTTTGGCCCAAAAACGGAAATTTGGTCAAAAAACAAAGTTTTTCGTCAAGAAACAAAAGTGTTGCCCAAAAAACAAACTTTCTGGTCAAAAAACGAACTTTTTGACCCAAAAACGAATCTTTTGGTCAAAAAACGAACAATTTGACAAAAAACGAACTTTCTGGTCAAAAAATGAACATTTTGGTCAAAAAACGAATCTTTTGGTCAAAAAACGAACATTTTGATCATAAAACGAACTTTTTGGTCAAAAAGCGAACATTTTGGACAAAAAACGAACTTTTTGGCCCAAAAAAGGATCTTTTGGTCAAAAAACAAAGTTTTTCGTCAAGAAACGAACTTTTTATCACAAAAACAAATCTTTTGGTGAAAAAACGAACTTTTTGGTCAAAGAACGAACATTTTGGTCAAAAAATAAACTTTTTGGTCAAAAAACGACCCTTTTGGTCAAAAAACGAACATTTTGGCCAAAAAACGAACATTTTGGCCCAAAAACGAATCTTTTGGTCAAAAAATATACTTTTTGATCAAAAAACGATTTTTTTGGTCAAAAAACTAATATTTTGGCCCAAAAACGAATCTTTTGGTCAAAAAACGGTTTTAGTTATTTAGACAGAATAATAAACCTTCAATTTATTTGTTAATTAAAACTATAAAATAGTCGAAATTAGACAATATATCCGAGTATTTTTACCATCTTCTGAAACATTATTATGTCGAGAATTTAAGAATAAATAGTGAAATCTTCAAATACATTTTCTTACTCGGTTATAAGGTCTGTATAATGCACCTACAAATTATTTTATTTAACAATTTTGTGGTAATAACCAATAAAAGAACAAATTTATTTATTTCGTTTTGATATTTTCATATAATTGAAATGTTCTATAAAAAATAGTACAATACACCGTTTGTTAAAACAATGTAAATCTATATCAGTCGAAAGAATAGTTAAATTAAGAACTGTACAGGAAATGTGTTTAAAATATTTCTTTTTATGAATTTCCAAACAAAACGATAGATTTTTGAATAAAGAATTTTAAAAGAAATATTATGAAGAAAACTGTAATTTAACATTAGATTTCCATAATAAAGAAACCTGTAATTTTTAACTTACAAACTTCAAGAATAAAGAAATCTTGAATTAAACAAAAACCTCCGATACATACAGAATTCTGTAATTGACATGATAGATTTCTATAACGAAACTAACTCTATTCAAACTATCTATCGTATTCTAATTTAAAACTACAATTAAAAATAGAACTTCAACAGTTATGAAAAACGTAAAACAGGCGTTATTTAACTTTGGAGTAGTTGCACACGTACCCATTTTTAACAAATGTATATGATATCCAAGATAGATTCCAATGCATGCTGTTGATAAAAATTGGTGACTAAATTGCATATTTGTAATTCTGTTTAAAATTTGGAAAGTAACAATTGTATTCTACCGATGATTTACCTGCACACATATTACCTAACAAAAGACCTATTACCTATTACCTAAAAAAAAACCTACTACAATTTATTACATCTGTAAAAATACAAGGCGAAACATTATCATCTAGTAACTTTTTATTGATGATGTGCATTTGAATCTATCTTGGATATCATATAGTTGCACGATGTCTTTTCGACGCATTAAGGTTTAAACATTACACAGCAATTAAAAAAACAAATTATTTTCAGACAATTTGCTGATCTTGTAAATATTTAAACCTCTTATAATACTAACATTAACTTAAATAGATAAACCATCCCGTTGTCGATCCTTTAAAATCCTAATTCGTGTTATAGCCGCCTTATCGCATCCTAGGTTTTTTTCGGGATTTATCGAGATTATATAATTTCGAGTAATTCTTCGAGTAGGTGTTCGTGATGCCGGAAATACGTGTTTTCTTATAGTTTCCGATCTGTTCTTCGCGTTCGCGTCGAAAATAGCGCGGGTAAAAATTTCGTCGAAAATCGAATAAAACCCAGGATCGTAGGTTTTTTTCGGGATTTCTCGAAAATTTTAAATCGACGGAAACCGGTTCGGTTTGTCTTCTCTTGCCTTGTTATTCTCTAAAAACTAGTTTCCCGGTAATTCCGGACCCGTTGCGTGCGCATCGGGCGATTTCGTTTTATCGAAATTATAATTAATTCTTTTCTACGCCCGCAATTCTACGAGTAGGGCTTCTTGGTGCCGGAAATACGTGTTATCTGATAGTTTCCGATCCGTTCTTCGCGTTCGCGTCGAAAAACGCGCGGGTAAAAATTTCGTCGAAAAACGTAAAAATCGCAACACCCCCCCCCCTAGGAATTTTTTCGGGATTTCTCGAAAATTTTAAATCGACGGAAACCCGCTCGGTTTGTCGTTTCTTGCATTGTTATTCTCTAAAAACTAGTTTCCCGGTAATTCCCGACCTGCTGCGTGCGCATCGGGCGATTTCGTTTTATCGAAATTATAATTTATTCTTTTCTACGGCCGCAATTCTACGAGTAGGGCTTCTTGGTACCGGAAATACGCGTTATCTGGTAGTTTCCGATCCGTTCTTCGCGTTCGCGTCGAAAAACGCGCGGGTAAAAATTTCGTCGAAAATCGTAAAAATCGCAACACCCCCAGGAATTTTTTCGGGATTTCTCGAAAATTTTAAATCGACGGAAACCCGCTCGGTTTGTCGTTTCTTGCATTGTTATTCTCTAAAAACTAGTTTCCCAGTAATTCCCGACCTGCTGCGTGCGCATCGGGCGATTTCGTTTTATCGAAATTATAATTAATTCTTTTCTACGCCCGCAATTCTACGAGTAGGGCTTCTTGGTGCCGGAAATGCGTGTTACCTGATAGTTTCCGATCCGTTCTTCGCGTTCGCGTCGAAAAACGCGCGGGTAAAAATTTCGTCGAAAAACGTAAAAATCGCAACACCCCCCCCCAGGAATTTTTCCAGGATTTATCGAAAATTTTAAATCGACGGAAACCCGCACGGTTTGTCGTTTCTTGCATTGTTATTCTCTAAAAACTAGTTTCCCAGTAATTCCCGACCTGCTGCGTGCGCATCGGGCGATTTCGTTTTATCGAAATTATAATTAATTCTTTTCTACGCCCGCAATTCTACGAGTAGGGCTTCTTGGTGCCGGAAATGCGTGTTACCTGATAGTTTCCGATCCGTTCTTCGCGTTCGCGTCGAAAAACGCGCGGTAAAAATTTCGTCGAAAACGTAAAATCGCAACACCCCAGAATTTTTCCAGGATTTCTCGAAAATTTTAAATCGACGGAAACCCGCACGGTTTGTCGTTTCTTGCATTGTTATTCTCTAAAAACTAGTTTCCCAGTAATTCCCGACCTGCTGCGTGCGCATCGGGCGATTTCGTTTTATCGAGATTATAATTTATTCGATTCTACGCCCGCAATTCTTCGAGTAGGTGTTCGTGATGCCGGAAATAAGTGTTTTCTAATCGTTTTCGTTTTGTTCTGAAAGTTTGGGCTCAAAAGCTTCGTCCGATGCGCATGCAGCAGGTCGGGAATTACGGGGAAACTAGTTTTTAGAGAATAACAATGCAAGAAATGCCAAACCGAGCGGGTTTCCGTCGATTTAAAATTTTCGAGAAATCCCGAAAAAATTCCTGTGTTGCGATTTTTACGTTTTGCGACGAAATTTTTACCCCCGCGTTTTTCGACGCGAACGCAAAGAACAGATCGGAAACTATAAGAAAACACGTATTTCCGGCATCACGAACACCCACTTGAAGAATTACGGGCGTGGAAACGAATAAATTGGAGGTATTTTACAAACGTAACTGTAAAACGTGTGCGCGCCGTGCGGACGTGCGGGAGGTCATGTAGGCATGGTTGGCGGGCGATGGGGTGAGGTGGTGGTCAGGGGCCGTGGGAATCGGGGGGCAGGGACCGTGGGAATCGGGGGGCAGGGACCGTGGGAATCGGGGCAGGGACCGTGGGAATCGGTGGGCAGGGACCGTGGGAATCGGTGGGCAGGGACCGTGGGAATCGGAGGGCAGGGACCGTAGGAATCGGGGGGCAGGGACCGTGGGAATCGGTGGGCAGGGACCGTGGGAATCGGTGGGCAGGGACGGTGGGAAGCGGTGGGCAGGGACCGTGGGAATCGGTGGGCAGGGACCGTTGGGAATCGGGGCAGGGACCTGGGAATCGGTGGGCAGGGACCGTGGGAATCGGTGGGCAGGGACCGTGGGAATCGGTGGGCAGGGACCGTGGGAATCGGGGGCAGGGACCTTGGGAATCGGGGGCAGGGACCGTGGGAATCGGTGGGCAGGGACCGTGGGAATCGGTGGGCAGGGACCGTGGGAATCGGTGGGCAGGGACCGTGGGAATCGGTGGGCAGGGACCGGAATTGGGGAGGACGTGAATTGTGGGCAGGGACCGTGGGAATTCGGGGGCAGGGACCGTGGGAATCGGTGGGCAGGGACCGAATGGCAGGGACCGTGGGAATCGTGAGGGCAGGGACTTCGTGGGAATGTGCAGGACCTGAATCTTGGGCAGGGACCGTGGGAACGGAGGGCAGGGACGAAATCGGGCGACCTGAGTGGCAGACGTAATCGGTGCGGGACATGAATCGTGGGCAAACTATTTGAGCAGAATACAAGCAAGAATACGAAAACGCATAGAAACGAATTTCCGTCGAATTATCGAAAAATTTTCGAGATGAAAATGCAACCGAAAACAATTCTCTAGCGCGGTTCTGCGATTAAAATTTTTTCAGAATACGAAAAATTCTTACAAACAGGCGTTTTCGCAAAATTTTCGACGCAACGCTTTGAAAAATTCGGATACGGAAACAACGATTAAACACGTATTTCCGGCACAACGAAGCACCTACTCGAAAATTGCGGGCGTAGAACGAATAAATTATAATCTCGATAAAACGAAATCGCCCGATGCGCACGCAACAGGTCGGGAATAACTGGGAAACTAGTTTTTAGAGAATAACAATGCAAGAAACGACAAACCGAGCGGGTTTCCGTCGATTTAAAATTTTCGAGAAATCCCGAAAAAATTCCTTGGGGGTGTTGCGATTTTTACGTTTTTCGACGAAATTTTTACCCGCGCTATTTTCGACGCGAACGCGAAGAACGGATCGGAAACTATCAGATAACGCGTATTTCCGGCACCAAGAAGCCCTACTCGTAGAATTGCGGGCGTAGAAACGAATAAATTATAATCTCGATAAAACGAAATCGCCCGATGCGCACGCAACAGGTCGGGAATTACTGGGAAACTAGTTTTTAGAGAATAACAATGCAAGAAACGACAAACCGAGCGGGTTTCCGTCGATTTAAAATTTTCGAGAAATCCCGAAAAAATTCCTGCTATTTTGTTGCGATTTTTCATTTTCGACGAAATTTTTACCCGCGCTATTTTCGACGCGAACGCGAAGAACGGATCGGAAACTATCAGATAACGCGTATTTCCGGCACCAAGAAGCCCTACTCGTAGAATTGCGGGCGTAGAAACGAATAAATTATAATCTCGATAAAACGAAATCGCCCGATGCGCACGCAGCAGGTCGGGAATTACTGGGAAACTAGTTTTTAGAGAATAACAATGCAAGAAATGCCAAACCGAGCGGGTTTCCGTCGATTTAAAATTTTCGAGAAATCCCGAAAAAATTCCTGTGTTGCGATTTTTACGTTATTCGACCAAATTTTTACCCCCGCGTTTTTCGACGCGAACGCAAAGAACAGATCGGAAACTATAAGAAAACACGTATTTCCGGCATCACGAACACCCACTCGAAGAATTACGGGCGTGGAAGACGAATGAATCTGGGTGGAGTTTTACGATAAGCGGGAGGACTGAAATCGGTGGGCAGGCCGTGCGGAATCGGGAGGCAGTGAGTCATGGGAACGGGCGAGGGCCGTGAGGAATGGTGGTCAGGGACCGTGGAAATCGGTGGGCAGGGACCGTGGGAATCGGTGGGCAGGGACCGTCGGGAATCGGCGGGCAGGGACGTGGGAATCGGTGGGCAGGGACCGTGAGGAATCGGTGGGCAGGGACCGTGGGAATCTGTGGGCAGGAACGTGGGAATCGGGGGTCAGGGACCTTGGGAATCGTGGCAGGGACCAGTTTGAGAATCGGGAGCAGGGACCGTGGGAATCGGGGTTGCGAGGGAACATGGGAATCGGGGGCAGAGACTCCGTGGAGAATTCGGCGGGTCAGGATCTCGTTGACGGAATCGCGTGGCAGGAACCGTGAGAATCGGTGGGCAGGGACCGTGGGAATCAGAGTGGCAGAAGACCTGGGAATCGGGAGCAGGGACCGTGGATATAATCGGTGGGCAGGGACCGTGGGAATCGGGGCAGGGACCGATGGAATCGGGCAGGGACCGGGAATCGCAGGACGGAAACAGTTGAGAGGACACGTGGGAATCGGTGAGACAGGCACGAGAACCGACGGGAATTCGGTGCGTGCAGGATTAAATTTTCGAGAAATCCGAAAAATTCGCGTGGGCAGGGATCGTTGGATTTACGTTTTCAGGACGAAATTTTTACCGCGCGCTATTTTCGACGGCGAATCGGGCGGAAGGAATCGGATGGGCGGAAACGTGAATCAGGGTAGGGATCACGTCGGAATTCGTCCGGCAGCGGAACCGTGGAACGTAGGCAGACTACTCGTAGAATCGTGCGGGCCGTAGAATAAGAATTGAATCGTATAATTTCGATGCAAAACGTGGAAATCGCCCGATGCAGCACGGCAACAGGTCAGGACCGAATTACCTGGGAACCTATCGGTTAGCAGGATGAACAATGCAAGTAATCGACAAACGCGAGCGGAGTTTCCGTCGAATTAATCGAAAAGAGTTTTCAGATGAAAATCCCGAAAAATTCCTAGGGGGTGTTGCGATTTTTACGTTTTTCGACGAAAATTTTTACCCGCGCTATTTTCGACGCGAACGCGAAGAACGGATCGGAAACTATCAGTAACACGCATTTCCGGCACCAAGAAGCCCTACTCGTAGAATTGCGGGCGTAGAAAAGAATTAATTATAATTTCGATAAAACGAAATCGCCCGATGCGCACGCAGCAGGTCGGGAATTACTGGGAAACTAGTTTTTAGAGAATAACAATGCAAGAAACGACAAACCGAGCGGGTTTCCGTCGATTTAAAATTTTCGAGAAATCCCGAAAAAATTCCTAGGGGGGGGTGTTGCGATTTTTACGTTTTTCGACGAAATTTTTACCCGCGCTATTTTCGACGCGAACGCGAAGAACGGATCGGAAACTATCAGGTAACACGCATTTCCGGCACCAAGAAGCCCTACTCGTAGAATTGCGGGCGTAGAAAAGAATTAATTATAATTTCGATAAAACGAAATCGCCCGATGCGCACGCAGCAGGTCGGGAATTACCGGGAAACAAGTTTTAGAGAATAACAATGCAAGAAACGACAAACCGAGCGGGTTTCCGTCGATTTAAAATTTTCGAGAAATCCCGAAAAATTCCTAGGGGGTGTTGCGATTTTACGTTTTTCGACGAAATTTTTACCCGCGCTATTTTCGACGCGAACGCGAAGAACGGATCGGAAACTATCAGGTAACACGCATTTCCGGCACCAAGAAGCCCTACTCGTAGAATTGCGGGCGTAGAAAAGAATTAATTATAATTTCGATAAAACGAAATCGCCCGATGCGCACGCAGCAGGTCGGGAATTACTGGGAAACAAGTTTTAGAGAATAACAATGCAAGAAACGACAAACCGAGCGGGTTTCCGTCGATTTAAAATTTTCGAGAAATCCCGAAAAATTCCTAGGGGGTGTTGCGATTTTACGTTTTCGACGAAATTTTTACCCGCGCTATTTTCGACGCGAACGCGAAGAACGGATCGGAAACTATCAGGTAACACGCATTTCCGGCACCAAGAAGCCCTACTCGTAGAATTGCGGGCGTAGAAAAGAATTAATTATAATTTCGATAAAACGAAATCGCCCGATGCGCACGCAGCAGGTCGGGAATTACTGGGAAACAAGTTTTAGAGAATAACAATGCAAGAAACGACAAACCGAGCGGGTTTCCGTCGATTTAAAATTTTCGAGAAATCCCGAAAAATTCCTAGGGGGTGTTGCGATTTTTACGTTTTTCGACGAAATTTTTACCCGCGCTATTTTCGACGCGAACGCGAAGAACGGATCGGAAACTATCAGGTAACACGCATTTCCGGCACCAAGAAGCCCTACTCGTAGAATTGCGGGCGTAGAAAAGAATTAATTATAATTTCGATAAAACGAAATCGCCCGATGCGCACGCAGCAGGTCGGGAATTACCGGGAAACAAGTTTTTAGAGAATAACAATGCAAGAAACGACAAACCGAGCGGGTTTCCGTCGATTTAAAATTTTCGAGAAATCCCGAAAAAATTCCTAGGGGGGGGTGTTGCGATTTTTACGTTTTTCGACGAAATTTTTACCCGCGCTATTTTCGACGCGAACGCGAAGAACGGATCGGAAACTATCAGGTAACACGCATTTCCGGCACCAAGAAGCCCTACTCGTAGAATTGCGGGCGTAGAAAAGAATTAATTATAATTTCGATAAAACGAAATCGCCCGATGCGCACGCAGCAGGTCGGGAATTACTGGGAAACTAGTTTTTAGAGAATAACAATGCAAGAAACGACAAACCGAGCGGGTTTCCGTCGATTTAAAATTTTCGAGAAATCCCGAAAAATTCCTAGGGGGTGTTGCGATTTTACGTTTTTCGACGAAATTTTTACCCGCGCTATTTTCGACGCGAACGCGAAGAACGGATCGGAAACTATCAGATAACACGCATTTCCGGCACCAAGAAGCCCTACTCGTAGAATTGCGGGCGTAGAAAAGAATTAATTATAATTTCGATAAAACGAAATCGCCCGATGCGCACGCAGCAGGTCGGGAATTACTGGGAAACAAGTTTTTAGAGAATAACAATGCAAGAAACGACAAACCGAGCGGGTTTCCGTCGATTTAAAATTTTCGAGAAATCCCGAAAAAATTCCTAGGGGGGGGTGTTGCGATTTTTACGTTTTTCGACGAAATTTTTACCCGCGCTATTTTCGACGCGAACGCGAAGAACGGATCGGAAACTATCAGGTAACACGCATTTCCGGCACCAAGAAGCCCTACTCGTAGAATTGCGGGCGTAGAAAAGAATTAATTATAATTTCGATAAAACGAAATCGCCCGATGCGCACGCAGCAGGTCGGGAATTACTGGGAAACTAGTTTTAGAGAATAACAATGCAAGAAACGACAAACCGAGCGGGTTTCCGTCGATTTAAAATTTTCGAGAAATCCCGAAAAATTCCTAGGGGGTGTTGCGATTTTTACGTTTTTCGACGAAATTTTTACCCGCGCTATTTTCGACGCGAACGCGAAGAACGGATCGGAAACTATCAGGTAACACGCATTTCCGGCACCAAGAAGCCCTACTCGTAGAATTGCGGGCGTAGAAAAGAATTAATTATAATTTCGATAAAACGAAATCGCCCGATGCGCACGCAGCAGGTCGGGAATTACTGGGAAACTAGTTTTAGAGAATAACAATGCAAGAAACGACAAACCGAGCGGGTTTCCGTCGATTTAAAATTTTCGAGAAATCCCGAAAAATTCCTAGGGGGTGTTGCGATTTTTACGTTTTTCGACGAAATTTTTACCCGCGCTATTTTCGACGCGAACGCGAAGAACGGATCGGAAACTATCAGGTAACACGCATTTCCGGCACCAAGAAGCCCTACTCGTAGAATTGCGGGCGTAGAAAAGAATTAATTATAATTTCGATAAAACGAAATCGCCCGATGCGCACGCAGCAGGTCGGGAATTACTGGGAAACTAGTTTTAGAGAATAACAATGCAAGAAACGACAAACCGAGCGGGTTTCCGTCGATTTAAAATTTTCGAGAAATCCCGAAAAATTCCTAGGGGGTGTTGCGATTTTTACGTTTTCGACGAAATTTTTACCCGCGCTATTTTCGACGCGAACGCGAAGAACGGATCGGAAACTATCAGGTAACACGCATTTCCGGCACCAAGAAGCCCTACTCGTAGAATTGCGGGCGTAGAAAGAATTAATTATAATTTCGATAAAACGAAATCGCCCGATGCGCACGCAGCAGGTCGGAAATTACTGGGAAACTAGTTTTAGAGAATAACAATGCAAGAAACGACAAACCGAGCGGGTTTCCGTCGATTTAAAATTTTCGAGAAATCCCGAAAAATTCCTAGGGGGTGTTGCGATTTTACGTTTTTCGACGAAATTTTTACCCGCGCTATTTTCGACGCGAACGCGAAGAACGGATCGGAAACTATCAGGTAACACGCATTTCCGGCACCAAGAAGCCCTACTCGTAGAATTGCGGGCGTAGAAAAGAATTAATTATAATTTCGATAAAACGAAATCGCCCGATGCGCACGCAGCAGGTCGGAAATTACTGGGAAACTAGTTTTAGAGAATAACAATGCAAGAAACGACAAACCGAGCGGGTTTCCGTCGATTTAAAATTTTCGAGAAATCCCGAAAAATTCCTAGGGGTGTTGCGATTTTTACGTTTTTCGACGAAATTTTTACCCGCGCTATTTTCGACGCGAACGCGAAGAACGGATCGGAAACTATCAGGTAACACGATTTCCGGCACCAAGAAGCCCTACTCGTAGAATTGCGGGCGTAGAAAAGAATTAAATTATAATCTCGATAAAACGAAATCGCCCGATGCGCACGCAGCAGGTCGGGAATTACCGGGAAACAAGTTTTTAGAGAATAACAATGCAAGAAACGACAAACCGAGCGGGTTTCCGTCGATTTAAAATTTTCGAGAAATCCCGAAAAAATTCCTAGGGGGGGGTGTTGCGATTTTACGTTTTTCGACGAAATTTTTACCCGCGCTATTTTCGACGCGAACGCGAAGAACGGATCGGATACTATCAGGTAACACGCATTTCCGGCACCAAGAAGCCCTACTCGTAGAATTGCGGGCGTAGAAAAGAATTAATTATAATTTCGATAAAACGAAATCGCCCGATGCGCACGCAGCAGGTCGGGAATTACTGGGAAACAAGTTTTAGAGAATAACAATGCAAGAAACGACAAACCGAGCGGGTTTCCGTCGATTTAAAATTTTCGAGAAATCCCGAAAAATTCCTAGGGGGTGTTGCGATTTTACGTTTTTCGACGAAATTTTTACCCGCGCTATTTTCGACGCGAACGCGAAGAACGGATCGGAAACTATCAGGTAACACGCATTTCCGGCACCAAGAAGCCCTACTCGTAGAATTGCGCGATAAAACGAAATCGCCCGATGCGCACGCAGCAGGTCGGGAATTACGGGAAACAAGTTTTAGAGAATAACAATGCAAGAAACGACAAACCGAGCGGGTTTCCGTCGATTTAAAATTTTCGAGAAATCCCGAAAAATTCCTAGGGGGTGTTGCGATTTTACGTTTTTCGACGAAATTTTTACCCGCGCTATTTTCGACGCGAACGCGAAGAACGGATCGGAAACTATCAGGTAACACGCATTTCCGGCACCAAGAAGCCCTACTCGTAGAATTGCGGGCGTAGAAAAGAATTAATTATAATTTCGATAAACGAAATCGCCCGATGCGCAGCAGGTCGGGAATTACGGGAAACTAGTTTTAGAGAATAACAATGCAAGAAACGACAAACCGAGCGGGTTTCCGTCGATTTAAAATTTTCGAGAAATCCGAAAAATTCCTAGGGGTGTTGCGATTTTACGTTTTTCGACGAAATTTTTACCCGCGCTATTTTCGACGCGAACGCGAAGAACGGATCGGAAACTATCAGGTAACACGCATTTCCGGCACCAAGAAGCCCTACTCGTAGAATTGCGGGCGTAGAAAGAATTAATTATAATTTCGATAAAACGAAATCGCCCGATGCGCACGCAGGTCGGGAATTACTGGGAAACTAGTTTTAGAGAATAACAATGCAAGAAACGACAAACCGAGCGGGTTTCCGTCGATTTAAAATTTTCGAGAAATCCGAAAAATTCCTAGGGGTGTTGCGATTTTACGTTTTTCGACGAAATTTTACCCGCGCTATTTTCGACGCGAACGCGAAGAACGGATCGGAAACTATCAGGTAACACGCATTTCCGGCACCAAGAAGCCCTACTCGTAGAATTGCGGGCGTAGAAAAGAATTAATTATAATTTCGATAAAACGAAATCGCCCGATGCGCACGCAGCAGGTCGGGAATTACGGGAAACTAGTTTTAGAGAATAACAATGCAAGAAACGACAAACCGAGCGGGTTTCCGTCGATTTAAAATTTTCGAGAAATCCCGAAAAATTCCTAGGGGGTGTTGCGATTTTACGTTTTTCGACGAAATTTTTACCCGCGCTATTTTCGACGCGAACGCGAAGAACGGATCGGAAACTATCAGGTAACACGCATTTCCGGCACCAAGAAGCCCTACTCGTAGAATTGCGGGCGTAGAAAGAATTAATTATAATTTCGATAAAACGAAATCGCCCGATGCGCACGCAGCAGGTCGGGAATTACTGGGAAAAGTTTTAGAGAATAACAATGCAAGAAACGACAAACCGAGCGGGTTTCCGTCGATTTAAAATTTTCGAGAAATCCCGAAAAATTCCTAGGGGGTGTTGCGATTTTTACGTTTTTCGACGAAATTTTTACCCGCGCTATTTTCGACGCGAACGCGAAGAACGGATCGGAAACTATCAGTAACACGCATTTCCGGCACCAAGAAGCCCTACTCGTAGAATTGCGGGCGTAGAAAGAATTAATTATAATTTCGATAAAACGAAATCGCCCGATGCGCACGCAGCAGGTCGGGAATTACGGGAAACAAGTTTTAGAGAATAACAATGCAAGAAACGACAAACCGAGCGGGTTTCCGTCGATTTAAAATTTTCGAGAAATCCCGAAAAATTCCTAGGGGGTGTTGCGATTTTTACGTTTTCGACGAAATTTTACCCGCGCTATTTTCGACGCGAACGCGAAGAACGGATCGGAAACTATCAGGTAACACGCATTTCCGGCACCAAGAAGCCCTACTCGTAGAATTGCGGGCGTAGAAAAGAATTAATTATAATTTCGATAAAACGAAATCGCCCGATGCGCACGCAGCAGGTCGGGAATTACGGGAAACAGTTTTAGAGAATAACAATGCAAGAAACGACAAACCGAGCGGGTTTCCGTCGATTTAAAATTTTCGAGAAATCCCGAAAAATTCCTAGGGGTGTTGCGATTTTACGTTTTCGACGAAATTTTTACCCGCGCTATTTTCGACGCGAACGCGAAGAACGGATCGGAAACTATCAGGTAACACGCATTTCCGGCAAAGAAGCCCTACTCGTAGAATTGCGGGCGTAGAAAAGAATTAATTATAATTTCGATAAAACGAAATCGCCCGATGCGCACGCAGCAGGTCGGGAATTACGGGAAAAGTTTTTGAGAATAACAATGCAAGAAACGACAAACCGAGCGGGTTTCCGTCGATTTAAAATTTTCGAGAAATCCCGAAAAATTCCTAGGGGGTGTTGCGATTTTACGTTTTTCGACGAAATTTTTACCCGCGCTATTTTCGACGCGAACGCGAAGAACGGATCGGAAACTATCAGGTAACACGCATTTCCGGCACCAAGAAGCCCTACTCGTAGAATTGCGGGCGTAGAAAAGAATTAATTATAATTTCGATAAAACGAAATCGCCCGATGCGCACGCAGCAGGTCGGGAATTACCGGGAAACAAGTTTTAGAGAATAACAATGCAAGAAACGACAAACCGAGCGGGTTTCCGTCGATTTAAAATTTTCGAGAAATCCCGAAAAATTCCTAGGGGGTGTTGCGATTTTACGTTTTTCGACGAAATTTTTACCCGCGCTATTTTCGACGCGAACGCGAAGAACGGATCGGAAACTATCAGATAACGCGTATTTCCGGCACCAAGAAGCCCTACTCGTAGAATTGCGGGCGTAGAAAAGAATTAATTATAATTTCGATAAAACGAAATCGCCCGATGCGCACGCAGCAGGTCGGGAATTACTGGGAAACTAGTTTTAGAGAATAACAATGCAAGAAACGACAAACCGAGCGGGTTTCCGTCGATTTAAAATTTTCGAGAAATCCCGAAAAATTCCTAGGGGGTGTTGCGATTTTTACGTTTTTCGACGAAATTTTTACCCGCGCTATTTTCGACGCGAACGCGAAGAACGGATCGGAAACTATCAGGTAACACGCATTTCCGGCACCAAGAAGCCCTACTCGTAGAATTGCGGGCGTAGAAAAGAATTAATTATAATTTCGATAAAACGAAATCGCCCGATGCGCACGCAGCAGGTCGGGAATTACCGGGAAACAAGTTTTAGAGAATAACAATGCAAGAAACGACAAACCGAGCGGGTTTCCGTCGATTTAAAATTTTCGAGAAATCCCGAAAAATTCCTAGGGGGTGTTGCGATTTTTACGTTTTTCGACGAAATTTTTACCCGCGCTATTTTCGACGCGAACGCGAAGAACGGATCGGAAACTATCAGGTAACACGCATTTCCGGCACCAAGAAGCCCTACTCGTAGAATTGCGGGCGTGAAAAGAATTAATTATAATTTCGATAAAACGAAATCGCCCGATGCGCACGCAGCAGGTCGGGAATTACTGGGAAAAAGTTTTAGAGAATAACAATGCAAGAAACGACAAACCGAGCGGGTTTCCGTCGATTTAAAATTTTCGAGAAATCCCGAAAAATTCCTAGGGGGTGTTGCGATTTTTACGTTTTTCGACGAAATTTTTACCCGCGCTATTTTCGACGCGAACGCGAAGAACGGATCGGAAACTATCAGGTAACACGCATTTCCGGCACCAAGAAGCCCTACTCGTAGAATTGCGGGCGTAGAAAAGAATTAATTATAATTTCGATAAAACGAAATCGCCCGATGCGCACGCAGCAGGTCGGGAATTACTGGGAAACAAGTTTTAGAGAATAACAATGCAAGAAACGACAAACCGAGCGGGTTTCCGTCGATTTAAAATTTTCGAGAAATCCCGAAAAATTCCTAGGGGGTGTTGCGATTTTTACGTTTTCGACGAAATTTTTACCCGCGCTATTTTCGACGCGAACGCGAAGAACGGATCGGAAACTATCAGGTAACACGCATTTCCGGCACCAAGAAGCCCTACTCGTAGAATTGCGGGCGTAGAAAAGAATTAATTATAATTTCGATAAAACGAAATCGCCCGATGCGCACGCAGCAGGTCGGGAATTACCGGGAAACAAGTTTTTAGAGAATAACAATGCAAGAAACGACAAACCGAGCGGGTTTCCGTCGATTTAAAATTTTCGAGAAATCCCGAAAAAATTCCTAGGGGGGGGTGTTGCGATTTTAACGTTTTTCGACGAAATTTTTACCCGCGCTATTTTCGACGCGAACGCGAAGAACGGATCGGAAACTATCAGATAACACGCATTTCCGGCACCAAGAAGCCCTACTCGTAGAATTGCGGGCGTAGAAAAGAATTAATTATAATTTCGATAAAACGAAATCGCCCGATGCGCACGCAGCAGGTCGGGAATTACCGGGAAACAAGTTTTAGAGAATAACAATGCAAGAAACGACAAACCGAGCGGGTTTCCGTCGATTTAAAATTTTCGAGAAATCCCGAAAAATTCCTAGGGGGTGTTGCGATTTTTACGTTTTTCGACGAAATTTTTACCCGCGCTATTTTCGACGCGAACGCGAAGAACGGATCGGAAACTATCAGGTAACACGCATTTCCGGCACCAAGAAGCCCTACTCGTAGAATTGCGGGCGTAGAAAAGAATTAATTATAATTTCGATAAAACGAAATCGCCCGATGCGCACGCAGCAGGTCGGGAATTACCGGGAAACAGTTTTAGAGAATAACAATGCAAGAAACGACAAACCGAGCGGGTTTCCGTCGATTTAAAATTTTCGAGAAATCCCGAAAAAATTCCTAGGGGGGGGTGTTGCGATTTTTACGTTTTTCGACGAAATTTTTACCCGCGCTATTTTCGACGCGAACGCGAAGAACGGATCGGAAACTATCAGGTAACACGCATTTCCGGCACCAAGAAGCCCTACTCGTAGAATTGCGGGCGTAGAAAAGAATTAATTATAATTTCGATAAAACGAAATCGCCCGATGCGCACGCAGCAGGTCGGGAATTACCGGGAAACTAGCTTTTAGAGAATAACAATGCAAGAAACGACAAACCGAGCGGGTTTCCGTCGATTTAAAATTTTCGAGAAATCCCGAAAAAATTCCTAGGGGGGGGTGTTGCGATTTTTACGTTTTTCGACGAAATTTTTACCCGCGCTATTTTCGACGCGAACGCGAAGAACGGATCGGAAACTATCAGGTAACACGCATTTCCGGCACCAAGAAGCCCTACTCGTAGAATTGCGGGCGTAGAAAAGAATTAATTATAATTTCGATAAAACGAAATCGCCCGATGCGCACGCAGCAGGTCGGGAATTACCGGGAAACAAGTTTTTAGAGAATAACAATGCAAGAAACGACAAACCGAGCGGGTTTCCGTCGATTTAAAATTTTCGAGAAATCCCGAAAAAATTCCTTGGGGTGTTGCGATTTTTACGTTTTTCGACGAAATTTTTACCCGCGCTATTTTCGACGCGAACGCGAAGAACGGATCGGAAACTATCAGGTAACACGCATTTCCGGCACCAAGAAGCCCTACTCGTAGAATTGCGGGCGTAGAAAAGAATTAATTATAATTTCGATAAAACGAAATCGCCCGATGCGCACGCAGCAGGTCGGGAATTACCGGGAAACAAGTTTTAGAGAATAACAATGCAAGAAACGACAAACCGAGCGGGTTTCCGTCGATTTAAAATTTTCGAGAAATCCCGAAAAATTCCTAGGGGGTGTTGCGATTTTTACGTTTTTCGACGAAATTTTTACCCGCGCTATTTTCGACGCGAACGCGAAGAACGGATCGGAAACTATCAGGTAACACGCATTTCCGGCACCAAGAAGCCCTACTCGTAGAATTGCGGGCGTAGAAAGAATTAATTATAATTTCGATAAAACGAAATCGCCCGATGCGCACGCAGCAGGTCGGGAATTACTGGGAAACTAGTTTTAGAGAATAACAATGCAAGAAACGACAAACCGAGCGGGTTTCCGTCGATTTAAAATTTTCGAGAAATCCCGAAAAAATTCGTTGGGGGTGTTGCGATTTTTACGTTTTTCGACGAAATTTTTACCCGCGCTATTTTCGACGCGAACGCGAAGAACGGATCGGAAACTATCAGATAACGCGTATTTCCGGCACCAAGAAGCCCTACTCGTAGAATTGCGGGCGTAGAAACGAATAAATTATAATCTCGATAAAACGAAATCGCCCGATGCGCACGCAACAGGTCGGGATTAACTGGGAAACTAGTTTTTAGAGAATAACAATGCAAGAAACGACAAACCGAGCGGGTTTCCGTCGATTTAAAATTTTCGAGAAATCCCGAAAAAATTCCTAGGGGGGGGTGTTGCGATTTTTACGTTTTTCGACGAAATTTTTACCCGCGCTATTTTCGACGCGAACGCGAAGAACGGATCGGAAACTATCAGATAACGCGTATTTCCGGCACCAAGAAGCCCTACTCGAAGAATTGCGGGCGTAGAAAGAATTAATTATAATTTCGATAAAACGAAATCGCCCGATGCGCACGCAGCAGGTCGGGAATTACCGGGAAACAAGTTTTAGAGAATAACAATGCAAGAAACGACAAACCGAGCGGGTTTCCGTCGATTTAAAATTTTCGAGAAATCCCGAAAAATTCCTAGGGGGTGTTGCGATTTTTACGTTTTCGACGAAATTTTTACCCGCGCTATTTTCGACGCGAACGCGAAGAACGGATCGGAAACTATCAGGTAACACGCATTTCCGGCACCAAGAAGCCCTACTCGTAGAATTGCGGGCGTAGAAAAGAATTAATTATAATTTCGATAAAACGAAATCGCCCGATGCGCACGCAGCAGGTCGGGAATTACCGGGAAACAAGTTTTAGAGAATAACAATGCAAGAAACGACAAACCGAGCGGGTTTCCGTCGATTTAAAATTTTCGAGAAATCCCGAAAAATTCCTAGGGGGTGTTGCGATTTTTACGTTTTTCGACGAAATTTTTACCCGCGCTATTTTCGACGCGAACGCGAAGAACGGATCGGAAACTATCAGGTAACACGCATTTCCGGCACCAAGAAGCCCTACTCGTAGAATTGCGGGCGTAGAAAAGAATTAATTATAATTTCGATAAAACGAAATCGCCCGATGCGCACGCAGCAGGTCGGGAATTACCGGGAAACAAGTTTTAGAGAATAACAATGCAAGAAACGACAAACCGAGCGGGTTTCCGTCGATTTAAAATTTTCGAGAAATCCCGAAAAATTCCTAGGGGGTGTTGCGATTTTTACGTTTTTCGACGAAATTTTTACCCGCGCTATTTTCGACGCGAACGCGAAGAACGGATCGGAAACTATCAGGTAACACGCATTTCCGGCACCAAGAAGCCCTACTCGTAGAATTGCGGGCGTAGAAAAGAATTAATTATAATTTCGATAAAACGAAATCGCCCGATGCGCACGCAGCAGGTCGGGAA
This sequence comes from Rhagophthalmus giganteus, assembly GCA_036326145.1. Classification (NCBI taxonomy): domain Eukaryota; kingdom Metazoa; phylum Arthropoda; class Insecta; order Coleoptera; family Rhagophthalmidae; genus Rhagophthalmus; species Rhagophthalmus giganteus. The sequence goes on along the minus strand of JARFJA010000056.1, from coordinate 4,478,704 downwards.
TTACCGGGAAACAAGTTTTAGAGAATAACAATGCAAGAAACGACAAACCGAGCGGGTTTCCGTCGATTTAAAATTTTCGAGAAATCCCGAAAAATTCCTAGGGGGTGTTGCGATTTTTACGTTTTTCGACGAAATTTTTACCCGCGCTATTTTCGACGCGAACGCGAAGAACGGATCGGAAACTATCAGGTAACACGCATTTCCGGCACCAAGAAGCCCTACTCGTAGAATTGCGGGCGTAGAAAAGAATTAATTATAATTTCGATAAAACGAAATCGCCCGATGCGCACGCAGCAGGTCGGGAATTACTGGGAAACAAGTTTTAGAGAATAACAATGCAAGAAACGACAAACCGAGCGGGTTTCCGTCGATTTAAAATTTTCGAGAAATCCCGAAAAATTCCTAGGGGGTGTTGCGATTTTTACGTTTTTCGACGAAATTTTTACCCGCGCTATTTTCGACGCGAACGCGAAGAACGGATCGGAAACTATCAGGTAACACGCATTTCCGGCACCAAGAAGCCCTACTCGTAGAATTGCGGGCGTAGAAAAGAATTAATTATAATTTCGATAAAACGAAATCGCCCGATGCGCACGCAGCAGGTCGGGAATTACCGGGAAACAAGATTTTAGAGAATAACAATGAAAGAAACGACAAACCGAGCGGGTTTCCGTCGAGTTAAAATTTTCGAGAAATCCCGAAAAAATTCCTAGGGGGTGTTGCGATTTTACGTTTTCGACGAAATTTTTACCCGCGCTATTTTCGACGCGAACGCGAAGAACGGATCGGAAACTATCAGGTAACACGCATTTCCGGCACCAAGAAGCCCTACTCGTAGAATTGCGGGCGTAGAAAAGAATTAATTATAATTTCGATAAAACGAAATCGCCCGATGCGCACGCAGCAGGTCGGGAATTACCGGGAAACTAGCTTTTAGAGAATAACAATGCAAGAAACGACAAACCGAGCGGGTTTCCGTCGATTTAAAATTTTCGAGAAATCCCGAAAAATTCCTAGGGGGTGTTGCGATTTTTACGTTTTCGACGAAATTTTTACCCGCGCTATTTTCGACGCGAACGCGAAGAACGGATCGGAAACTATCAGGTAACACGCATTTCCGGCACCAAGAAGCCCTACTCGTAGAATTGCGGGCGTAGAAAAGAATTAATTATAATTTCGATAAAACGAAATCGCCCGATGCGCACGCAGCAGGTCGGGAATTACCGGGAAACAAGTTTTAGAGAATAACAATGCAAGAAACGACAAACCGAGCGGGTTTCCGTCGATTTAAAATTTTCGAGAAATCCCGAAAAATTCCTAGGGGGTGTTGCGATTTTTACGTTTTCGACGAAATTTTTACCCGCGCTATTTTCGACGCGAACGCGAAGAACGGATCGGAAACTATCAGGTAACACGCATTTCCGGCACCAAGAAGCCCTACTCGTAGAATTGCGGGCGTAGAAAAGAATTAATTATAATTTCGATAAAACGAAATCGCCCGATGCGCACGCAGCAGGTCGGGAATTACCGGGAAACAAGTTTTAGAGAATAACAATGCAAGAAACGACAAACCGAGCGGGTTTCCGTCGATTTAAAATTTTCGAGAAATCCCGAAAAATTCCTAGGGGGTGTTGCGATTTTACGTTTTTCGACGAAATTTTTACCCGCGCTATTTTCGACGCGAACGCGAAGAACGGATCGGAAACTATCAGGTAACACGCATTTCCGGCACCAAGAAGCCCTACTCGTAGAATTGCGGGCGTAGAAAAGAATTAATTATAATTTCGATAAAACGAAATCGCCCGATGCGCACGCAGCAGGTCGGGAATTACTGGGAAACTAGTTTTAGAGAATAACAATGCAAGAAACGACAAACCGAGCGGGTTTCCGTCGATTTAAAATTTTCGAGAAATCCCGAAAAATTCCTAGGGGGTGTTGCGATTTTTACGTTTTCGACGAAATTTTTACCCGCGCTATTTTCGACGCGAACGCGAAGAACGGATCGGAAACTATCAGGTAACACGCATTTCCGGCACCAAGAAGCCCTACTCGTAGAATTGCGGGCGTAGAAAAGAATTAATTATAATTTCGATAAAACGAAATCGCCCGATGCGCACGCAGCAGGTCGGGAATTACCGGGAAACAAGTTTTAGAGAATAACAATGCAAGAAACGACAAACCGAGCGGGTTTCCGTCGATTTAAAATTTTCGAGAAATCCCAAAAATTCCTAGGGGGTGTTGCGATTTTTACGTTTTTCGACGAAATTTTTACCCGCCTATTTTCGACGCGAACGCGAAGAACGGATCGGAAACTATCAGGTAACACGCATTTCCGGCACCAAGAAGCCCTACTCGTAGAATTGCGGGCGTAGAAAAGAATTAATTATAATTTCGATAAAACGAAATCGCCCGATGCGCACGCAGCAGGTCGGGAATTACCGGGAAACAGTTTTAGAGAATAACAATGCAAGAAACGACAAACCGAGCGGGTTTCCGTCGATTTAAAATTTTCGAGAAATCCCGAAAAATTCCTAGGGGGTGTTGCGATTTTTACGTTTTCGACGAAATTTTTACCCGCGCTATTTTCGACGCGAACGCGAAGAACGGATCGGAAACTATCAGGTAACACGCATTTCCGGCACCAAGAAGCCCTACTCGTAGAATTGCGGGCGTAGAAAAGAATTAATTATAATTTCGATAAAACGAAATCGCCCGATGCGCACGCAGCAGGTCGGGAATTACTGGGAAACTAGTTTTTAGAGAATAACAATGCAAGAAACGACAAACCGAGCGGGTTTCCGTCGATTTAAAATTTTCGAGAAATCCCGAAAAATTCCTTGGGGGGGGTGTTGCGATTTTTACGTTTTTCGACGAAATTTTTACCCGCGCTATTTTCGACGCGAACGCGAAGAACGGATCGGAAACTATCAGATAACGCGTATTTCCGGCACCAAGAAGCCCTACTCGTAGAATTGCGGGCGTAGAAACGAATAAATTATAATCTCGATAAAACGAAATCGCCCGATGCGCACGCAACAGGTCGGGAATTACTGGGAAACTAGTTTTTAGAGAATAACAATGCAAGAAACGACAAACCGAGCGGGTTTCCGTCGATTTAAAATTTTCGAGAAATCCCGAAAAAATTCCTAGGGGGTGTTGCGATTTTTACGTTTTTCGACGAAATTTTTACCCGCGCTATTTTCGACGCGAACGCGAAGAACGGATCGGAAACTATCAGATAACGCGTATTTCCGGCACCAAGAAGCCCTACTCGAAGAATTACGGGCGTGGAAACGAATAAATTATAATCTCGATAAAACGAAATCGCCCGATGCGCACGCAACAGGTCGGGAATTACTGGGAAACTAGTTTTTAGAGAATAACAATGCAAGAAACGACAAACCGAGCGGGTTTCCGTCGATTTAAAATTTTCGAGAAATCCCGAAAAAATTCCTAGGGGGTGTTGCGATTTTTACGTTTTTCGACGAAATTTTTACCCGCGCTATTTTCGACGCGAACGCGAAGAACGGATCGGAAACTATCAGGTAACACGCATTTCCGGCACCAAGAAGCCCTACTCGTAGAATTGCGGGCGTAGAAAAGAATTAATTATAATTTCGATAAAACGAAATCGCCCGATGCGCACGCAGCAGGTCGGGAATTACTGGGAAACTAGTTTTTAGAGAATAACAATGCAAGAAACGACAAACCGAGCGGGTTTCCGTCGATTTAAAATTTTCGAGAAATCCCGAAAAAATTCCTAGGGGGGGGTGTTGCGATTTTTACGTTTTTCGACGAAATTTTTACCCGCTCTATTTTCGACGCGAACGCGAAGAACGGATCGGAAACTATCAGGTAACACGCATTTCCGGCACCAAGAAGCCCTACTCGTAGAATTGCGGGCGTAGAAAAGAATTAATTATAATTTCGATAAAACGAAATCGCCCGATGCGCACGCAGCAGGTCGGGAATTACCGGGAAACAAGTTTTTAGAGAATAACAATGTAAGAAACGACAAACCGAGCGGGTTTCCGTCGATTTAAAATTTTCGAGAAATCCCGAAAAATTCCTAGGGGGTGTTGCGATTTTTACGTTTTCGACGAAATTTTTACCCGCGCTATTTTCGACGCGAACGCGAAGAACGGATCGGAAACTATCAGGTAACACGCATTTCCGGCACCAAGAAGCCCTACTCGTAGAATTGCGGGCGTAGAAAAGAATTAATTATAATTTCGATAAAACGAAATCGCCCGATGCGCACGCAGCAGGTCGGGAATTACCGGGAAACAAGTTTTTAGAGAATAACAATGCAAGAAACGACAAACCGAGCGGGTTTCCGTCGATTTAAAATTTTCGAGAAATCCCGAAAAAATTCCTAGGGGGGGGTGTTGCGATTTTTACGTTTTTCGACGAAATTTTTACCCGCGCTATTTTCGACGCGAACGCGAAGAACGGATCGGAAACTATCAGGTAACACGCATTTCCGGCACCAAGAAGCCCTACTCGTAGAATTGCGGGCGTAGAAAAGAATTAATTATAATTTCGATAAAACGAAATCGCCCGATGCGCACGCAGCAGGTCGGGAATTACCGGGAAACAATTTTTAGAGAATAACAATGCAAGAAACGACAAACCGAGCGGGTTTCCGTCGATTTAAAATTTTCGAGAAATCCCGAAAAATTCCTAGGGGGTGTTGCGATTTTTACGTTTTTCGACGAAATTTTTACCCGCGCTATTTTCGACGCGAACGCGAAGAACGGATCGGAAACTATCAGGTAACACGCATTTCCGGCACCAAGAAGCCCTACTCGTAGAATTGCGGGCGTAGAAAAGAATTAATTATAATTTCGATAAAACGAAATCGCCCGATGCGCACGCAGCAGGTCGGGAATTACCGGGAAACAAGTTTTAGAGAATAACAATGCAAGAAACGACAAACCGAGCGGGTTTCCGTCGATTTAAAATTTTCGAGAAATCCCGAAAAATTCCTAGGGGGTGTTGCGATTTTTACGTTTTTCGACGAAATTTTTACCCGCGCTATTTTCGACGCGAACGCGAAGAACGGATCGGAAACTATCAGGTAACACGCATTTCCGGCACCAAGAAGCCCTACTCGTAGAATTGCGGGCGTAGAAAAATTAATTATAATTTCGATAAAACGAAATCGCCCGATGCGCACGCAGCAGGTCGGGAATTACCGGGAAACTAGTTTTTAGAGAATAACAATGCAAGAAACGACAAACCGAGCGGGTTTCCGTCGATTTAAAATTTTCGAGAAATCCCGAAAAATTCCTAGGGGGTGTTGCGATTTTTACGTTTTTCGACGAAATTTTTACCCGCCTATTTTCGACGCGAACGCGAAGAACGGATCGGAAACTATCAGGTAACACGCATTTCCGGCACCAAGAAGCCCTACTCGTAGAATTGCGGGCGTAGAAAGAATTAATTATAATTTCGATAAAACGAAATCGCCCGTGCGCACGCAAGGTCGGAATTACCGGGAAACAGTTTTAGAGAATAACAATGAAGAAACGACAAACCGAGCGGGTTTCCGTCGATTTAAAATTTTCGAGAAATCCGAAAAATTCCTAGGGGGTGTTGCGATTTTACGTTTTTCGACGAAATTTTTACCCGCGCTATTTTCGACGCGAACGCGAAGAACGGATCGGAAACTATCAGGTAACACGCATTTCCGGCACCAAGAAGCCCTACTCGTAGAATTGCGGGCGTAGAAAAGAATTAATTATAATTTCGATAAAACGAAATCGCCCGATGCGCACGCAGCAGGTCGGGAATTACCGGGAAACAAGTTTTAGAGAATAACAATGCAAGAAACGACAAACCGAGCGGGTTTCCTCGATTTAAAATTTTCGAGAAATCCCGAAAAATTCCTAGGGGGTGTTGCGATTTTACGTTTTTCGACGAAATTTTTACCCGCGCTATTTTCGACGCGAACGCGAAGAACGGATCGGAAACATCAGGTAACACGCATTTCCGGCACCAAGAAGCCCTACTGTAGAATTGCGGGCGTAGAAAAAATTAATTATAATTTCGATAAAACGAAATCGCCCGATGCGCACGCAGGGTCGGGAATTACCGGGAAACAAGTTTTAGAGAATAACAATGCAAGAAACGACAAACCGAACGGGTTTCCGTCGATTTAAAATTTTCGTAAAATCCCGAAAAATTCCTAGGGGGTGTTGCGATTTTTACGTTTTTCGACGAAATTTTTACCCGCGCTATTTTCGACGCGAACGCGAAGAACGGATCGGAAACATCAGGTAACACGCATTTCCGGCACCAAGAAGCCCTACTCGTAGAATTGCGGGCGTAGAAAAGAATTAATTATAATTTCGATAAAACGAAATCGCCCGATGCGCACGCAGCAGGTCGGGAATTACCGGGAAACTAGCTTTTAGAGAATAACAATGCAAGAAACGACAAACCGAGCGGGTTTCCGTCGATTTAAAATTTTCGAGAAATCCCGAAAAAATTCCTAGGGGGGGGTGTTGCGATTTTTACGTTTTCGACGAAATTTTACCCGCCTATTTTCGACGCGCGCGAAGAACGGATCGGAAACACAGGTAACACGATTTCCGGCACCAAGAAGCCCTACTCGTAGAATTGCGGGCGTAGAAAGAATAAATTATAATTCAATAAAACGAAATCGCCCGTGCGCAGCAGCAGGTCGGAATTACCGGGAAACAGTTTTTAGAGAATAACAATGAAGAAACGACAAACCGAGCGGGTTTCCGTCGATTTAAAATTTTCGAGAAATCCCAAAAATTCCTAGGGGGTGTTGCGATTTTTACGTTTTCGACGAAATTTTTACCCGCGCTATTTTCGACGCGAACGCGAAGAACGGATCGGAAACATCAGGTAACACGCATTTCCGGCACCAAGAAGCCCTACTCGTAGAATTGCGGGCGTAGAAAAGAATTAATTATAATTTCGATAAAACGAAATCGCCCGATGCGCACGCAGCAGGTCGGGAATAACTGGGAAATTAGTTTTTAGAGAATAACAATGCAAGAAACGACAAACCGAGCGGGTTTCAGTCGATTTAAAATTTTCGAGAAATCCCGAAATAATTCCTAGGGGGGTGTTGCGATTTTTACGTTTTCGACGAAATTTTTACCCGCCTATTTTCGACGCGCCGCGAAGAACGGATCGGAAACAAAAGTAAACGCATTTCCGGCACAAGAAGCCCTACTGTAGAATTGCGGGCGTGAAACGAATAAATTATAATTCAATAAAACGAAATCGCCCGTGCGCACGCAGGTCGGAAATTACCGGGAAATAGTTTTTAGAGAATAACAATGAAGAAACGACAAACCGAGCGGGTTTCCGTCGATTTAAAATTTTCGAGAAATCCCGAAAAATTCCTAGGGGGGTTGCGATTTTTCGTTTTCGACGAAATTTTTACCCGCGCTATTTTCGACGCGAACGCGAAGAACGGATCGGAAACTATCAGGTAACACGCATTTCCGGCACCAAGAAGCCCTACTCGTAGAATTGCGGGCGTAGAAAAGAATTAATTATAATTTCGATAAAACGAAATCGCCCGATGCGCACGCAGCAGGTCGGGAATTACCGGGAAACTAGCTTTTAGAGAATAACAATGCAAGAAACGACAAACCGAGCGGGTTTCCGTCGATTTAAAATTTTCGAGAAATCCCGAAAAAATTCCTAGGGGGGGGTGTTGCGATTTTTACGTTTTTCGACGAAATTTTTACCCGCGCTATTTTCGACGCGAACGCGAAGAACGGATCGGAAACTATCAGGTAACACGCATTTCCGGCACCAAGAAGCCCTACTCGTAGAATTGCGGGCGTAGAAAAGAATTAATTATAATTTCGATAAAACGAAATCGCCCGATGCGCACGCAGCAGGTCGGGAATTACCGGGAAACAGTTTTAGAGAATAACAATGCAAGAAACGACAAACCGAGCGGGTTTCCGTCGATTTAAAATTTTCGAGAAATCCCGAAAAATTCCTAGGGGGTGTTGCGATTTTACGTTTTTCGACGAAATTTTTACCCGCGCTATTTTCGACGCGAACGCGAAGAACGGATCGGAAACTATCAGGTAACACGCATTTCCGGCACCAAGAAGCCCTACTCGTAGAATTGCGGGCGTAGAAACGAATAAATTATAATTTCGATAAAACGAAATCGCCCGATGCGCACGCACAGGTCGGGAATTACCGGGAAACAAGTTTTAGAGAATAACAATGCAAGAAACGACAAACCGAGCGGGTTTCCGTCGATTTAAAATTTTGAGAAATCCCGAAAAATTCCTAGGGGGTGTTGCGATTTTTACGTTTTTCGACGAAATTTTTACCCGCGCTATTTTCGACGCGAACGCGAAGAACGGATCGGAAACTATCAGGTAACACGCATTTCCGGCACCAAGAAGCCCTACTCGTAGAATTGCGGGCGTAGAAAGAATTAATTATAATTTCGATAAAACGAAATCGCCCGATGCGCACGCAGCAGGTCGGGAATTACCGGGAAACAAGTTTTTAGAGAATAACAATGCAAGAAACGACAAACCGAGCGGGTTTCCGTCGATTTAAAATTTTCGAGAAATCCCGAAAAATTCCTAGGGGGTGTTGCGATTTTACGTTTTCGACGAAATTTTTACCCGCGCTATTTTCGACGCGAACGCGAAGAACGGATCGGAAACTATCAGGTAACACGCATTTCCGGCACCAAGAAGCCCTACTCGTAGAATTGCGGGCGTAGAAAAGAATTAATTATAATTTCGATAAAACGAAATCGCCCGATGCGCACGCAGCAGGTCGGGAATTACCGGGAAACAAGTTTTTAGAGAATAACAATGCAAGAAACGACAAACCGAGCGGGTTTCCGTCGATTTAAAATTTTCGAGAAATCCCGAAAAAATTCCTAGGGGGGGGTGTTGCGATTTTTACGTTTTTCGACGAAATTTTTACCCGCGCTATTTTCGACGGGAACGCGAAGAACGGATCGGAAACTATCAGATAACACGCATTTCCGGCACCAAGAAGCCCTACTCGTAGAATTGCGGGCGTGGAAACGAATTAATTATATTTTCGATAAAACGAAATCGCCCGATGCGCACGCAGCAGGTCGGGAATTACTGGGAAATTAGTTTTTAGAGAATAACAATGCAAGAAACGACAAACCGAGCGGGTTTCCGTCGATTTAAAATTTTCGAGAAATCCCGAAAAATTCCTAGGGGGGGGGTGTTGCGATTTTTACGTTTTTCGACGAAATTTTTACCCGCGCTATTTTCGACGCGAACGCGAAGAACGGATCGGAAACTATCAGGTAACACGCATTTCCGGCACCAAGAAGCCCTACTCGTAGAATTGCGGGCGTAGAAAAGAATTAATTATAATTTCGATAAAACGAAATCGCCCGATGCGCACGCAGCAGGTCGGGAATTACCGGGAAACAAGTTTTTAGAGAATAACAATGCAAGAAACGACAAACCGAGCGGGTTTCCGTCGATTTAAAATTTTCGAGAAATCCCGAAAAAATTCCTGTTGCGATTTTTACGTTTTTCGACGAAATTTTTACCCGCGCTATTTTCGACGCGAACGCGAAGAACGGATCGGAAACTATCAGGTAACACGCATTTTCGGCACCAAGAAGCCCTACTCGTAGAATTGCGGGCGTAGAAAAGAATTAATTATAATTTCGATAAAACGAAATCGCCCGATGCGCACGCAGCAGGTCGGGAATTACCGGGAAACAAGTTTTTAGAGAATAACAATGCAAGAAACGACAAACCGAGCGGGTTTCCGTCGATTTAAAATTTTCGAGAAATCCCGAAAAAATTCCTAGGGGGGGGTGTTGCGATTTTTACGTTTTTCGACGAAATTTTTACCCGCGCTATTTTCGACGCGAACGCGAAGAACGGATCGGAAACTATCAGGTAACACGCATTTCCGGCACCAAGAAGCCCTACTCGTAGAATTGCGGGCGTAGAAAAGAATTAATTATAATTTCGATAAAACGAAATCGCCCGATGCGCACGCAGCAGGTCGGGAATTACCGGGAAACAAGTTTTTAGAGAATAACAATGCAAGAAACGACAAACCGAGCGGGTTTCCGTCGATTTAAAATTTTCGAGAAATCCCGAAAAAATTCCTAGGGGGGGGTGTTGCGATTTTTACGTTTTTCGACGAAATTTTACCCGCGCTATTTTCGACGCGAACGCGAAGAACGGATCGGAAACTATCAGGTAACACGCATTTCCGGCACAGAAGCCCTACTCGTAGAATTGCGGGCGTAGAAAAGAATTAATTATAATATCGATAAAACGAAATCGCCCGATGCGCACGCAACAGGTCGGTAATAACTGGGAAACAAGTTTTTAGAGAATAACAATGCAAGAAACGACAAACCGAGCGGGTTTCCGTCGATTTAAAATTTTCGAGAAATCCCGAAAAATTCCTAGGGGGGTGTTGCGATTTTACGTTTTTCGACGAAATTTTTACCCGCGCTATTTTCGACGCGAACGCGAAGAACGGATCGGAAACTATCAGGTAACACGCATTTCCGGCACCAAGAAGCCCTACTCGTAGAATTGCGGGCGTAGAAACGAATAAATTATAATCTCAATAAAACGAAATCGCCCGTTGCGCAAGCAGCAGGTCGGAAATTACCGGGAAACTAGTTTTTAGAGAATAACAATGTAAGAAACGACAAACCGAGCGGGTTTCCGTCGATTTAAAATTTTCGAGAAATCCCGGAAAAATTCCTAGGGGGTGTTGCGATTTTTACGTTTTTCGACGAAATTTTTACCCGCGCTATTTTCGACGCGAACGCGAAGAACGGATCGGAAACTATCAGGTAACACGCATTTCCGGCACCAAGAAGCCCTACTCGTAGAATTGCGGGCGTAGAAAAGAATTAATTATAATTTCGATAAAACGAAATCGCCCGATGCGCACGCAGCAGGTCGGGAATTACCGGGAAACAAGTTTTTAGAGAATAACAATGCAAGAAACGACAAACAGAGCGGGTTTCCGTCGATTTAAAATTTTCGAGAAATCCCGAAAAAATTCCTAGGGGGGGGTGTTGCGATTTTTACGTTTTTCGACGAAATTTTTACCCGCGCGTTTTTCGATGGGAACTCGAAGAACGGATCGGAAACTAAAAGAAAACGCGTATTTCCGGCATCACGAACACCTACTCGAAGAATTACTCGAAATTATATAATCTCGATCAAACGACCTCGCCCGATAAGCACGGAACAGGTCCGGAATTACCAGGAAACTAGTTTTTATGGATTAACAATGCAACAAACGACGAACCGAACCGGTTCCCGTCGATTTAAAATTTTCGAGAAATCGCGAAAAAATTCTTAGGAGGGGGGTTGCTTTTTTTTCGTTTTTCGACGAAATATTTACCCGCGCGTTGTTCGACGGGAACTCGAAGAACGGATCGGAAACTAAAAGAAAACGCGTATTTCCGGCATCACGAACACCTACTAGAAGAATTGCGGGCGCAGAATCTAATAAATTGGAATCTCGATAAAACGAAATCGCCCGATGCGCACGCAACGGGTCGGGAATTACCGGGAAACTAGTTTTTAGAGAATAACAAGGCAAGAGAAGACAAACCGAACCGGTTTCCGTCGATTTAAAATTTTCGAGAAATCCCGAAAAAAATCCGATCCTGGGTTTTATTCGATTTTCGACGAAATTTTTACCCGCGCTATTTTCGACGCGAAGAACAGATCGGAAACTATAAGAAAACACGTATTTCCGGCATCACGAACACCTACTCGAAGAATTACTCGAAATTATATAATCTCGATAAATCCCGAAAAAAACCTACGATGGGTTTTTCATCCCGGGTTTTTTTCGATTTTCGACGAAATTTTTACCCGCGCAATAACCAATAAAAGAACAAATTTATTTATTTCGTTTTGATATTTTCATATAATTGAAATGTTCTATAAAAAATAGTACAATACACCGTTTGTTAAAACAATGTAAATCTATATCAGTCGAAAGAATAGTTAAATTAAGAACTTTACAGGAAATGTGTTTAAAATATTTCTTTTTATGAATTTCCAAACAAAATCGATAGATTTTTGAATAAAGAATTTTAAAAGAAATATAATGAAGAAAACTGTAATTCAACATTAGATTTCCATAATAAAGAAACCTGTAATTTTAAATTAGAAACTTCAAGAATAAAGAAATCTTGAATTAAACAAAAACCTCCGATACATACAGAATTCTGTAATTGACATGATAGATTTCTATAACGAAACTAACTCTATTCAAACTATCTATCGTATTCTAATTTAAAACTACAATTAAAAATAGAACTTCAACAGTTATGAAAAACGTAAAACAGGCGTTTTTTAACTTTGGAGTAGTTGCACACGTACCCATTTTTAACAAATGTATATGATATCCAAGATAGATTCTAATGCATGCTGTTGATAAAAATTGGTGACTAAATTGCATATTTGTAATTCAGTTTAAAATTTGGAAAGTAACAATTGTATTCTACCGATGATTTACCTGCACACATATTACCTAACAAAAGACCTATTACCTAAAAAAAAACCTACTACAATTTATTACATCTGTAAAAATACAAGGCGAAACATTATCATCTAGTAACTTTTTATTGATGATGTGCATTTGAATCTATCTTGGATATCATATAGTTGCACGATGTCTTTTCGACGCATTAAGGTTTAAACATTACACAGCAATTAAAAAAACAAATTATTTTCAGACAATTTGCTGATCTTGTAAATATTTAAACCTCTTATAATACTAACATTAACTTAAATAGATAAACCATCCCGTTGTCGATCCTTTAAAATCCTAATTCGTGTTATAGCCGCCTTATCGCATCGTAACATTCGCTGAAAATTAATTTCTTATGTTCCTATAGCGAGATGTGCAGAGTGAGTTTTGAAATTGCGTTTTTTGGAAACTGGGAAGCTGGGTTTCTTGCACAAACACAGGCCACAGGCGTGAACAATTGCACAGTCTCATTACATCTCTACCTCGAGTTGTCTTGAAGGGCAGTTTCAGAATGCGCCGTCTTTCCAGCAATCAAAATCCAAACGAAAGATCTGAATGGTGTTGTAGTTATTGATGGTCCAAAGTGCGGGATAGCCAAAAGGGACGGAGCAGCACCTGGAGATTAATAGAACTAAATTACAAATATACAATCTAGTAATTTTAGGCGGGACATTTATTTGAATGTCATCCACACTCAAAATCATCGGGAAATTGGTAAATCTACTAACTTTTAATTTAAATTAATTATCACAATTTACATATTACACACATTACAGATTGTTATAACAAAGAAATCTGTAATTAAACAAACAAATAAAATACAGATATCTGTAATATATCAATTACAGGAATTTGTAATTTGTCAAATACAGGAATCTGTAATATATCAATTACAAGTTTCTGTAATAACGAATTAAAACTTAAAAATTAAATAAATTATACTAGAAGCATTGACTATATAGTATTATAGACAGCTAACCTTATGTTATTTTTCGGTAACGCTCAAGGGACACCAGAAACGCTGTTTTGGGACACCACTACAAGCGTCGCCACTTTCAGTAGGTAGAACACTGTTAGATTTTGAAAAAAAAATTTAAATTCAGGTGCATCTAGATGTCGCAAATTAAAATTGCATTTTACAAAAACGGTAAAAAAATATATGGAGCCGTTTTCAACTATAAGTATCATTTAGATCACCAAATTATACATAATTTTATTATATGATGTTTTTTCTGAGATCCCATCGAGGACAATTTCTAAGCAATAAGAGTCGATTTTATTTTTAAAATTCCTAACTGATTATATTGTGGAAGGAACAACAATAAAGTAAGAAATAGCTTTTAAATAACGGAATACGTTCTACCAAAATAGCCAGTAATTTTTAAATAACAAGTTAGTAAAAAATCTTAATCAACACTTGCCGAAATACAGTCAAACTCGGTTATAACGAGCGCCCGGTTGAGAAGGTCCAGGATATATCACAAGCGTTTTACGTGTTTACACTTGAAATTGTATTCACTTGCACACAACTTGAATAAAAAAAGTGGCGGTCCTGATAATTTCATTATAACCGAGTTTGATTACTTTTTTTTCTAATATTGTCGAAGGCTCATTGTGTGCTGCAGTTTTCAAGGCGTTAATCGTCAATCACAGTGTAAATATTCTGAGAATTAAGTCAAAAAATGCAACACATTAAAAGTCTTCCACTGTACTTACGCTCACCATTATATCGAGGGCTTAAGAGTAATCGTTATTACATTACATATCAAAACACCAGTTATTACATTACTGGTTTGTTAGCAGCAACTTTCCCTAGCTTTGAAATATTTTCGAAGACGTATCTGCAATACACTCAGTTACGAGAGGTGTCTGCATAATAAAAGTATACCTAAAAACACGATACGTATTTTATATTCAAGTTAAGTTTGAAAGTAGTTACGAATTCGCATAACCTAATTCTGTTCATTGCTGCAAATATCAAGAAACTACAGAATCTTTTACCTCGGCATTCTACCGTCCTAAGCAGCTACTTAGTCACCGTAAACAACCTAAAAATTTACGCATGAGCATAATAACACACAGATAACCAACAAATTTGATAATGCCGACATCTTCAAATAACGTCATTTACAATTACCACAAGACCTAATTATTACCGAACCTAATTTATTTTATATACACGCTGTTTCAAAATTGATTCAAATGTATTTCTTTTAACTTTGTTTATATATAAGCAAACATACAACTAAGAGTCAATTTCTACCTAAAAACAGCATCTAAAACGACATATTACATACTGTTTCATAGTATTCAACGTTTAACGAAATCCAAACAAAAAACGCATATAAAAACCTTGTGTTTTATCGCAAAATTTTGACCTGACCTAAAAGCCTTATTTAGTTTCGGTTCTGTACCACAAGAAACGCAAATTTTCACATAAACAAGGCATAAAACGGCGAAACTCACGCGTGTTTAACTCATTGGACATTTGCCAAAATCTTCAAAAAACGACGTTTAAATGCACGTCATCAATAAAAAGTTACTAAATTCAATTTAAAGTTTTGAACGTGGCACATTCTACAGATTATTTACCTGCACACATATATGGCATATGGCAAAGAAAGACTACAATCTATTAGGGCTTATTATAATATAAATTTAGAAATAATGGCAACGTAAATTCAATATTAATTAAATAAAAGACAACTTTTATTTAACATATTAACATTATTATATACATATACCGTTCTAAGGGTATCGCTGTTTATTTAAACTTTGATCCTCATTAAAAATAAGTGCGTGATAAAAGGACCCCCTGCAAACAGATATTGATAACCCCTGACCGATTAACTGTTTGTCTCTGCTGGGGAGCAAATAACAAATACGTAAAGTCGAGCAAAACATGTTTTCTACGGATATTTTAAAAACGATTTTGTATTTTCAAAAAACAATAATATATTGCATCATTTAAGTTAATTTCAGATTTCCCACTATTTTTCAATTATTGAAAAATTCGATTTACATCAAAATTTACACTTAACTTTTAGAAAATAGTGCCAATAGTAATTTGCGTATTAATTTAAAATCAATGACGTTCTTATCTATTTATCAGACTATATTTTATATCAACTCTTTTTGCAGTTTTTTAAATTGCAATCAATGTAAGTTTACGTTTTATATAACACCTAAGTTAGGTTATGGTTTTCATATTTTTAATCTAAACAATAATTTAGATACTGCAATTATTTGATTAAAATGAACAATAATGCAGGAAACAGCAGTAACTTTAGACGAATTATTTATGGACGATTTTCCCACAACAGGTGGGGTCAAACCTTCCTTTAGAAACAACGTTCAAGATGTTTTGCAAGAAGTAAGTCAAAGATTAAGTAAACAGATAACGATAACGTCAAGGAACACGATTTAAAAATGCTCAAATAGATATAGTAGCTATGCTTCCATGTTGCCAGGGTCATAAGTTTATCAATATTGACCTTTGTTACTATATTATGTTAGGTTGAATAAAGCGAGCATCGGTAGTGTCGAAATAACGTTCCCGACCAGTGCTTCGTGTCTTTCTAAAGCCGTCGCCTTTTTCCCAATTGTAATTTGCATACTGCGTGTAATTTAGATAAGTTAATGTCATCATGGCCTAATTAAAATCTGATTACAAATTTTTTTATGCATTCATCATTATATATAAAAAGAAATTTCATGTCTTCATTATCAGTAGTTGAAAAGATGACAACGGCAAATAAATTTCGTATTAATCCCATTTATTATTCAGACTATTCTGATACGATTTGTGCTTAAGTGAGCTTTTTTTTATAAGTTCATTTCAAGCATTTTGTACTTAATTGTTATTATAAGTCCACTTTGGATATATTTCAAGACTGATTTTTGTACTTTTATAACGATGGATATCGTTACCACTGTAAGTATATTTATTAATTTCGAATTAACGTAGGACTTTTTTAAAAAAAAGTATTCTTTTGTTTATGTAGCACCCCGTAGTAAAAGCGTTTTTAGCTGGTGCCTTTTCTGGAACTTTCTCGACGATATTATTTCAACCCTTAGATCTTGTTAAGACTCGCCTTCAGAATCCAAATCCTACCATTTTCAAGTAAGTTTTTATGTCACATTTACAATTGTTATTTAATATTCAATTTTAATTATTTGCAGTGGCCGATCAGGAATTGGTATGATTACAGTTTTTGCAAATGTGGTTCAACAAGAACGTCTTTTTGGATTATGGAGAGGAATAACTCCAGTAAGTTGCAATGATAAATTATTTATATATCTAATATTTGCTTAAATAATAAAATTTTATATTGCTTGGCACTGACAAATCCTTGACATTTTTTTATATAAGTAATTGATAACTGTGTCTTCTAATGGCTTATCATCTTCGTATTTAAGTAAAATTGTTTTTTAAATTTAATTAGGTACAAATTGCTTTTCAAAGGCTAATAAGAAATAGTTTAGTATAGTAACTGCGAATATTTACAAACATCTAAAAATATCATTTGTGAAGTTTTTATGTAAACTTTTTGCAGATTAAGGCCAAATTTATTTAATATCTATTATTTCAAATATGAAGATAACTTGCACAAATGAAAATTGAATGACGTAATAACTATACTAATACCATTTCTTTTTCATTTCATGTGTTATTAATTTCTTAGTTTTGTATATCTGTAA
This sequence comes from Rhagophthalmus giganteus, assembly GCA_036326145.1. NCBI lineage: Eukaryota > Metazoa > Arthropoda > Insecta > Coleoptera > Rhagophthalmidae > Rhagophthalmus > Rhagophthalmus giganteus. Next base: position 4,461,457 of record JARFJA010000056.1, on the reverse strand, counting down.
TCTGCGAAGTTTGTTAAAAAAGACCTGGTACCTAATTTAAGTTTCTCGATTAAATGAATTCTGCTGCTCGAAGAATGCATTTCGTCATTTAGTCAACACAGTTTTTATAAATTCGAATTTTGTAGTAAAAGCAAGTGGTACAAATAAAAAAGAAACTATTATTTTAACAATATTTAAGCAAATATTGTCGGTTTTGAATTTACCGTTAAATTACCATATAATTTTAATGCAAACAATTAATTACTAATTAAACCTTTCAGTCTCTAACGCGATGCGTACCAGGCGTCGGACTATACTTCTGCTCGTTAGATTGGCTGAAAAATCATTTCTTCCAAGGTAAAACTCCTAGTCCCCTGGAATCGATCGCGATCGGAATATTTTCCCGATGTATGAGTGGTGTTGCTCTCATTCCGATTACAGTTATTAAAACCAGGTATTATTTTAAGCAATTATTACTCAAATTGATCCTGTAATTCTTATTACTTTTGATTACAGATATGAAAGCGGTGTTTATGGCTATAGCAGCATTAGTTCAGCCCTACGTGAAATTTATCGCACAGAAGGCATTCGAGGAATGACGTGCGGTCTAGTTCCGACCCTCTTTCGAGACGCCCCTTTCTCTGGACTATATTTCATGTTCTACACGCAAGCGAAGCAAGCGATCCCCAAAGGTAAACGTTTTGAAATTTTCAACGATTTTAAAATTATTTATTTATTTATTTTTTTAATTACAGAACGCTTTAATGCGTCCTATTCTGCACCGATTAATTTTACTTGCGGCATAACTGCCGGTATTTTAGCATCGATTATAACTCAGCCGGCCGACGTTCTCAAAACAAAAATGCAATTGTACCCTTCGAAGTTTAATGGTGTTTGGTCTGTGGCCGTTTATGTCCACAATAAATATGGTTTTCAAGGTTACTTTAAAGGAATGGTACCACGTATGTTACGACGCACATTAATGGCAGCCATGGCATGGACTGTTTACGAGCAGATCACTAAAAGTATAGGGCTAAAGTAGTGCAGTACAGGTTTTCCTGGATTTAATCTCTTTTATATAGAATTAGGAAAGCTATTAATCGAGCTGTGATTGTTTAGTTTAGATGTGTCACAAGATGCATGAATTTCTAGAATTGTAATGTGTTTAATTTAATAAGATGAAAAAAGTGAAAGTCCAACTTTAACTTTTTTTTGTACAACACTCGATTTTAAACAGTATTCAGTATATCTTGTCGAATAACATTATACATTTTCGTTTTAGAAAAAAATATATAGGTATTTTACATATCTACAACAATTGTTAATAACTGTGATGCAAAATGTGATTGATTATAAAGTCATTGTAATAGTGTGTTACTTTTAATTTAATTAAAGTAAAATTAATTAAAATTTTAATTTCTTTAATTTAATTTACTTTTAATTTTTCGACAGATTTACTATTTTTATGTTTAGGTAGAAGTAATATATATCGTTAAATGTTTAGATTTTGCACAACACGTAAAAACATAAAATTTGTTTCATAAAACTTGTTATGGACCAGCTGATAACAAAGAATTTATAGTATTATAGTTATTAATTGCCTAATGATGTTGTTAATGTAATATTAAAAATAAATTTTAATTTGTACTCTTCAAATTATTACATTATCAACAATAAAAGTGGACTTTCACATTTTATATTCATTAATTATGTTATTATTGTTAAAATTGTACTAACATTCATGACTACTAACAGCACTATAGAGTTAGTTACGTATGATGTATTCAATGGCTACATTTTTTTGGGTGATATACATCTAACTATACTATGGGAGTTTTGTGAAAGGTAACGATATTGTATTTTTGATGGACTTGCCCCATTATAACAATTAGTAAATATCAATTTTTAAGTTACTTCACGTATATAATTATAATGAATCCGCTGTAATAATACATATACATTTTATTACCTATCGACGTTAATTTGTGAAGACTCAAAAATTGATATTTGTCACTGATATATTGAATTTTTGTGTTCAACAAAATGCAGTATTGTTTTTCCTCATATTTTTGTATATTCTGTATTATAATTTATTTAATAAATAATATACCTGTTCAAATTGCTTTTTTTTCCTCATTCAAACTTGGGTTTGACGATGGCAGCGTTGTTTTTTTATTATAATCTAGGTACTATTAATCGATATTATAGTTGACTATAAAAACAATATCAATTTATCTTGGACCATTTGACAACTAACTAGAGTGCTCAAAATTTTGATAGATCGACTTTTCCCAAACTTGTCGACGAACTAAAACTTGAACGATCAAAATTCTAAAAGTTTGGGTAAACAATTTTCAAATTTACATTACACACAATAAATTAAAATAATTAATAAATGTCGACAATGTCGAACGCCGATTTTCCAGTCGAGTGTAATAGAAAAAGTATCGATAAAAGTAAAAAATGTTTATTAATATTAACGTTAATTGGTAAATATTCAATTAGTTTCTAGTTTATTTATATTATAATATAGAACCTTAGGTGCTATAGTAGCTGCATTTTATGTTGCATGTGGAGATCAAGAGTTATTTGATTTTCAAAATAGTTTATGTAATCTAAAAAACTACATAATGAACATGGAGGTACAATCATGGTTCACTTATAATATATGCACACCGTAAAATATTCCCTTTATAGTCTAGTGATTTAACCGATCAAAGATACACAGATGAAAAATTAGACATAATCGAGCAGCATTTAAAGGACATCAAAAACAATCGGCAAAGAATTAAAATGACTAGAGGCGGTGCTACAACTATACATTAAACTAATTGTTTATCAATTAACTAAAATTACAGATACTGCATATGGTGGAGGATCGACTGACCAGATTCGAGAATTGGTAAACAAAGCTTTAGCAGAATACAGTGCCGATAAAACTGGAAAAGTTGATTTTGCATTAGAATCTGCCGGTAATATTTAACTAATTTTTCATAAAATATCTAAGATTAAGTACAATAGACCGACAATATAACATAAGTTAATTAAAGAAAAAAAAATACGGCACCTACTTAATCGATAAAATATGAAAATAAAAGTCTGCAAAGTAATTTTTACATTCAACATTCTTCGTTAAAAGTAAAAGTTTTAAAATAACTTATTATTTGCTTAAATTTCGCATTTCAGGTGGATCTATCATTTCAACTTTTGATACGGAACCTTTCGATACGGCTGCTAGAAGTACTCTACTAGGAATACCGATATGTCCAGGCCCAAATGGGCCAAATGCTATCATACAAGTAAAGCTCATTACCGAACAAAAACTAAATCAAAATATTAAAATTTTAGCCAAATGTTTTGCCCGGAGAATGCTGGTCATTTAAAGGGTCTTCTGGTTCTGTCGTTATCAAACTATTAGGTCCCGTTTTTATCGACGGGGTGAGTTTAGAACATATTTCGCAGCAAATATCCCCAACAGGAAAAATTGATACAGCTCCGAAAGAATTCAGTATATGGGTAAATCGAACGGCTTTGCAATTAATTGTCATCGAGGTGCATTATTTCATTTTAGGGATTACAAGACGAACACGACCGCACTGGAGAATTTCTAGGAGAATTTGTGTATGACATAGACGGGCCAATGATACAACAATACCAAATAGGAACTGTCCTAAAGTCATTTAGATATATAGAATTTAAAGTGCATTCAAATCATGGAAATCCTATATTTACATGCGTTTACAGGTGACGTATTCGAATTAAAAATTACCTCCTTCACTGCAATTGTTCTGTTCTTTGTTTTCTAAGGTTGCGAGTGCACGGATATTTAGATACTTCCGTGGGCGATCCTAACGAAATATAATGAATTTTTTTTTACACTTATGTGGTTAATAAAACACATTACTATTTATTTAAATTTATGGTTCTATTCGTGGACAATGTGAATGATTATTTTATATTAAAATGGATAAATATATGACCATTTGATTTGTAACAAGCAATCTTCTACAATCACTATGTAATGTGTATTAAAGCTTAATTTGTTATTTTGTTCTAAAATAGTAAAGCACAATATAATCACATAATTTTAAATGTTTTACTTCATTTAGTTATTTCTAGATAATATTAAAATAAAGGAATCTAGTTCCAACAACATTTAATTAGGTAGAGTTAAATTTACGATTGTATCAAATATGAATTAATATAAGCCATATCTGATCACAGCGATGATCGATCAATTATAATTGGTTAAATTGCCAGTACCTACTAAAATATGAATACTAATTGCAGGTAGTGTTCAAACGACAATTAAAATAATAAGATGTAGCTTACGCTCTTATTAATTATGCAACTTTTTTATGATAAGTACAAAGTGACAAAATTATTTCTTCCACTTAAGCTCCTGTTTAGAATATTATGATAGTTGTATTTTGGTTATTTACATAAATGGTTTTTTAAGAGTTTGGATTTAGGCTTGTTCTGTATAATGGTAATATAGAACTGTGACATTCCAAATATAACCACTCTTCAATTATGCTTCAAAAAAAGAAAAAAGATTTTACAAAAACATACATAAAAAAATTTACCTTGATAAATATCTAGATAATTACAATTTATTATTAACAATTAGAAGAAAAATTAGGTAGTCATAAAAATAATCCCATCTATGGAACTGATCAAAATACGGAGTTAATCTCAATAATGGTAAATTCTTCGACAAATGATTGTAAAACATTTTTCTCGATTTAATACAGACAATAAATTAATGTGCATGGTTATATTTGGAGCACACGATTCAAGATCACCCTGTTTACAAGTAACACATAAGCAACCAATTCACTTGGTAGTACTGAAACAACAACATTGTACGATGTGAATGCTCTGAAATTGCTAGAAAATTTGTTTGCTTTCCCATCACTAGACGACATAAAAAAGATTTTGTTGACAACTACAACAAAGATGATCGCGTTTGCCCGCTTACTAGGAGATATTTGAGAAATTTTATTGAAAGCGACAAGATTGCTCGATCTGGTTACTTCAATATTGCTTAGTACATGGGTTGCTATAGATACATAAACCTGAGCTGATAATAACAGATAATAATAATTTCTCGGTGTAGGAATAGTTCATGTGCTAAATAATTCCATTTATTAATGGTAATAAAAGTGCAAAGTTCAAGTAATATTTAAGCAAAAATGATTGTTTTACTATTCCACGATAGGAAACCTCTAGTGTAGAATTTAATTATAATATACATCATCATTTGATCTCTTTAAAATAACGATTTGTAATTGTATCTCTAAAATAAATATAATTTTCCATCAAGAGTTTAGTGCAACGCACCTATATATCTAAAATTTCGATATAAATAATTAAGATAAAGAGAAAATAAAATAGGTTTCATATTGTGTTGCATATTTTTCATAACTGTTTACGGTGTCATGACAGGTATGTGTTACAAGAACACATTGTTATTGTAGAATATTCTGTCAAAATCCAAACAATCTAAGTGATAAGCAACTGTTTACCTTTGCTAATTTAATTTTTAAGAAATTTTCACAAATTCATACTATTATTTAATCTAATATTTAAATCGAAACTAGATCAACCGTTGCATGTTGAAGCTTTTTGACGGTAGAATCTCACGTGATTTGATGGTAAATATAGTTACTTATTGTACCACATTTAATGGCAGTTTAATCGTTTTTTTTTGTTTGTTTTTTTAATTAAATATATATTATTCGTGTTTTAATACGCAGTGGATTCTTACAGTTAACCTCTGTTCAAAGTCATAATCCTTAAAATGAGAAGTATGACTTAATAGCAATTTCCCTTCTGTTCTTGACTATAAACACAAGGATTCGTATTGCTAATTTTATAAATAAAAAGTTACGTACCTCTTCGTTTTTACACAGAAGCATTCCTAGTTCGTATTGTGAAAATGCAGATATGTGTGCATCATCAGCATTGAATGGCAGATCTTTACGAATTTCTAAACATTTTTTAAAACACATAATTCCATTCTCGTACTGCCGTAAAATACAATAACAACTTCCTTGTATTAACTTCGATAAACCTAACATCGGCTCGTTCGTGATTGAATTGCATTCTAAAAATATTTTCTTATTAAACGATTCTTCCAAAATTTCATATAAATTACCTTCGATAATAAATTTAATATCTTCCGAACCACAACTAGGTAAAGTATTCCACAAATACAACAATTCGTATACTAATAATTGCCAAAATCTTAAATCCAGCTTCTTCGTTTCTTCTTCTGTAGAAGGACAATAACGAAATCTTCTTAAAATAAATATCTCTAATTGTGAAGTTTTAGTGGAATTTTCGATTGAGTTTTTAATTTCCTTTAGATTTCCAAAGTCTTTCAAGTTATTACATGATCCAGCACAAATGATCGCCAAGTAGGCATAGAATGGCCGCGACCATCTGCTCGACATTTTTAGAATTTTAAAAGTACTTTCGGCAGCAGTATAATCTAGTCTCAAGAGATGGCACCATCCTACTTCGTGCAAGGATAAAACTTTTATCTCTCTTTGTGTTGAATTGTCGACTGACTCTTGAAAGGATTTTACTGCACCCGAAACGTCGGACTGTAAGCAAAAAAGTGCTTACTTGTCAAAATTTTCATTAAATTTTTAGTAAAGATTAGAATTACCTGACTATGAATATTTTAAAACTTACATTCAATCTGTCGATTCTTCCTTGAAAAAATAGAAATAAAGCTGATTTAGCATATTCTACTTGCGATTCTTCTATTAATTGAGTTGCAGCTTTGACTCCTGCTTGTATATTATTTCCATCTAATGCATAAAATGGTCTAACGATGGTATGGTACCATAGAAGGGATAATCTAAAATTAAATACTTTTAAAAGCAGTTAAGCATTCTTTAAATAGGAGTAGCATTTATTTTTGTGTCATTTACAAATCCTATTTTATATTAAACAGTTTGTACTAAATAATTACCGAAATATTGCCTCACATGTGGGGTTAGATGTTGTTGCTAATATGCACCTACTCTAGCTTATACTGAATAATTATGTTCACATAATCATTTTTTTGAAGGTGATTATAATTACAATTAAATACTAAAAACTTAATTTCAGATATCTGGGAATTTCATGACCTTACGTTGGTGAAAGAAATTTTTCCATTAGTCGTACAATTATTATCAAAGTTAGTTTTACAATGCAAAATTGAGAATATAAGTACAACTAACTTTTTTTAGATTACAATCATTTAATAAATTATTAATTAACGAAGAAAATGATATAATGTTTTTCAATAAAACTCCATTTAAAAGTTTATACATATTAAAAATTAAAGATTAACCATAACAATTACTAATTGAATTTTTAATTCCAAAACTGCAATCTTTTAGTGGTGTATTATAGGCCGTACCTATACTATTCAAAATATCATTAACAGATTTTCTATGTTCGTACACTACCAAACTAATAAGTAACTATGTTTCGCAAAATATAACACACGACTCACGTTGCTAAAGGAGCTCGCATATCCGTTCCTTTTCTTGCATACATAAGATTGGTAATTCCACTATGTCGATTTCCACCAAACCCAAGAAAATTTGTAATTTTTAGTAAGGACGGAGGTAGAAGTGAAATTCCCAAATGAAACAAACCATAACCAAAGGAAACGGCACCCATCAGTCGTGCTATTGTTTCTTTATTTATATTATGAGGCTTTCTAAAATTTCACAACTCGGCATTTTAGATTATATTATATAAATGTAAAAGTATAGTACACAAATAAAACTACTTACTGCTTTTCTAACGAGAAGATGTTGAAAGTCGATGATAAATAAGTAAATGAGAAATTACTGTTGAAAGAAGGTAAATGTGATAGTAACCCATTAGAACGTTTGTTTTTTCCAGAGTCGTTAGCAAAAGTACTGTGCATAGAAGTTGATTTTTTTAGCAGCGAATTTGCGAGTCGATTTATAGAATTTTCATTTGAACAATTTCTCTTTTCGGAACTGGACGCGTAACAGTTCTGAATACTACTATTAGGAGTCGAATTCATAATGGCAGTGTTGCAATTAATACAGTCGCTACATGAATTACTACTACTACTAACTTCAGAATTGCACTTTGAATCTTTCATTAAATTAGTGTCATTATAAGCGTGTCGTTTAGTAACACAATTTGTGGTGTACGAATGGGACATTTTAGGAGTATAATTATGGGAGTTTTTTATGTACCCATTGGACGGAGACGAACAAGATAAAGAAAATGGATCATCGGGAAATTCCCATTCGCAAAAGTTATCCGAAGTAGTTCCACTTTCATCATCATTATCCGTGCAGTGGCTCGACGTTGCACCCTGGATTGCTGTATCTAAAATTTAACCACATACTTATAGATATATCGTTTATATATTGACATTATCGTTGTTATACTTGGTAATTCTCCAAATATTTCCTTATAATAACATTTGATTACATCGTAAGCATGCTGATATAACTTCCAAGATTTCCTTAAAACCCATCCGCCTTTAAAATATCCCGAAAAATCTTGCTGTAAAAATGTTAATATAGCCATACAAACTTGTGTATCGGCTAAGATTATTTGATTCTCAAGATGTTCCGCTTCCGACAAAACAGTCTCCGAGCCAAATACTTTTGATTTCATCGATTTAATCCAACTACTATCGTTGATGCATTTTCGTTCGGTTTCCTTTAAAACGACGAAGGCGAGGTTTAATTTATCTTCTTCAAATGTCATCAAAGCATCCTAGTAATTAATTAAAATTAACAGAAATATTATTAGATGTTTATAAATTAATTTACCATAAAAACGGCATATGAATATCCAGCGGACATTTGTATACTGTCAGGATATTGCTTAAATAGAAGTTCGGCTTCATTCGCCTTATTATTTATTACCAATTGAATACCCTGTCGTGCTAGTTGCCATTTCGGAACTTCTTCCATCAATTTTTTTTCTGGAGATGCCATCTGATTTATTTACATTTTTATAATTTTTTTAATACTTTTATCGTTCCACTTAAAAAAAATAAGTTCCACAACATTTATGTATAATTTTTTTAAGGACACATGAAGGATTACTACTGTAATTTAGATTGGAATGTACACTTTTGTTTTGACAATACTGTCAAATGTCAACTAATAAGGATAGTTCATTCATATCCAGTAAGTATTGATTTTAAGCCCGATGTTGAATGAAATATGCAAGAATGAGTTTGCAAATATACCAGTAGTTTAACGTCAAATTATTTATTTTCAATAAACAACAACTTCTGTCCAAGACGCATTAAATAAATACCTTTCTAATTTAAAATTTCTAATAAAAATATACAGGAATGCTAAATAAATTCCAGGCCTTCGTATTTTAAATCTGATATAAGCGTATCTTCTAACAATATATTACCGTTAATGGTGAATGCGGTAATGTAAGTGGCTGTTTTTCCCTCTAATTCTTCACTACGTAAAGCGACAATCATATTATCATCAGAAGTTGGTATAAATTTGAACGAAGAAAAACCTCTTGTATGTATAGAACTGGAGATCTACAAATATATAGAATTAAATCAGTTTAGTTTGATGTACTTTTTTTTAAAATTTGTACATCGTAGCATATAAATATAAATTTTTAAACAAATCAAAATTTCTTATGTAGAAAAGCGATTGCAAGTTTGAGTACGAGCAGCTCAAATTAAACTTTCTAATACATATAGTAGAGTCTCGATATAATGAACTAATTATTAGTGAAGGGCATGGTCGTTCCACTAACATAACTATATAGTTAACAACCCTCAACATGCCCTGACCGTGTGCCGTTGCAGGGAGGGGGAGGAGTGCAACGACTAAGGGTTCCATGGTCGGGCAGCCAGTAGTTACGATATACTTTGACACCCTCACAGCATATTTTTAAGTCTTGCCTCTGTAATGTGTAGCACATGTTAATTTATCATAGTGTTCCATTTCATTTTGTATATTGAATAACATAATATATACTTCCACACCCTCACATATAGTTTTAGTTAAAAATCTTCAAAATGTCCACAAAGTAGAACTTAACTTGTGTTTAATTAAGATTAATAGAAGAAATAGTTAAACATGAATCTATTTTAAGTTTTAAAACAAATAAACAAAAATTACTGAAATAAAATTTAAAACATGTAACTTTATTTCCTACAGTAGGTAAACTGTTACAAATAAAAGTAAGTGGGTATGTATTTTAAATTTTTAAATGCAAAAATTAGTTGAGTGGAATGAAAAAACTGATTAATTTTGTTTGTTTATTACAACAGTTTTGAATTAATTCAGTTCTTATTTAGGCCCAAAAGAGCAATTATATCAGAAAACTCTATTTCATCAGCATTTTCTTCAGCCCATTACAGAACAAGTCCCTATGAAACTACACAATGCTAACTCTCTGTAATTCTGTTTCTGTTCTGCTGCAATGTTCACTCTTTAATGAGGTTCAATTTATTTACTATATGGAGTTCAATACATTTATTTTGTGTTCATTGCAGTGGATAGATCACTACTATATCGAGATTCCACTGTACTTAAATTTAGAGTGTCGATTATTTTAAAATTATTAAATTCTCTCACATATCCAGATTTTTCAGGCCGTTTATATTCAAATTGCAATACAAAATACAACAAAGATTCATCATAAAAAGATGTAGATGCTACCTATAAAATTGAAAAACGCTAATAACATATTGTAATATTTTAAAGTGGAATTCTTTCATGTTGGACAAATCGACAAAATAAATGATTGATTAGACTTTCTCTGACTTTACCAATATTTAGTAAATTCCCTGACTTTTCCAGGTTTTTCAGAAAATCGACACTCTATAAATTTAATCGATTTTGTTCTCGTACCTTATAAATTATGCAAAAAAACTGCAAGAAACTATAAGAAGAGTCTTATTCTGGTGACCTAGCGTAAATATAATTATTTTCAACCACATACAATGCATAACAGTTAAGTGTAATTTGTTTCAGTAACTTGAAATTCTAAATCTGCGATTTAGTGCTTTTGTATTATTAACAGCTTTTGTATTATTAACAGTACAATTTATAGGTAGCATATTTTATGCAATATTAATATTTAATTTCCAACATCCTTTTGTTAATAAAAACTTTGTTTTTTTATGTTAGCAAAGCCACACAATAATGACCTCCATATAATTAGTCATTTTCGATAACTTCCATATTTGCTAAAACAGTCATTCAAACAAGGACACCTTTGATGCAATCAAAATATTTAAGAGCTACGATTAAAATAAAAATTCAATTTACTTTAGTGGCTTCTACGTCGTGCATATCAGCATTAGCACTTATCAACCAAGAACAGCCTTATGCTCGTCCATGGTTTCATTATATATTTCTGTGCTGCATCTTCGTGGCAAGAAAAACCATTTTTGGTGTATATTTGACCACACGCCACTTTCATGTATCATGTAGCCTGGCCAGTAGATATCCAAAACTTCCCTTATTCGTTTGTACTCCTTCGACCAATTGATGTGATTTACCTATAAAATAAATGTAGGCATCTGTAATTATTTACCATTGATAAAATAATACAGTAAAAATTCCAGATAAAATCGTGTAAAAACAGAAAAAACTACTTGTACCATGCACGGTATGGGACAAGAAAGAAAAGCGAGCGGTGCTACTTGTTTAGTCCTCTATTCTTCTTCAATTCATAACCGAAAGGTGTGGCACAAGCTCCGGCTACTTTTTTTTGGTGTCCCCTACTGTATAGTTACCAGAACTGAATTCAAACAGGAATTTTAAAAATCAGTGGTATTTGATCGGTAGTAAAACAAAATATTCTTCTTTTAAAAATTATAACAATAAGTCAATAAATATAAACTTCGAACAACTAAACAAACACCATATATTTCAACTCTAATCAGAGTTGAAATATATATATTTTTAACTATTCAATATAGTTTGAACAAATATTTTAATATATGCTGCTAAGATATGTAATAAATCAATTAAAAAAAAATACCTACAACTCCTTTAGTGGTTATAGTTTTAATGTACTGAGGATTATTATTTACAAAATCACCACCGGGCGTTGTCCATTCTTTTCCCATTGAACCGACGTACAACATTTGATCTTTGACTGTTGCCCATTCTGACTTAAACCCTTTCGAATGTCTACGTATACAGAATTAACAAGCAAAAAAATAATAATATTCATACCATTTTCACATACCGACCGTTTCCATCCATAAGCAACAGCCAAGGTAGTGCTTTATCGCTTAAAATTTCGTACACCATACCGGTTCGATCATCGAAACTAAGTAGTTTCCCATCAAAAACAACTAACTCGGACAATTCCATACCTCTATCTTTAGAAGCAAAGTTTGTAGTAAGCCGTAAAGGTTCATTATTATCCCAACTAATGACAACAGTTTGCTTTATTGGACTGTAACTTAGGTAACCCTTTTTTAAATAGGAGTACCACATATATTTTTCTTTTTTACTTTTAGAATTTGTATCTAAATCTGCTATAACACCTACAAGAAATTAAGCAGTTTGTTAATATACAATTGAATATTGCTTTTGCTACTTATACATACCTATTCGAAACGTATGCATTGTATTTGTTTTAATAGGAGATGTTAAAGGATACGTATAATTATAAGTATCGCTGTTAATTTTTTTAGTTAAGAGAGACTGCTTAGGAAACATATATAATATGATCAACACCAGAAGTCCTCCTATTGCTACTATCGATATAAACTGCGTTTGACTTCTAAGAGTTTTATTTATTATACGATAACCTGGAGGTGTTCTTAAAGCTTTTCGCCAGTCCTTTATCGCAACCATTTCTTCGGTAGTTATAACCATTCGGAGTAATACGACCGTCATAAATGTACTTTCGTTAACATCGAGTGTTAATATAAATTTAACCTTTAGAAAAATTAGTGTTATTAAACATCCATCTGATTCAATTTATAAGTTGGCACACAAATATGTACACGTAATCCTTCTAAAATTCATTTTTAAGTTATTTCTATAACCTCAACCCACGACAGTGAACTTTCTCGCTTAGGGAATTTTGTGTTACTTTATTGTTACCTTATAGTTATGTCCTCTAGCGTCATCTAGCGTATATGTTAAGCAATTGTCTTCTCGTTCTTGTTTAAAACTGTCATTATTAATCATACGAAAATGGCTGTTTTAGCTGCAGCAGCATTGCTCGACGAGTTAATGGGAAGAAATAGAAATGTGTTACCAAACGAGAAAGTTAAAGAACTAAATTGGGAAGATACCGAGGTACATGGGATTTTTAATGCGATTATATAAAAGTACATGTTGAAATCGAATATTTTTGCAATTTTTATTTCCAGATTATCAAATGTTATCACAGGTAATATATTAAATTTTTTTTTTTTACAGTACTGTAAGTATTTCCTTGTGAAATTTTGCCCGCACGACCTTTTTGTTAATACGAAGGCCGATTTGGGTGCTTGTCCGAAAGTGCACGATGAAGAAGTACGAAAATTGTTTGAAAAGGCTAAAGGGCACCGCAAAATACAGTATCAGGAAGAGTTTGTTAGATTTTGTTCTAACATGGTGAACGAAGTCGAAAGGAAAATCCAGAAAGGCAGACAACGTTTGGCTTTAAATAATAAACAGGAAATCATGCCCTCAAATCCTGCACAAATACAACGGAATCAAGAGCAGATCAATATTCTTAATGAAAGAATTAACGGCTTGGAAAAGGAGGCCGAACAGGCTGGGAACGATGGTAACGTAGAACAAGCACAGGGTCTAATGAAACTATGCGACCAACTAAAGGAAGAACGAGACATTCTAAAGAAACAGAATGAGAACGGGTGAGATTTTATTTGATGTATTTTCTTTGAAGTACGAACCCAAACTAAAGTTTAAAAACTTTTTAATTAAAATGCAATTATATGATGAAAACATAAATACGCAAAGGGGTGAAGTATGCCGATTCAGTGAAAACTGAGTGCAGTCGGTGGCTGCACGACAAGTCGGAAACTTTAGGTGACCATATGTGCATAGATTATGAGAGCTGATTGTTGTTTAATTACTTTTGTGGAAGTTTTGTTTATGTATTGATTATTATTCACTAGAAATATTTTATTTTAGTCACTGGAGTGCTACAGCAGAATTAGCTGCTGCTCAAGAAAAACAAATGGAAGTTTGTGAAGTGTGTGGGGCCTTCCTTATAGTTGGCGATGCTCAACAACGCATTGATGATCACTTAATGGGGAAGCAACATGTTGGGTAAGTACGGTACTCTCTTTTAGAGACTGTAATTTAGTAATGAAGTAAGATGAGATTTTTTTAGGTATGCAAGGCTTAAGTCGGCAATTGATGAAGTCACAATTGCCGTGCAAGCCGCTAAAGAGGAACGAAGAGGAAGTAGAGGAGATGATAAAAAAGACAGGGATCGTGATAAAAATAAAGATTTAGAAAAGGTAGAACATAGACGTGACCGTGATAGTAGTGAAAAGGATCGTCTTTATAAAGAACATCGTGATAGATCTGAATACAGGTAATATTGATTACCTACATTTTGTATATTTATGTTCATACATAATGTTACTTTATTTACAGAACTGATAAAGATAAGACGTTTTCGGATAAACGAGATAAAGAAAAGGAAAAAAAGGAGAGGGATAGAAAAGAAAAGGATGAACGTAGGGAGCGTGATAGGGAGAGAGATAAGCAGAGGGAGCGTGATCGTGAAAGGAGACATCGGGATAGAGAACGTGACAGTGGTAAGAATTGCTCCTGACCATGGACTGGTTCTATAACTAATTGATTGATATTTTAAATATTTTTTCATACTTTCAATGTTTTCTACATGTTTTTCTTATTTTAAAATAGGTGAATGCTAATTATTATATCGACTTCTTTTTGACAGAAGGACATAACTCACACTTTTTGCGAAAATGAATTATTCTGACTATCTTATGCATCTAGGGTAAAGACATCATTTGTTAAAAATCTGGTAACAATATTCCGATTTTTTCCTTAGAAAAATCGATTTGTATTTCCATGAAATGTAGCTGCTTATAGCTATGCGAGGACACAAAATGTACTCTCCTGTAAAATTTACTTTTTTTTTGTGGGTTACGTCCTTCTGCAAAAATACCGTCGATGTTAATTTTGGAACATTCTAAGTAGTCAACTTTTCCATACTAAACAGTTGACAGTAGACAGTTGCTTTATTATAATTATACTCTTATTAACAAATTAATGTGATCAGTTACAAGAATGCAATAAAAAGTAATCTCTAATAATAATGTGTAGTTCTGAAAACTACGCTTGCCTAGTTAAAAGTAAATTAAAGTTCGCCTGACGATGCGAAACAAGAAATGCAAAGGGGTTGTTGCCGATGCGGTGGTGTTTGGCTTTAAAAATTAAATTTTAATTATTTCAAATTAATCATAATTTAGTTATTACTAGAACATGTTTATCTCTACAAAAACAATAAATTGTTGCAATAGTTGTTTCCATACAGGTAGTCACGGTTTAATAAGGTTTAAGTCATTAAGGGTCGTTTTTCACCTCCCAATAAATTTACTTGACAAATTTTTACCACGGAAACAATTGTATGAACAAACGTTTCTATGGTAAATATGTGTCAATTAAATTAAATGGAAGATGAAAAGATCGGCCCTAAATTTAATAACTTTTCTATAAATTTGACTCGATCCTTAAAATATTATTTTTGTTTTTATATTCCACGTATTATGTTATTTACCAACATCAATTGCTGCAATCAATATACAAAAATTATGAGAGCTAATGGTATTTTCTTGTTTAACAAAAATATCTATATTAATTTTTGTATTTCAATTTTTAGGAAGAGATTCTAGAAGTTCTCGCCATTCCCACCATCGACGATAAACTCATCCTCTCTTTTGAGCAGTAAGACTACTCACCTCAGGTAGGTAGCATTCTTTTACTTTATTCATCTTCTTTTACAGATCATAACAGGTTAGTGAATGTCAACCCTTTAATTTTGTAATTATTTTAGTTTTAACATGCAAATGTTGGAAGTGAGACATGTAATTTATCCCCTTCTTTTATTGTTATATGTAAATATTCATGGCTAACATGTTAAATATTTTTTATGGATTTTTTTATTTTAAACATGTCAAAATTCGATTATAATAAACTGAATTCTTGATGATGATAATGATATAAAGATATCTAGCAAAATCAATTTGAACATAATCATAAACATATTAATCACTTGAGGCATATTTGCCAACAATTTTAAGATATCTATAATGATATTATTGTCTAATTGTTTAATCCTTACAGATTCATTTAAATGTTAAATGTTATGTTTTTGTGAATTTTGTATTGTGGAGAAGTTCTATCAAGTGTGGACACCAGAAACCAAGTTTAAATATCTGCTTTCTTAAACGATTAATGAAATAGGAATGAATTTATTTCTGATGTTAGCCAAAAGTGTGGATGTTGAATGTTCAAGGATACCTTATCTTACAAGATAATGCAACTGTAAAAATTGGATTTTTAAGACTGCAATGATTTGAAAAGAAGGTAGTTTTCTGGTAATAATCAACATAAAAAGGTATAGAATAAGCTATGTACAACGAAATGCATGTCTCATTTCTTCTATATTTTCTATTTCATAATACTAATATATATATATATATATATATATATATATATATATATATATATATATATATATATATATATTTTTTTTTTAATAGGCAGTTTATTTAATGTTAATTTGTTGAAGATGTTATAAGATACAATTATAGCTAAGTAACAATGTGCAACAAATTTGCATTTTTGGTTTAGGTTTATATTAATACTAAACACCACTTCAACAAATTGACATTAAACTAATTTAAGAAAGCGTATTTTATTAAATTACCTATCTAAAACGTTGAGGGAAAAAATTAATTAGATCACATATCGAATTAGCTTTAAAACTAAGAATGGTTATTGGTTAAACACATGGTCTGACACCATTTTAAGTTGATCTTTTCAGCACAAACATGCAGTTGGTCGAGTTTGGCCAGACAGATATTCGATTCTTAGTTTCGTACGTGTCTTTTAACGAGGTATTTATAATATAAGACATTTGTTAACTCTCTTATACAATTTGTTTATTGCATTTCCTGTTGCAATCTGCCTTAAATTGAGGTATTTATATGTATATAATTATAAATGCGCTTTTAATTTTTGCAGCTTTTTAAAATTTCAATTCAGTTTTGATAATCAAGAAATTAAAAATTAGAAACGCATTTATTACGATGTGTTGGGCTTCTCACACAGTCGAGTTATGGCACAAATATGAATTGAATATTATCACACTTGGATCTTTGCAGTTGGCAACAAAACAGGTGAGCCTATCAAGTTACATGGTTACATTTCGTCTCAATAGTGGTCACCTTGGATTATGGTTTTCAATTATCGTTTGGTTCCAGCAGTACGCTTCATGAATACGAGGTGATGATTGTGTTTTTCTTTAAAATTTTCTACGTTCTCAGCTAGAATTTTGTATTGTTCCTGTTAGCTTGAGGTTTTTGATTAACTATATTAAGAAACCGAAGATAATAGAAACTGTTAGTTCAACAGAGAAGAATTATATGTTCATTATTGGTAGTAGTTCTTAACACGTGTTCTTGTATTTAAGTAAAATAAATACATTTATTGTATTAATTTATTTTTCAATTCTTATTTATTTCCTTAACCTAAATCTACTTACATTACGTACAGCCACTTTAATTTCTACAGTTAATCATTTTGAAAATAGAAGAAGTTATCATAGTTCTTCTATAAGAAAGTTAAAGGCACGGGTAGAAGAAAAATTCTAAAAAGGTGTCTAACTACGAGCACTTACTTTGATTTATTTGCCAGTTCATGTACCGAACAATTTACATAGATTGTTTATTTTTTTAAAACGCCAGTTTCAGAAGTTGGCAATTTGAAGTGCTTTTAATCTAAGTCTGTTTAATTCGGAAATTACTAAATAGACAGTAATATATATAATATATATCACAGACAACCTCAAAAGACAAATAGAAAATTTATTATCATTTTGAAAGTAAGATCATCGTACTTAACTTGTTACATGTGTTTACGATGATCTTACCTTTACTTAAACTAAAGTGAATCAATATAATTTACACTGTTAAAGTAAGAGTAGACAGTGAAAATTTTAAGCCCAAGGCTGATTTAAGATTGTCATTTAAGTTTACTTGTTTCCCATTTTTAAACTTGTTAAATTTTATCTAAAATATATAACTGCAAGTTGAAACTATTTTTGAAACATTTACAACTGCAACTAATATACTTGAAAATACTTTTCAAGATCTAATTTTCAAACAACTTTACCCCTTTGAAATGCTAATTTGTTCATAATAACAATCTCTTTATAATTAGCCGTGTGCAGATATTGCGGGATTTTATAAAGAAAAATAATTTCGCCTTTAAATTTTACTAACAATAAGTTATGTACTACCGAAGAGTTCTGCACGTGACTTTAATTGGTAATTGAAATTTTTATCTAACTGTAAGTTAAGCAACAAATATCGTACGGGCGAATCACTATCACTAACGTCTTATTTTTATGTACATCAAGAGTAATTTACTCTACAATTGGCTATCTAATAGTTTACCACTGAAGTATAGTTACTAATGATGATACTGATGCTGGCTTTGCAGTTGTGAAGGTGGCGCTTTGTGCCTGCAATTAGGTGATGATATTAGTACTCGCTTTTTATTTAATAAATTCGTTAAAATACGTAGTATGAAATAATTATACAAAATACAAGTGTAAACACATTTTAAATTACTTAAGAATTTTGTTTGAAAAATTATGGTCGCTGCATGCACTTTTGATGACGGATGCTGGAGTTTCTTATTATATTTTTATACTTTTCTCGTTAATGCCAAACGTTTTTGATGAAACCAATTAAGAATTATTAATTTTTACAGTGTTTTACGATTAGCATTAATTTGTGGAATTTGTTCAGTTAAAAAAATGGAGTATTATTTATCAAATCATAATATTTAATAGATTTATTTTGTTTCATAATTACCTATATTTATTTAATGTAATAACGTAAGGTAAAATATGTTCACTTATGTTTGAGAAGAATGTGGTAATCTCCATAACGGCAGGGGTGAATTGATAGAAAACAGCAATTAGTAGACCAACATTCAATCTTGCATTTACCGGTTTGTTAAAAATAATGCCAATTCTTTCTTATGCAGAGAAGATTGCAGACAGAAGCAGAAATGGAAAAAGAATGAAAATACGATATTGTACCGACATCCCCAAAGAAATGTTACGATAGGTAGGTATTAATTTTAAAAGTAATAATGGCAAACAGATTTTGCTTTGATCCATTAAGTGCCTCTTCAAATACAACTAAATTTAATAAAATAATCGCTTTGAAAAGTACGCACGAGCCACTTGAAATAGGTGCGATCAACGAAAATTTAAAGTTAAGAAAAAAAATATTTGCTGTAAAAATAAATAAAAACAATAAACTTACCAATTTTTACTTCCAGGATCCTATTGATACTGAATTCCTCGTTATAGTGGCACATTTTTACATTTAATATCTTGACAATCTATATTTGTTGTAACACTAATTTTTAAGTAGAAAAATATATATAATAAAACTATTTAGCAGTCAGCACTTGTTATTTCTTTTAATTCTTCAGGAACGTCACATTCCTGTTTATCATCGGAATCGTTTCTTACTAAATTTTCTTCACTACCGTTTGTTATATCAAAAATATCGTATTGATTAATATCTTTTAGATTATCATCGAGTTTTCGTCTTTCGGTGATGATTCGTTGCACGCTTTCTTGGGAATCGTGCTTCGAAATTTTAGGGATTCTCAATTCTTTATTTTCTTCGGTTTCATAGATTTCCACCTCTTCTTCTGACTTTGAGTCGGGCTCTAAGTATGTGTTTAACGATAACAAAAACGGCGTTTCTTCTGTAATATCAACGGATAATTGTTTTGTAAATAAGTGTTTTGCGCTTCCGTATAATCTGTGCATTGGTTTAGGTTCAGGGGGAAGTCTCAGCAGTAAATTTGTATCGCTACTTTCGTTTATATTTTTAACGGAATATTTCTCTTCGATGTTCGGCAGTTTTAATGTTTTTTCGTGCTGAGTTGCATTTATAACGTCGTCCAAATTTGTTTGTATATTCAAAAAGCTTCTATTTCTATCAGAAACGTCGTTACTTTTATATTGAGACATTTCGCGAATGTTGTAAATGTCCGAAATTGATTCGTCGATAATCTTGATGTCGTCCAAGTGTGATAATGTGATCGGTTGTTGACTGTGTAAGGTTTGCCTGCGAACTTGTAGCGATGGTTGACGTTCCAGCGATCGTTTGGAGCCTGGCGGATTATACGTGAAATTTGATGGCAGCGATAAAACCTGTATCATAGAAATTTTGTGTATCTAGATATTAACGTACAAAGAAAAATAATAATCCATACTTTTGTAAGCGGCTTCCTAGGTTGAAGACACTCAGAATCTAATTGAAGTGCCAGACATAATTCCCGTCGCTCTTCCATTTCTTGTTTTTCTTGAAATTCTCGTTCAAGCTGAGTGTCCATATCTTGTTCGTCTTCTAAATGTTTGTGCGATTCTTCTAAATGTTTCATCAACACCTTGAAAATGTTAGTTACTTTAAACGCTATTTGTTTAACGGTCGCATTGCAACAATTAACTTACAGCAACCACAACATTGACGAGCACAAATTGTGCCATTAATACAAAGATAACAAAGAAAATTGGAGCAATAACGGATGATACGCAGCAATTTTTGACGCAGTCCGCTGCATCATCACAGTCATCTCTCAATGTGTCCTTCATGATGCCGTTCCAGTTATCTCCGGTGGCAACACGAAATAAAGTTAAAAATGCCATACCAAAATTGGAAAAATGTGCGTGTTCTCCGAGACCTAAATTAAAATTTATCTAATTTTTTAATTTTTAAAACATCTAAATTCATTAGGTATTTACCTTGGCATGGATGATCGTCCGAACATTCTAATCGACCGAAAAGTTCAACGCCGAGAGCCGCAAATATAAAGAACAGAAGAAAAAATAAGAGTCCAAGATTTCCAACTTGAGGCAACGCTTGCATTACGGTATCCAATAACGCTCGGATGCCTTTGGCCATTTTTAGCAACTTAAGTACACGCGCAATTCGCATGACTCGCATGACCCTCAAGACGGTCGGATTAATTGGAATTATATTTGATTTTAACTCTTCTAATATAATTCCTACTACGGATAGAATAACGATAAGGACGTCCAGTTGATTCCACTTATCTTTTAAATATAATATAAAACCGAGCGCTATTAGTTTCATGCTACTTTCCAAAATAAAAACCGCCGTAAAAAAATAATTAAATATTTTTAAAATGTAGTTTAGGATTTCGGGCATCATGTAACTTTCTGTAGCCATTGTAACGACGTTTAAACCAATTACGGCGGCTATGGCTAAATCGAAATATTTGGAGGTAACGACGTTATGAATAAAAAGCCGCCACGGAGAATAATCGATGTAGTAAGGGGGTTCGTTCATTTCTAAAAACCATTAATTGAACTTGTCGGAAGAGAATATTTAACGTATACTCACTTCGTCGTCGTTTCGCCAACTGTAAAGCTCTTTTTGCGGCTCTTCTTACTCTTTCTTCTTTTTCTTGTTCTTCTCTACATCTGTGAAAATTTTCGACAACGACACCAACGAACATGTTTAATACGAAAAATCCAACCAACAGTATAAATGATATAAAATACAACAATCTCCATTCAGAATAATTAACAATTGGCTGTAATATATTAATTATAGAATCATAATTATTGGTTATAATAAGATTATAAAATAGCAATACCTGTTGGTCTTCACCCACAGCGTCCAATCCTGTATACATAATATTAACCCACCCATCCCTAGAACTAAGAACAAATAAGGACATTAGCGCTTTCCCTAAATCGTCAAAGTTGTATTTCTGGTTAACCCATAAATTGCCTGGTCGTTCCAGACATTCAGTTCTATTACGAACACCTTTCGAATTATCTCCTTTACAATAATAAAAAGCCCCTTTAAAAAGCTAGAAATTCAAGATTAGTAAAAATTTTATAGCTTATATAATCAATCACAAACCAACCTGTACACCGAGGATGCCAAATATTATAAAAAACGTACAGCAAATGAGAACGATGTTTCCGATAGGTCTCAATGAAGACAGTAACGTTTGTACAACTAATTTTAACCCTGGGGCTCTGTTAATTACACGAAGAGGTCGTAAAGAACGCAACAATCTAAATACCTGTACAAATATATTTTATTTTATCGCACCATCTCAAAACACATATCTACAGACCCTTAATATTCCAAAAATTCGCGGACTCGATTCGCTAATCAAAGACATTAATAAATCGACGATAGAAATTATAACCAGAGACCCATCCATGATATTCCAACCGGATGTAAAATAAGCATCCGGCCCGTAGCACATCCCCCAAGCCACAACCTAATAAGACGGGTTTATATACAAAGATATCGAACGATTGCAAAAACATTCACCTTTACAAACATTTCCACACCAAAAACAACTGTAAACACATAGTTAGAGCTCGCGAGAAACAACCTTTCCATACTAGTTGGCGGTATATTTGGTCGTTCCATTGCTAATGTTATACAGTTCATGGCAATAAACAACAGTACCACATTATCGAACCATTTTTGATCAACCAACCAGTGACAGAAGTGTCTGAATCTACAAAAACTTACGTGCAATCAAACTAACCTTTAATCGAAAATTTGTATAATGGTAACCTGTTATTAGGAGGAAAAAGGTACAAGGAAAACTCGTCCCGTTCTTTCATGTATCCCTTAGGTTCGATCATCAATAGTAATTGTTTTATTCGGGATATTTTTTCTTCAGGTTTACTATTTACGGACAATTCCTCCATATTTATTTTCGGCAAAGACCGATCCGAGGCCCCTTTTACAGTGTTTATGGACTTCGGTTCGTTGTAGACTTGTTCGCTTGGAATTATTGGACTGTTGTTTTTCGTAAACTGGGCCTGAAACGTACTTATTTTTGACTGTGACGTTACTGGAGGTGTAATAAGGTTTTGCTGTGTTGCATTGGGTGTCCACGTTACCTAAAATATTTTCTAATGTAGATAGATAGGTAGGTATTATATTTTATCGTCGATAGAATTTTGATTACCTGAGGAATTTGACTGTAAGTGTTTGATCTATTTCGAAACGAATTTTGAGGGCTAATGGCTTTTGCGCTACGATTATTTGGGGCATCCTTTTGGGTGTCGTTTTGTATTCTAATGGAAGACTGGAGGAGGGAATCGTTCCTTAAACTCGCCTGCCAACGATAGAGTAAGTTGAAAAACGAGATGTAAATTAAGAAGCTTACATGTCTTGTAACTCCTCCGCCATTACATTGAGAGTGATCACGACCATTGTTAAGTGGTACGGCGTCCGAATCGGAACCACTCCTGCTTTTCTTTTTGCGTAGGCTCGATCTCGTAGGTAGTTTCCAAGAGTAGCCCCTTTGAATTTTCGTTTTTTCTTGGTTTTCGTGAATTTCTTGTTTCCCGTTGTTTCGAGTCGGAACACTTACCTAGGACGAAAATTATTTATCTTATGTTGAAAGTGCCGATCGAAAAAGGTACCTTTTCCGAGAACGTTGTGGTTTTCGAGCCAATTCGTTCATTGTGTGTAATAATTTTCGCCGATACCAGCGGCTGTTTTACTTCGTCTGGAGGTTTTTCGAATTGTCGATATGCTACAGGTGGTGGCGATAGTGACGGCGGTTTTAACAATCCTGTCGGACTATTATTCTAAAAACGGTTAATTTTTTTACATGCTGGCAATGAGAAAACGATCAGAAAAAATTAAAAGTTTCCACAAATATGCAATGTAAAACGTTAACGATCTTACCGTGTTAATATTTATGATAATTATGTTATTCGGGTCAATAAGTAAGTAAGTGCTTCCCCATAATATACTATTTAGTGCAATCCGATCAGTTTCAGTGCCTAACCCTGATGTGAATAAATATGAAAATACGTCCTGCTTAAGATAAAAAAACGATTATATGTATAATAGATACATACATATATAAATAATCTTTAAAATTTTAAAAATAATCGCAATTCCCCGTTTAATTACTCTAGAAAACGTTAGAAAATTAAATAATTTAGTACCGACGTTTTTTATTTAATGTACTTAAAAACACAAGAGATTAACTTTATCGAATAAAATTGTTTTTGAACAAAGGTCTATAGGTGTTGCTATAGACATTATTCGAGAATTAAAGGAATGGAAAATTCACGACACCAAAGGTGGAAATTTTATTCTGTGACAAGTGCAGTGACCCATTGATTATTATTATTAATATTATTATTATGTCGTTTAACAACTCCTCTTTAGCAGCTTTTGATAATCCCTCGTATTTTACTTCTGTGATTGAAAGCATCACAATAGTAGATATGTAAATACAATTTGACAATACTGACGTGTGAAAAAGTACAATCTGTAAGTTATGTGGCAAACCTGTGTCTCAAATTTAATTGCAGTACATATGCAGTCATGTTCTATGAGTTTTGGCGAAGTGAAGTTAATTTTTACAATTTCTATTCCTATTAAAAGTTCCATTGTTTACTACGATGAATTTTTATTTTAAATTCATGTTAACTTAGTTACTTATTTTTAAATAGTAGTTGTAATATGTGTAAACATTGCATTGTCGATAAGAAATTTGTTTGTCTGGTGGTTAAATCTCAAAATGAAAACGTGCATATCGGGTAATAGTGATCAATTTCTATGGGGTAATTCCGGTCGATTTCTTACAGTGACCAGTATTACCTCTAATGTAACTAAACTGTAAATTGAAACTGGTTTATGTAATGATAAAACAAGTGATGATTTAGAAGGTGACTGGAAGAAGACTTGTTTAAATTGTCAAATATATCCATAACATAATATTCAACCACAATTTCTAAAAGTGTTTTTTTATTATCGTAGGTATATTCTGTTAAATTTTATTATGTTTTATACATATTTCCTTAATTTATAATATTATTGGGGCCGGTCCTTCAATCATCGAATAAAGTTCCGAATAAGCTATTCCTAAAATAATTTCCTTGGACACGTTTATTATAAAAAATGCTTCCAACGAAGTTATTCTACCAATAGCTTATTTGGAACTTTATTTAATGATTTAGAGCCGATTTCACCAACGACATTTGACTTTATTCTCCGGTCACCTCTATGGTAACGATTGTTCCAACAATCTGTTATCTAGCGTTGGTGAAATCGGTCATGAAAGACCTGTTTAATCTAATTGTAAATAACATTAATAATTTATGGCATTGTAACAATAAAAGTGCATTTTAGCATTACGTTTTTTAATATTTTTATTTCCTTTAATTTACATGCATTTTATATGGGAAAAATACTGACCGCCATTACCCGCACAGTGGGAAAATACCGCTTAATGTACTATTTTTGTTTTTTACGTAGGTAATATTTTAATTTGTGCAGCTCCTGTGAGTTTTCAGGTACATCTATTTAAAAGTAGATATTTTAAGCTATTAATTCGCTTACCTAAATTTAAAAATTAAATAATAGTTCTTTCAATACAGTAAATCTCCTTTAAGTGACCTTTGAGTGACCCCCCACTCTCCTCTATCTACTTTGTTTTCATCATTCTTGATGAGACATTTTTCAAGAAATCATGGCTAAAGACATTTAAAACATTTAAACGAACGTTTCTTAAACAAATTTTATTGTAGCGAAGTCGTATCCACCTGATTCGGAGAATTTATAGGAAAAATGAAACAAGTAGGTAAATATCTAGCGGGAAAATGGCGATGTTCGATGTTCGATAATAGTGACCGAGAAATTATGAGTCGGCGAATCACGAGGAAAATCATTATTTAGTAAAAATAAATTTGTAACAATCAAAAGTATTGTTAATGGGCTTAGGAAAGCGGAACTTTTATTATTGTTAACTTTATTTTTATTCTTCGATTTTACCGATAAACACTTACTTACCGATATTTTACTGATTGTATCTTCACTGATCGAACATGGATGACTTTCGACGGTAATTTCTCCCGGGCCGCTTACACTGTATCGAAATTCGGGAAACTCGTCGAGGGTCGTATTGGGCGAATCTTGCGGTGTAGCAGCCGTATGCGTTATCATGGGCGGTGATGTCTAAAAACATCTTTGAAAAAATACGTATTTTCAAAACCATCGATATATACCTGATGCGGTGATTGTTTTAGCATAAAAGATTCCTTTTGAATGTTACACTTCGGATCACTAATTTTATGAAAATCGATTATTTTATTAAAATAATATTCTCGAAACATATCTTTATCTCGACAATCGCAGCGACCACAACCAAACGAACACCTGTGATCGTTTAGTTCTTTACATTTTCTTAGTTCTTCGGCGGACCTCCAACCATTTTTAATGTCGTCCTTCAAACATCGTTGCTGGTGAAACTTTTATGGCATACGGTCATACTTACGTGAAGACAACTATCGCTAGAACTAGAGATTGACCTGCTGCTGTCATCGGAATTGCCTCGTTTATAAGCCTCCAACATACACGACATTTTTCTGGCCAGCTCTCTTTGTTCGCGTTCCCTTCGTTCGTTTCGTTCTGCACTAAATCCTTCAACTAAAATGGCAACGAGCAAGTTGAACAATACATAGTTCCCGAACGTCATGAGGGCCACGAAATAGAGCGCGGCCCAATGTGATGTTTTTGCCATACCGTTCGAAAGCACCATATTCCAATCTTCTTGCGTAAGTATCTGTATAACATAAAATATTTATACTATACATGCGTGGTTTTCGAGTTTAATATGGAAAGGGTGCCCGAGCAGCCAGACAATTTTGATAGCACATTTACGCAAATTGAATACGGTAAAAGAAGATTATGTTCATTATTAACACGGGATCGAGTTGGTGCAGATTGACAACAGAAACATTAAAATATAAAAATGATTATTATCTCACTTGAAATACGGTGACAGTAGCCCACAGGATGTTGTTGAAGTGCTTTCTGTCACATTCACATCTTTTGTCGTGGGTGACGATCATGGTGCAGGTGCATTCTCGCGTTATCCCTTCTGTATCTGTATACTTGCAAAACTTACCACCGAATAGGTACATACCCAGAATGCTGCCAAAATCCAAAATATGCTGATACTTTTCATTAAAGTGGACGTTTAGTGTTTTTAGTATAATAATGTGTAAGACCATTACTGATGTGATTGCGAATCTACTTGTTTAGTCAAACGTGTTATTGAATAGGTATTGAAACTGTGGAATATTTTCTGTGATTTAATGCAAAACGCCGAAGTCGGCTAGGCCTCGATATCCGCACGAAATGTATTAGGTGAACGAAAAAAATCAGAAATCAACGAGATATGGTTATCATAGGCATTTTCAAAATATTCGTATATCGAAATATTAATAGGTGGTAGGTACATAGATAGATAGACTTATTTTTTATCGTATGAGTACTTAAATAAAATTATTAACACGTCTTTTAATTGCGTATAATGTTATTTTTGCGTTGTAATGTATCGTGCAATATTCAAAATAAATACCCATATAATAACTTATATTTGGCGGAAAGTGTCCAAATTGCCTTATCAACTTCGATTTTCTAACTACAATAATAAGTCGATTCCCGAATCGAGTTATTTAAACATGCGAATTGATCAATAAGGTACTTTTAAACAATTCAGTTGCGATCCTGGGCAACGGGTATTCGTTCAAGGACTAAACGAGATTATATTACATTAAAACGTGAATCATTTCATAAAATATTATCGATAGAAGATATTCCAACTCTACTCGTAAAAAATTAACTATATACTCTACAAATAATTTTAACAGTATTTATGTGTTACTTCAAAAATTTGCCAAGTATTTAATAACATTGCGAACTGATATTGTTGCTTCTATATTCTACAAATGTGATGTTCTATCCTACTGAAAACTATCTACAAAATTAGTGTAGGTACTCTCATGTTATGATGGTAGGGGTGACAGATTGAAAACCAAAAAGTGCTAAATCACTTTTAGATTTCATGTCAGTATATGTTTTAATTAACGATATTAGTGCCACTTTAATGCATAAGCTTGCACAAACTCTACGAAGCGGCAGCTCTATCGAAATATGAAATAAGCGGAAAACATGCGAAAATTGAAAAAGAGAAAAGGGAAAATATAAAAATCACCTACCTTTATTAAATCGATGAGATATTATGGTAGTCGATCCGAACTTGAAGACTGATGTAAGTAATACACATTATTTTATTTCTACATTTCGCAATAAGTACTCTTGTAAAGTTTGATAATAATACAATTATTTCGTCATTTTTTAGAATTTTTGTGGGGCAAGTGAACAAAATTAAAATAGGTATAGGTACTAAAAATTGTATTGATTTGCAAAACGAAAGTAGTACCTACTTAAATAATTGATCGCTAACTGCTAACAATAAGTTAGTGGAAAATCTATTTTATTTTTCATATCTATACAGTAGAACGTTAAATTATCCGAACGTACGAACGTTGTTTTTTTTTCTTTCAAATTCATCTATAGAAGCTTTCTATCCCGTCGAATAAATTGCTTGGTTATAGCAAAGTTACAAATATTTGGAGTTTTTACCCATTCCAACTATTTTTGGAATAATTAATTCGGATTATCCACGCTCCACAGTCTACAGTATCTATATTTACATATCATTTGTTCTAATATTGTCATAAATGTGTAGGAATTAAAAATAAAGCATTTGCCATATTGTTCACCGTTAGAAGAATGCATTTTTGTTCATTTTATAAACAAAATCCATACGTCAGTATTAACTATTATTAGAGTATTAAATTATATAAACATAAGGAAAAACAATAATTGTATTATTACCAGTCGTTAAATGTTATTTCTCTTACTTCGAATAGACTATCATAAAATTAGCAATAATTGTTAAATCGATTACAAAAAGGTATCGTTTGTTTTTATTAATTTTCTGCATAACGAGATAATGGCTTCATAACTGGCTTTTTCATTTAAGCTCCAACGAAGCGAAAACCTCGTACTTCGAAGTGCAGTTTTTAATAAACCGGGTGAAGAAATAATACCTGAAAAACTGTAACAATCGCCCACAATAGGGAGTCAAAATTTTTCCTATCTTTGTCGTCGTCTTGCGTGGTTGGACATTTATCGTCGATGGTTTTGTCATCGCAAAACTTGCACCCGAAAATGTTCATACCAAGGATACTAGAACAGCCAAAATGGCCTTATTAAGTATTGTAGTAATTCAGAAATAAAATGCGTGAGTAATTCTGTACATGTTTTCTATTATTTGAAAATTGCATGTGCTTATTTTTGCCGAAGCAATAATGAAGTAAAAATTGTTAGTTAAGCATTAAATATATATATTATGTACATAATAAGCGAGATTTCAGCTGGTAAAACTTCTTTAAACAGAGATTAGGGGGCAATAAATTTTAGCATGTCCACGTAATATAATTAAATGTCAAATTCGTCGAATTTTACACTGATTATAGAAATTCCTTCTGTAGCCGACTTAAAATAATTTTTCTGCAATTACAAAAACATCACAATTAAAAAAAAAAAAC
The DNA here is from genome assembly GCA_036326145.1 of Rhagophthalmus giganteus. Taxonomy (NCBI): domain Eukaryota; kingdom Metazoa; phylum Arthropoda; class Insecta; order Coleoptera; family Rhagophthalmidae; genus Rhagophthalmus; species Rhagophthalmus giganteus. Next base: position 4,431,739 of record JARFJA010000056.1, on the reverse strand, counting down.
AAAATCACCAACTAGGTACCTACATTGCTGTTTATATTTTTGTGAGACAAATATTTCATGAAACCTTAATTAAAAATAGGCAACTCAATTATTTGTACTTCTCATTAAAATTGAACTTGTACTATTTGATACAAAAGCGTAAACTATAGTTTTAATAGAAAGCGAAAGTATAAGCGCTTAAACTCGATTTTCGCAAAACATTACGAAATTCAAAGGTAAGCACAACAATAATTCTATTGAAATGATAGGTAGATATTTATACAAAATTAACTTTATTCCAAAATTAGTCTATAATGATTTCATAATTTTTAAATGTACATTTTTATTTGTTTTTTACACGGTCTGGATACTATTTTGAAAAAAAATAATAGAAAATAGATCGCAACGTTTCATTTTGAAAGTCTCTTTGCCCAAATTAAAAATAAATATTAACTACGATTTACATAAGTATATTAAAATTGCTTAAAAATGTTTCTTCGTCGTTTTTTTAAATAGAAATAGCTTACAAATAATAATGAGTTACCTAAATATTCTAGTATTGAATGCAACAATTAAGTATAGTATTGTGTTAGATAATTATATAAATACAACCAAAAACAAAAAGTGTTAATATTCTAATAAGGTCGTCTATTATATTTTTTTATATTAATTTATAAATGGTTATACTTTAAATGTTAATGTGCCTACAGGATGGGGTAGAAAGCATAAAGCTCGACATATGTAGATCACGGTCCGTACTCCTAGCCGTACTAACACAATAACAACAAGTGCGTATGTACATATTTCCAACGTATCGTACGAAAGTTAATACGGATGTATTAATTTATATCAATGCCAAAGGACCACAATCGTATAACATGCACACGATCCGTATTAACACTACTTTCCTAAATACGTCGGGAATATGGGCCAGGAATACGAATCGTATATGTCGAGCTTGACCAAATAATTATTGTGAAAACGTCGTTGTGCTTAGTGTTCTTATTAATATTAGTGTACTTATTGCCGAAAATGTCGATTTTTAATTGCCATTAGTTTATAATTATTATACACTCCACACATATGTGCCTAATAACATTTTAATATAGAGACACGCCATTATTTTTAATTTCTTACTCATTGTCAGATAATAACCAACCAATGGTATAACTTAAATACATTTATGCATACGTATTTACATAACGAATAACCTCCGTTCACGTTTTATGACCGTCCGGAGTGGTAGCGAGCTTACCACATTTTTAGAATAATTTCTTCGTATGTACCACACGAGGCCATATTTATGTGAAGACATATCTGCCATATTTATATTGTGCACGATATGTGAATGACTCGATGATTATTTATTATTAATCGTTAAATTTTACTACAAAATAAGTTTTGGGACCATCTACTGTGTGTATAAAAAGCAATTGCTTTATCTTGCTTATTCAATATCTATTTGCAGTTGTTGTTAAAGTGTTTTCATATTTAAACCGAAATCATCAAAGAGTAGGTATTTGAAAATCACTTTAGCAAGCAATTAAAGTACGCACTTAAAATGTAATATGAGTGAGTAAGCTTATATGTACAGCTCTTATAATTATAGTGATTTATGTACAAAGTGCTGTCTAGGTATAGTGCAGTACAGCTCGCATAGTAGTTTGTCGAGAAATGTAAAATAGATAGAGATAGAGTGTATGAGAAGTATAGGTGATGTGGAGTGAGAAAGAATACGTTCAAACCAAAATTTTGCAAATTTCAACAAAAAAACATCAATTTCTCTATTCTAAACAAACATTCAACGATTTTCCTGATTTAGGAAAATGATTTGAAGAAAATGACTAGTAATGTTCAGTATCAATTGCCACCCCTACCTTGAGGGAAGATGCAGATTTAATTTTAGTATGGGTACGTCGCGTCGTCCAATAAGATTTATATTCGACGAAGACTGAATTCGATAGATAGTAGTAACGCAGTCATATTATGACTGAAAACTGTACACGAAATATTAATTATGTCGAGTGGTTATGTTATAAGCGTTATGGTGCTCCGTGCGTATTTTCAAAGCACTAAGCATACAGTTTACATTAATTAAAATTGCTCCGAAAGTCGTCGTCAGTGTTAATTAATGTATTCTATTGCTTATATTGCTGTAGTTATTAGAATAATCGTAGTTTTACTTACCTGAATATAAAAATAAATAGAATTAGGAGAGAAAAGAAAATTGCTACGTTATCCATTGTTCGCAGCATTACGAAAAGCTGTCTTCGTAAATTGGGCATAAATCTGACAAGCTTTAATATTCGTAAAAGACGAAAAGTCCTTAAGACGGATAAGCCCGAATCCCCATGGGACTCTCCGAGAAATTTTTGACATAATTCTACGACACTGAAAAATATTAATAACTTTATTATTAGTTATTTTTTATTTACTTTAAGTTTCTTTTACTTAATTTAATTTAGCGAGTTCGGATAAATTATCTTTTCGTAGGAAAATTCGATTATGATTCTCACCTTAACACAACGATAACTCCATCGAAAACGTTAAACCCATTTGATATGTAACCGAAAGGACCTTCGGCAATAATTTTCAATAGCATTTCGACGGCGAAAATGATCGAAAAGACAACATTGCTCGTTTCCACGATGGCAGTAAGTTCTTCGGGTTGTTTATGGTATTCTATGCCCATGGAAAGCGTGTTTATTAAAATTGCAAGTAATATTCCTTGCTGAAAATACTTGTGTTCGACCAACAATTTTATGGACTTTCTGGCGCATCTCAGCAATTTTAAAATCCCCTTGATCGTTGTACAGCAGATGACGTATAGTCGCGAACGTTTCGCATTCTTGTATTCAGATTCGCAGTGCCACATGTCCTGGCAACAGGAATAATCGTCGTCCGGTTGTTGCTGAAGATAAATGTCTTCTATGTGACTAGCTCTGTTGTTGAGACCTTTGGACAGCGAGCCTAAAAAAGTATCCAAAGCGATTTGACCGGTCGGCAAAGCGGCATTAATAGCACCGAGCGCCAAAAGTTCTTGACAAGTCATTGCTTCGCCATTAAGAAGTTCGCAACAGTCATTGGTTATCTGCTGCTGAGTTTGCAGTATTTGCTGTTGAGTCGGAATCGTCGATATTTGCCAAATATTTCCATCTCCTAAAATTAGTTAATGGGTAACGTTGGAAAGTCGTAGGTAACACTCTAAGGGTAGACTCAGTGCTATGTTAAAACTACACAAATTTATGTATATATATATATAATATATATATATATATATATATATATATATATATATATATATATATATATATATATATATATATATATATATATATATATATATATATATATATATATATATATATATATATATATATATATATATATATATATATATATATATATATATATATATATATATATATATATATATATATATATATATATATATATATATATATATATATATATATATATATATATATATATATATATATATATATATATATATATATATATATATATATATATATATATATATATATATATATATATATATATATATATATATATATATATATATATATATATATATATATATATATATATATATATATATATATATATATATATATATATATATATATATAATATGTATGAAATGTATACATAAGCATTAAAAACAATAATAATCTAAATATCATTTTGGCAATATCAGGTAGCTAACGTCGATAATTTATTTGAAAATTGGTGGGTAGTACAGTTACGTACGATGTTAGAACGGTAAAACATTTGTTTCGGAGGCCAAAGGAAAACCTCACAAAAAAAATTCAAAAATTTATGTAAACTTATACGAATCGATCGTATTACTCACAAGTCAGCATACGGGAATATTGTTATGAGCTTAAAATATAAAAATAAACAGGATGCAAAAAGGATTTGTAGATAAACAACTTGTTATTTTACAAAAATTCAATTTATAGGTAGAAATCTACCTAAAAACCTAAATTTTCCATGCTAGCAAAATAACCGAAATAGTAAAACTGGACACGTTAATGCACTTATCATAGATTAGAACCTAATTATTATTTATTTTTTGATTTAGGAATTGGCGTCTTTATAACTTAGTGCTTGGCTATTTATTCTATGTACAAAGCGAACACGAAAAATTAATTCTTATAGGATATTTTGGGATTTTAAGTTTAAGTGCGCAACTTACGATTAGTTTACGTGAATCTGAAGTAGGTATTTCGATAGGATAAAGGTAGGTTGTTATATCAACTGCAGAAATAGGGAGGTTTTCTTTAAACTAAACTAAATATCTCTATGCGAAAAGTAAGTGTTTTTATTTATTTATTGTCGTGTACCAGTTTGCGACACCGAAAGTATTAAATCGATAATAGATACATATCTATTTAATCTGTGCATGCGGATCTTTATAATTTTACTATTATACATCAATAAATTGTATAGCATTCGTGCAAATTCAGCACGTTCCACAAAGGAGTTTCGAGGAGAAAAACGTGAAAAGCTGTGGGGCGCTAAAGTTAAATTTATACAATTTACATGAAAAGTAGTGTTTTAAATAACAATTTTGAAAATGTCATTACCATTACAACTTTTTAATTTTTGAAAGAAAAATCGTAAAAAAGCAAATAAACATGCTGGATTTTGCGTGAACGCAGAGAACATGCTGGTTTTGTTTGAACAAAAATATGCGATCAAAGCTATTCGGTGTTTAGTGTCTGATTTATTCTTTATAATGAATGTCACTCGTAACTATCAGAAATTGGTTTGTTGAAAACAAAGATAAACAAAATATTGTGATATTCTAGACGTTTGCTTACTGGTCCGAGTATTAATACAAGCCGCACTATAGCATTCATTGTTCGGCCACTTTACATACACACAACCTCAACAACCTTTAGAATACTTAACAGGTTAGTGACGTTTAGTGACACGCATAATTATTAAGATCACGTGCAATTGTCGACAAAGTAGATAACACCAAAAAAGTTATCATATGAATATGTCTACTTTTGTAAAATTGCGTGTATCCACAATGGTGGTAAATATTGCGTACTTGACATGTCTTGTTTTGGTCGATTCATTTTTTTCAGGGGAACATGTCTGCTTTTGATTGAATTTGCAATATTTAGATTTAAATTACTACGGGACGGGTCTGGTTTTCGACACTTCAGAGTACAGGAATTGATAGTACTGATCGATAAATTCATCAAAAAACAACTTTGTTACAAACATGGCATGCTGAATTTGCACGAACGAGTTTGCTCCTCAACTACTTTTTACTAAATTGTAAATAAAGAGGAAGTAACGTTTAAGAAAATAACCATTTCTACGCTTTGAACGTCCCTAGTTGAGCGGTGGGCCTTATTATAAGCGACTTATGGTACAGATTGACCCTAACGTTGTGAAACACTATTACTTATAATTACGCAAATATTTTAGGAACAATATCTTCAATAGACAACAAAAAAAGCGGAAGAGGTTTTTGTCTAATAAACTCACCAGTTTGGGTCATCTTTTCGCTAGAGCACACGTTACGTTTATCTAAAGGCCCCATGTTAGAATTGAGCAAATTTGGCGACGAACTTGGAATAATTGGCGATCCGTCTTCTCCGTGAAGCATTATTACATCGTTAAACATTACAGACGACCGTCTACGATAAATTTGTGCCGATGGCGGCGAGAGTAAATTTGTTGGGCTCTATATTGTTAAAAAGTGTCGGCTTGTAATTTCTATTATATATCTAATACTATTATTTACAATATTATATGTAAACTCACGTCGTTGACGTTTGAAGCAATATCTTGATTGGATATCGATGGAACTCGTAAAAGACTAGGTCTCTTTGGTGTTAACGCGTAGTCGTTATCGTCGTTTTTTTGTTCTTTCAATGTATTCTCCGAATGACAAATAGAACTCGTCCGTGATACCGCTCGAGTACTAGGAATACTTGATGACTGCTGTGGACAAGAAAAAACGTCACCCTTATCGTTTTAAATGTTTGTTTAGAAACAAACGTACAATTTGCTTCAACCTCGGACAACAAGGGTGATGTCTTTTGTTGAAGTTAAGTCTTATGGTCTCTCCCGCTATAATTTTTCGTTCTCGTTTTTGTTCTCGACGATATCGAAGCAATCGTATTTTCTTGATGAGTCTTCTTTTACTTCGTCTCCATAGATGAGCGATATATTTGACTATTTCTGCGTAACAGGTTGTCGGTTCGCTGTTGTTCGTAGAAGCTAAAGTGCTCGTACTTTGAAAGCGCGCACGTTCTAATCTCATCCTTTCCATTTCCCGCTTTTTTGTTTCCGAAAATTGGGTCGCTATTACGACAAGGCAGAGGTTGATCATAAAAAAGGAACCAATCTAAAATGTATAAGTTGTGCTCGTAAATAATTTTGGCCGTAGGTATAAATATTTTATTACGTACCACAATTAGCAGAACAAAATAAATCCAGTCCCAAAAACTATGAGCATCTTGGACATAATACATAATATCTGTCCATCCTTCTAAAGATATCACCTACAAAGTTTTTGTTAAATCAAATAACATCTCACGTCAGGCGTGTAATTTATTGGCGATGCGTGCCAAACACGCGTTTTCATGGCGTCTAATCTATAGCTCGTTTGTATGCAAATCCTTAGCAGTAAATGCCGATTATTGTAACTGTTAAACCGTGGTTGCAAATTGCATCGTATTCAATTAACACAAGTGAATTCGGAGCCGTTTGAAGGGTTCTAAATTTGTGGCCCCGAGCGCCGCCGCGCGCCGGCTCGGCTGTATAAATTTAATTAGTTTATCCTGTTTCGGAAGACTTTCAGAAAATTACTGCCGTTTTAACTACTAACAAAGTTCGATGATTTTCGATGTGCACTTGCTAAATTAATTTATTGTTTTCGGTGTCGTTTATCGATTTAATAGCGTGTTGTTGATAATACGTATATCGGGTGGTTCGCAGAATATGGTTTGTTTAAAATATTATTTGGAGTACCCACATACCCACATATTATTATGGAGATTATACTGGAAATTGATTAACAATAAAACACTCCGTACTTATCGTATTCAATTTTTACATAAAATTTCATTTAACTATTTAAAGTTGATTAACTTCACTTTTTTTACTTCGCTTGTTTTAATTATTAATATTAGTTAATTTAATAAAATATGTATGACGTGTTTAAAAAAACTCATAGCATTAGTTCAGTTTTCTAATTTAACACAATAAAACCCTCGTTTCCTAATAATTTTTGTATGCAAGTTTATAATAGACAGAAATTTGTCGAAAATAAAATAACTTCAAGTTGCCTTATTGCCTTATTTAAAACCGCGATCTCTGCGATTATTTTTAAATAAAATTATCTAGATACCTAAGTACAGATGTGTAAGTAATAAAAACTTACCAAGAAAATTGCGACCCAGGCTAACCCGATGTTATCGAAGGAAATGGTACCCTGAAAAGGGTTCTCTCCCCCTTCTAAACAACTCTTATAGTATTGGTTCCAGTTGATACAACCGTGGACGCTGGAATCATGACCCTGTTCATAAGTGAGATTGCAGGTGACGTTGCCGATTTTATATGGTGGTAAATCTGAACACTGATGCATCCCAGAGTGGTCTTTTTTACTGCATATATACTCCTGCTCTTGAGAAATTGTGTAGTAATGGGAAACATCTCTGCAATTGTACGATTTTACTACTGAAATAAGCGACTTGCAAAGCACACAAATAGACTGCATACTCGAGGAGGGTAGTTTGTGTGTACATATATTTCGTCTAAAATTTTGGTAATTAAATGTTTTAGAATTTTTAAGAAATTTGTCGACGCAATCACCTTTGGAATTTAAATATTTACAAATATGTGCTGTTGTTACAAACTAATTATTTTTTATTAAAAAAAATATATAACTACCTAATTAGCAATATGCAAATGTGCACATGTAAGTGCCTATTATAAAATTTATCATAAAATCCATGTATATATTTATTTATCATAAAAAAAGATTATATCTTAAATCAATAAAAGATGTTGAAAATACCAACACCAGAAATATATTATCTATCTACCTAATATAAAAGTTATTGTTAAAATTGTAGGATTTTCAGATCACTTGCGTTTCGTATTTTTACCGAAGAATGAGATGCGAAAATTTGGTATAAGGTATACGTATTAGAGTATAGCTACACAGGTACTTAATCATTTTTGAATATGATCTAAAACATTAATATAGCAAAATTGAAATTTCAAGAACATTTTGAACGGATTCCCGTACTTTTTATGGGTATAGTACCTGATTTTCTGTCATTAAATTAGTTATAGCAAACAAATGCCCATAGTCACTCTGTACTTGCTATAAAGTAATAAAGCCATTTTCAAAACTAATATTTACATATACCTATACCAAATGTAATACAGTCGACTCTCTCTGATTGTAAACCGAATCGTCAATTGACATCTTGAAATGTTCTAATTATAAAGTAAGTTTAACTTATACAGATTCAATAGAAATTACTCTATGACTAAATATTTATTGTGAAATAATTATGTACTGGCAAATTCATAAATATAATACATACGTAGGTAGGCACATGAAAGCAACATGCGGCGATAAAACAAAAAACGAAATACATATTATGCAAACAACGACATCCAATTTGTAACTAAAAATTTACAAATATTTTACTGCCCTTCTATATGCAGAAATTTTTAGCACAACAATTAGAAAAATTTAGCACATCGCATTATTAATAACTTTTTACGTGTGCTTATTCTTTAGAGGTTAATTCAAAGAAGAATTTCAAACCGTTGTTTGATTTAAGCTAGTAAACGTCGAAATCAAAGAACTGTTGCGGAAAAACCAAAGGTCGACGCAGAGTGTTAATAACTGATTGCAATTTTTAATTACCTATCTAACAAAATACGCGGACTTTGAACTTTTGGAAAAACAGATTATTGCGGTCTGCGATCGTGTCAGCGTTTCCGGTGTGCTTTTTCAGTTATCGAGGACGTTGGTTTCGAGGAAACAACGCGCCAAACAAGTTCCTTTACGAAAAAGTAATGGTTTCTGTGTAATTTTCAACCAGCGAATGCGGGAAAGTCTATAGTAGAACCGAATTTTCTCGTGGACTTACGACTGCGATAGCTTGCTTATCCGACGTGTTCTATTGATCGAGATGCATTTGTAAATATATTGCATATATATTGCAAAGTTAGACTTGGAAAAATTCAACTTCAATTAAAGAATGATAATTTAATTTAGATCTTGTGCTGTCACATTGATCAATGAAATAGTTTGAATTGGAGATAATTTTGTGTCTTAGAGATGGCGACTTACGGAGAGTAGTCTTAAAAATTTCGAAATATGTAACTGAAACACTACGACGACGACGCCGACGCCGACGTGACGCGTTCTTATAGTAATGTAATTATTACGATGTAAAGTTTACGTTTACCTACAATAATTTTCTACTACAAGGAATTCTAAAAGGACTTTATTTTTGACTAAAATGCGTTCACTGAGCTCAGACGTAATATGATTTCTTTTAATCGCCCGAGGTCTTTTACGACCCTTCAATTCTTTCATTCAGAAAATTCCATTTTTTTTTCTTAATTAGAGATAATAGCTTAAACTATGTAAGTATTTTATTTTGTTAGCGTTTTGTTAAGAGTAATTACACATAAATTATTTGCAATAGGTGGGTGAATGATTACGACCTGTCCAAACCTATAAGCAATTCACGTCATCGATAAAAAGTTACTAGATTGTTTATTTGTAATTCTATCGATGATTTACCTGCGCACATATTAAATAGTAGAAATATAAAGACAAACTACCATTTATTAGAACTGTAAAAATACGGGGTACGAGGTACGAGATTTCACTATCTGAAACGTCATCATTTAGTAATCTTTTATTGATAACGTGAATTGCTTATAGGTTTAGATAAAGTGTAGCAAAAGTTTTGAAAAAATACGAGGCTCGTCAAATAAATATATTGATGCTGTGCAGTTGATCATCATCGAAAGTATAAATATATTATTGTTCAAAACAATACTACAATCTTCTTTTATGACGGTGTTTAACTTTATCGTTTTTACCTTGATCTATTTTAAAGACGTTTAATGACTAAATTGACTTGGAAATCTTAAAAGATCACTGTGATGTTTATTTTTTTTCCGGTTAAAAATTGTCATATAATTGTCTTTCGTTAGTTCTATTCGTGGCATTCTCGTCGTCAAGCATAATAAGTAATTTCTGAAATGTTAGTAGTTTACACCCGTTATTTTACATGCGACTTCCAGACCCTACGAAGAACAAATAATAATCACGAAGCTCCAAAATTATCCAAATTGAACAAACGCTTTTCAATCAAAAGCACCTACCTATTTTATGAAAGGCAATTATCTTTTTGATATTATTAATTTATATCGAGTCACACGTTACTATAATTAAGGATTATTATATACTTGCACAATTTTTATCGCGCAAATGTATCCTTTAATCCCCGGTTTACATCAAACTTAAATTCAAATGATATCAATAAAACTATATAAAATGATAAGAAAATTAAGTGACTTCATCAGTCACGATGAAGTTCTACGAAGCAGTTAATTTTGCGCTATTGATATACATTATAGGTAAGATTAAATTTTTATCCACTTATTTGTGATTTTTATCTATTTATTACTTATACTTACTTACACAATTTTATTTTAAAGGGGCATATTTCATCCGAATTTTGTTAGAATAATTAATAGTTAGGTAGTAACATAAGTAACTTTATCGATATAGAGGATCGTAAGCGTAAGGATCGTTTCAAACTGAAAATAAACTAGGTACTTTTATTACAGTTTTAATTGGATTTGTCGAACAGACACCTTTAAAGAAGAATAGGACCTTCGAAGCTAAGATTATCGGCGGTAGTGATGCCGGACGATACGAGTACCCCTATCTGGTTTCGTATCAACTTAACAACCAACACATTTGCGGTGGTTCGATTCTATCAACAACTTGGGTTGTAACTGCAGGTCACTGTATCATCGGTAACGTTAACAATACCAGAGTAGTTGCTGGTTTGTACAATTTAAATAATTACATCAATACTCAAGTACGTGGAGTTTCTCAGCAAATTTTGCATCCGAATTATACGGGGTAATTTATTATTTACTAACCTATCTTACCTAAGCAAGGGTATTTTTTTAACAATAACGTTTTGCACTTGTTATTAGGGACATAGATCCTTACGATATCGGATTACTACGCCTATCTAGGTTATTGCTGTGGACCGACACAGTGAGGTTAATCTATTTACCTGAAAGAAATCAAATATATGCCGGACTAGGTTACATAGGTGGTTGGGGATGTACCGACAATTCTGATGTTTCCAACATTTTGCAGAGCGTTCGCTTGGGAATAATGACAAACGATGGTACTGATTACCTAAACTAGATATAATTAACAATTCGTTAACGTTCTTGATAAGTATGTTGTAGAAATTTGGTAAATTTAATTGGTAGCTGTAATATGCTTAGCTACACTATGTTCTGTGCTGGAGGCTTAAATACTGGAACCGAAAGCGTTTGTAGCGGTGATAGTGGCGGTGCATTAGAACAGAATGGTATATTGCTGGGTGTTAATTCGTGGACTTTGAGGCCATACGGAAAATACGGAGCACCGTCCGTTTTTATCGACGTTAGTTATTTCCTCGATTGGATTAGTTATTATGTGCCTAATCAACAATAAATACACGTATAAAAAATTATTTATGTATGCACAAATATCGTGTAGTATTTTCTTAAATAAAATATAAAAATACCTACGTAGGAAATATGTGTATTTAACAAAAATTAATGAGAATTTTGCAGCTTTTTGCAATTTAAACGGCTCTGATATTTAAAAGTAATATACAGGTAAAATACCTAGGTAAATTAACGGCGAAATTAACAAAATTGTTTTAGTTAATAAATATGTAATAGTATCATTGTATTAACTACTGACATAATAATTAATAAACGATAAAATATACTTGAATTGCAAAAATGTTGTAAAAATAAAACTGGATTGTGTTACTCATTACTTGTGTTACGTTAAAAGACTATAACAGCGAAAGCGTTTACCAATATCGATAAAAATGGAAATTTTTCACAATCAAAGCCATGACAATGGTGTAGTGATAAAGTACCTATTCTAATCTAAATTTAGCACCTGATTTCCATAAAGTAGATAAAACGTGTTAAAGTAAGTGTGCTGTTGTAATGCGCTATCGCAACTCGTCGGGTTTCATAATCCAGAGACGTACTAGGTAACGTTTATTTTTGCCGTGAAACGAACCGTTTAAATTTAGGTATTTTGTTCAAATTAAAGAGTTCCCTTTGAAACGTTAGGATGTGCGAGACGATTAACGGATTTTCGCGTATACGACCCCGTGTGACACCGGTAATTTGCCATTTATATAATGAAAGGTACGATATATTCTTTACTTATTTTACAGAATAGAACTTTCGCCATTTTAGAAATGACACTACAACAACTATTAATGTAAAATTTCTATTTGATTTTGGCTTCTCCGTAAAAAATGTATTAAACTAACAATAAAACAAAAGAACCCGAAATGTCAAATAGTATGCGATCCAAGAAGATATTCTTAGGTCCATTTCCCTGGAGTGCGACTTTTGCAAAACAAAACAAAAATTATGCCATCATTTTGTACAAGTTTTGTACAACCTTTAGTTTTTTTTGTACCCTTCCAAATAGTCAGCTATCGCAGTTTGAAATTTCGCACTCCAGGGAAATGCTGGAGTGCAAAAGTTAAAAATGTCGTTTTTTTTTCTTGTAATAGTAAGAACTCATTTTGTACAGTTTTGTACAACCTTTAAAAAATTTTGTACTCCCCGGAAATGCGTGAAAATGACCGCCAAAGCTCGTACTCGCGATGTATTTTAGAATGCTCAAAATGTATAGTCTTAAAAAACATTTTAAGAAGATAAATGTCTTTGTTTTTATATAAAAAATTACATATTTTGTATTTGTTTAAATAATGTTAAACAAATATTATTCCTTCCAGATGAAATTTATATGTAATAAATAAATTGAAATTCAAATAACATGTATAATATTTATTAGAATTTCAAAAACAGGTATAAAAATACATTTTTTAAATATGACATATAAACATATTGCGTAGTGTACTAATTCACAATTTTATAACAGCACTTAACCAAAAAAGTACGTAAATATAATAAAAAATCATTATATTAAGAACTGGCGTTGATTAATGTTCGTCCGAAGTACGATTTCATCATTACAACGTATGTCCAAAGATTACTTGATGTTCGAAATCATTACCCAATGAACGTTTTTTAGTGTAATGACCTTATACATTGCTATATCGAATGCAGTTCATTACGTTAATGAATAATTTGACTGCTCCAATGAACAAGCTTTCTTTTTTTAATAAATTAGTATATAGATAATATGAATTTTGATTTATAGTGATAATAACTGTGTTTATTAGTTTTATCAATATTCTTACATAAATTCAATAAATTATTCCACAATATTCTTGCATTGTTACAATGTACACTTCTATTCATATTAAAAGAGTACAGTTACTATTTCACATTGTAGATAGGACAATGTTTATGTATATTGTTTCTATAGCAAATTTATTTTTTGTAATGTTTCAATTAATTATCGCTCAAATATACCTACATAGAAAATTTGATTATTAGTTCTTTATTGTTCAATGTTGTCGATTGTAGGAATTTCACGTTTCTCTGGAATTTGATATGTAATAACACACACAAACCGTTTTTAGAAATATTTTTTATTAAAAAAATTTTTTTTTGCAATTATTTAGTTTCAGTTTTCAAACTGCACTGTCTTGAATTTATCCTGTTTCTGCGAAGCCGTTAATATTCCTAGATTATTCTATATATAGAATTAAAAAAATACATAATCAACTGTATTTATACTGTATATTAGTGAACTTAGTCATAGATACGATAAATGTAGTTATTATTTCAAAACGACCTTACATTAATATGATGTTTTAAATTCATAAATTTTAAGTTATGACGTTAATGTAGAAATTCGTAGATACAATCAAGTAATGATTGGATTGATGAAAAAGAGTCGTCAAAGCAATCAAGATATCCATTAAATTATGAAATATGTTCATCAGTTTCTAATGAACATAATAACATTGGGACTACGAACATGGAAATTAAAAAATGAACATCTATTAGTAGTATTAATAAACTTTTTATTGTATCAATGATCAAAAAGTCAATAACTGGTGTTTATTGATATTATGTACAATAATTTTTTGAGTGAATATATATATATATATATATATATATATACATAAGTAATGTGGAATCACGTCAAAAGGTCGTCGACAAAAACGCGGTGAACAAAAATACCGTCAGTTTCAAAAGTCAAATTAAATTAAACCTATTATTATAAACATTAGTATATAGCAGTAATAGGTATCTATTTAACTATATTTGTATATAAATCGAAATCAGTCAATTCCAGAATTTCAATAAACAGTGAGATTCGAAAATTTATTCTTAACAGATACCTGCTTACTTTTAAAGTAAGCCTAGTATAAATTCAGATTAATTATTGTTATATTTGGCACATGTTATATAATTATAAATATACAATGTGTGTTATGAATAATATTTTAATCATTTAAATCGTTGTATAAAACCAGACAACTTCTTTCTATGCTCGTTATTTTCAATTCTTCATTTTCTCTCATCATAAGAACGTTTACAACTAACAAAGTTTGTGTAAAGACAAAAAGTACTTTTAACATTATTTTATCCCAACCATGTATCACGTAAATGTAGCATATACATATTATATTATATCTAGCATGTGCCAAATATAATAATAAGTAATCTGAATTTATACTATACTTATACTTATGTACTTTAAAAGTAAGCAGGTATCTGTTAAGAATAAATTTTCGCATCTCATTGTTTGTTGAAATTCTGGAATTCACTAATTTCGATTTATATACAAATACAGGTAAGTAGATACCTATTACTGTTATATAGTAATGCTTATAATAATAGGTTCAATTTAATTTGACTTTTGAAACTTACGGCGTTTTAGCAACGGCATTTTTATATATGGTGTTATAAAATTGTGAATTAGTACACTGCGCAATATTTTTATATATCATATTTAAAAAATATATTTTTATACCTGTTTAATGAAATTCTAATAAATATATGTTATTTGAATTTCCATTTATTTATTACATATAAATTTCATCTGTTAATTTTATCAACAATTCAAGAAACCACAAATCTGGAAGGAATAATATTTGTTTAACATTATTTAAACAAATACAAAATATAAGTCATTTTTTATATAAAAACAAGGACATTTATCTTCTTAAAATGTTTTTTAAGGCTATACATTTTGAGCATTCTAAAATACATCGCGAGTACGATCTTTGGCGGTCATTTTCACGCATTTCCGGGAGGGTACAAAATTTTTTAGAGGTTGTACAAAACTGTACAAAATGAGTTCTTACTATTACAAGAAAAAAAAACGACATTTTTAACTTTTGCACTCCAGCATTTCCCTGGAGTGCGATATTTCAATCTGCGATAGCTGACTATTTGGAAGGGTACAAAAAAAACTAAAGGTTGTACAAAACTGTACAAAACTTGTATAAAATGATGGCATAATTTTTGTTTTGTTTTGCAAAAGTCGCACTACAGGGAAATGGACCCGATATTCTTAATGATGATACTCTATTGCATTTCCTTTTTTTTTTTATTTCTAAAACTTAGCTATATTATTTAAACAGATTAGAAGACTTGTTTAAATTGTTAAAATAAACTAAGGGACACTGACGTGAGTCAAGGGTATTTAGTTGAATTTACCTACAATTGAATATTTATTCAGAAATACAAAAAACCATTAGAGTATTAGAGTATCTATAGGTACTAAAGTATCGATATTAATTCTATAGATTATTACTTATAAGTAATAATCTATACTTATAATAATCTATTACTTATAAGTAATAATCTATAGAATTAATATCGATACTTAAAAAAAAAAGATTACAACTTATCTTGATATGAGAAAAGAATATATTTGCCGATCTATCGGTGCTATACCTCACATTTCTTTACGATGCATTTCGCAACAATATTGTTGGGCTTGTGCACTTACGCTTTCGGTAAGTTTATTGTTTTACTTTAACGGTACCCATTTAACTGTTAGTTTATCGCAGCGGCACCGTCTGTCGAACAGCGTATTATCGGTGGTAATCAGGTAACGGACGGACGGTTCTCACATCAAGCTTCCCTTCAAGTTAAATCAGGAGGAATGGTATTTAACCATGTATGCGGGGCCTCGATAATTTCGCCAAATTGGGCTCTCACTGCTGCTCAGTGTAGGAGTACTTTCGACCTGTCCCGTTACCGACTTATTGCCGGATCAGGAACCAGAAACGTCCAAATAACCGGAATTGACGAATTTATACTCCATCCCGGCTATCACGGGTAACATTTTCTTATCGTTTCACCAACTAAATTGTGTAAACGCAATCTTATTTTAGTGGAAAAGGTGTTAACGATATCGCTTTGCTTCTGTTTTCCATACCCCTAACTTGGACGGAATCTGTTGGATCGGTTAAGCTCCCAACGCCCGGCAGTACCGTTTCGGGAGAAGCAACGATAGCAAGTTGGGGTTCGGATCAAAATTTAGAATGGGCAACCGTGGCTATAGTTGCAGGTAACCATTAACGTAAAGGTCGTTGTATTATTTGTTTATATTAAACAAAATCGATTTAGATTGCCACGCGACATCCGATAACACTCAAATTTGCACGTCTAATGATAATATCGCCGTCTGTAACGAAGACGTAGGTGGCGGTTTAGTTCAGGATAATGTTGTAGTTGGATTAATGTCTAAAGCTGAAGAACCTTGCGTTATTAATGGCGCCCCTGCTGTTTATACCAGAGTAGATAGTCACCACGACTTCATTATCAAATACGTTTATGATTTACAATGAAGTTATGTTAATTTTCAAATATACAAATATATACCTATTTAAGTTCGAAAAATTGTGTTATTATTTTCGCGCGGCAAAAAACACAGATCTGGTAGTTACACCAATTTCAAGTTAGTCTGATTTAAACAACCAACTAGAGAATAAAATTCATCAGTAAGATCATAACAACTGCGTTTCCTTCTAATTAAAAAGTGTAAATTATAATAAAAATTAAAAGTTCGCTCCAACTAATTTATATTAAATATTTACCTAAGTACGTAAGTACATCGTTAATGTAAAAAGAAAATTTAATGGAAGGATTAAAAAGTTATACCTAAATACCTATGTATAATCGTGATAACGTCCATTTTGTAAAATTAAAATTAATTAATCAAACAATGATTTTGCATCTGAAGAGCTCAAATGTAAAGCGGAGGTACGACAAAGTCGACTAATTTAGTAGACAAATTAATTTCGTTAAATTTTCATTACATTCTAAGTTAAAACGGGATTTCATGGCCAGCGATTTGGAAAATTACAAACGTCAAAAATTTGCTTTTGATTTCGAAATACAATTAGGTTTTTTTAATCGAACTTGTAATAAGGTTGCAAAAAATAGAAATTATACGAAGAAAAGAAAATCGAGTTGATTTTGTTGTTTAACATTACTATAATTTCGTAATTAAAGTCGGCGAGCTTATTGCTGTAGTTGTCCAGAAAAAATAATTGCAAGTTCACGGTGTTATCGAGGCGAAAAAAGGCCAGCCGAAGGAACATTTTCAATTGGTTAAATCGAATCCAGAGTTTGTGGCCTACCGTTGTTGTATTCGACACAATACGAATTCTATCAAGGAGCCACTCGATAGGAAATTATCTTCGACGGGATAAGGGCGTCAATTGAATTTGTCCTAATGGCATCACCATTTTACAAATAAGAAAACTCACTTACGAAACCGAAAGCTTTCGCGTATCCACTTATAAATTTATTTAAGCGCTGGTCCTTTGAGACGACGTTTTAATAACAATAAATTATAAAGACGAGTGGGACAACAAAAAAGGATCGTTCGGTTTAGTTTATCGTTTATATTATTCATTCCAATACACAAAACCTATTGATCTTAAAACTTCTTCGTAATTTATATGCGCCATCCAAAAACTACTAAATGTTTTTATTATTAAATAATAAAACTGAAGCAATCTCCAAGCAACAGATGTTTCATTTTATGCGAAAACCTTCCTCGATATTAACATTTTTTTTGCAGATGACGCTTCACACGCAATATAATACAACTTATATAATATAAGAAAAATGTAATTTCTCAAAAAAGTTTTCCAAAGGTGATCGGTCGTCGAAAATTTATTTATCGTGTATAAATTGTATAAGTAATGAGAATGTGATGCAGTTATTATTATTAATAATATAACATTGAATTAATAGAACAGATAGATTATTTAGTAGAAAAAGAGCAGATTCATCCATATATTAGAATGCAAATACGGAATGCGATCGCAGTAAATTTCCTATCGAAACGTTCCTCATTACGATAGATTAAGATATGATTATATCATTAACTCAAAATGCCGTTATCGTTACGATCTTAACAAGCTTCGCAAAATTTCCTTAATTAGCAAAAAGCTCAGGTAAATTTCGGAACGTTCGAGATAATACAATAGCAACAAGTGATAGTCGCACCCAGTATTTGCTGCGAGCGGAATTATGGAAAAGTAGATGATAGCATCGATTTACTGTTTCATGCTGCTAAAACACACAATTTGGTTCGTTTTACGACAGACCAGATTATGTGAAAGCGGTGATTAATAATTAGCGATTTATTTTAAATAGTTAAGGTTACCTAGCGAACGTTTTAACTTCTAAAAATTGACGAACTGAAAGTTTTTTAAGTAGGATACCTATTTCAGATTTCAATCTTTAATTATTACAACGATATATAGATTATGTACATTAGTTTATACTTAAAGATATCGACTTCGAGCTTCCGATGCCGTTTAAACATTTCAATTTACACGTTCTTGTATTGAATCGTAGTTGTCGAACTAGGGGTTTTCCCTTTATCTTTATTCAAACTATCTTTAAGCACGGCAGCTCTTTAACGATAGCAGATAAATTGAACTATTTTGATGCTAGATTGCATGTATGCATGTATTCGAGAAAGAAAGTTTTTTAATAAAATCATTCAAGAATGCAAAAGCATTTCGCAATCTTGTATCAAATAATATTTTTTCGATAACTGTGCCAAAATTAGTAAAAATGTGATTAGAAAGTTTGACATTTACAATTAATTAATTTGGAGTTAACGATAATATTAATTCATAGTATTTCGCGTCTCGAACTGTCTTATTTTGCGTCTCGAACTATCATGTCGCAGAATACCTTATTTCACGGCGTAACAGAAACAATGACAATAATGTCAACTTTTTATATGTAGTTATCGAAAAAAAATGTTTAAGATACCTATCTATCTATAGATACTGTGTGTAAGGACCTCTCTTTCAACCTCTCTCTATTTGTTCTTATTCTCCCACATTTCCCCTCTCCAAAGATATAGGTATTTCTAAAAGTAAATTCTACCTAGGTAAAAGGTAAAGGTAAAGATATAAAGGTAAACTGAAAAAAATAACGAAACTGCAGTCGAGTTATAAAATATCTACTGATCGTTGAGTACGACGAAAGATTAGGTAGGTGCCTAATTTAAAGGGGAAGTTTTGAGTTTATTACGACTCGTATATGGCGGACACCTAGTTAAGCTAGCAAAATTGCAATTGCACGGCGTGAGAAATATTTAGTGGGGAATTATGCAAAACGGACGTGTAGGTGCGACACCGGATTATGTCAGAAGTGTAAATAAATGGTTACCTATTCAGAAAGTGGCTAATTTTGAACCTTCCAAGTTTGAACGGTAAAGCCGGCATAGTACATACGGCAATTAGTACTACTACTATCTTACCTTACTTTTTATCCAATTATTCTATACTATCCTAATAAACCTGACGCAAAAGTTTAATATTTTGAATTAAATTGACATATCACCAACCCTAACAAAATTCCCTAAATTAATAATATACGATTTTTTTATTTTAAAGGTCATAAAAAGCTAAAATATTTAAAAAAATCCGACCACGCGCAAGCATCGATATCGAATTTTTATGTCGCATGTCAAAAAACTCCTTTTTGAAAATGTTTCTCGAAAGAAATACATTTTTTTGAAAATTAATATTTACGAGAGAAATTTAGAAGAATTTAAAAAAGAATTCTCATTTTTTCGATTATTTCGAAAACGGCGCACGCTATCGAAAATTACAAAGAAACATGATCGGTGGAGAATTTTGTGCTGATTCCAAAACATATTTCACATTACCGATTCGATGAGTAATAACGGAGATTAGAATTTTTTTAATTTTTTTTTTTGAACGACTGCCAGTTTGAAACGGGTCGATCGATTTGGCTGGTTAACGAACTCGTCCTTCGTTCCCGTAAAGACAACGCGTTGTTCAAATTTCAGAATTTTTGGATCAAAATTGCGATCGGAATCGTGTCCACAAGAAACTGTCTTTACTGTCTTTATGCCGCAGAATTATAAATTTACTCTATTTTTAATTTAAAAACTATTCGTCTAACCTTACGAATTATACGTGTGTGCGAGGGTGCTCGTTCGGTTTATACGGCCTTTTTGCGTGTGAATGCGCGAGTGTTGTAGTTTGTGTTGTGTTGTGTTGTCTAAAATGATTACAAACAAAAAAGATTAATACGACGATGAAAGGTAGGATCTTTCTTTGTCGAATAACTCTCCATGTATTTATAAAGTGTAAATACGTGGACCTTTAAGCTCTAACACAATTTATCTGAAAAACGAGGTTGGTTAGGCTCTTGGATAGGGACTAGGTTAGGGTTCCCCTCAAACATTCGACGGTCCAATTTCGCGAACGAAATTTTATCTTACGCGCGTTTTCGCAATTACAGTGGTTGGTGAAATACAGTGAAATATGAAGCATAGGTATAAGTACGTAATAATGCAACTACGCATTCAACGGAAGAATCTACGCTCGAAATTGACGATAGAGGGAAAACGAGGATGACGAGAAAAGGGTATGAAGTACAAAGAAAAATTTAGAAGTTTATAATTTTTTCTTATAGTATGTTACAGACAAGTGGTAATCACAGCGGCGGCAGTATTAGTTTGCATTTTACGTAACTGTTAAAAAAACAAATTATTTCAGGATTTTAATTTTTTTAAATGCTTTTTAATTTTTTTATCTCTTATTTTAAGAGATTTTTTACCTTTTCAATGCATTCGTTTACGAATAAAAAACGAAATTCAAAGTTTTAATTGTCGCAACAATTTTTAAACAATTTAGGCAGACAAGGAAACAAAATTTGATCGATTAACTTTTTATTTTGCCACCTATTTACTTAAAAAAAATTCTAATAATTCCAGTTTTTTCGTGGCATTCTTTTAATTCTCCTCGTTCTAAATTTCTTCCTTTTTTTATTGACTATTATAATATTTTAATGCAATTATAGTTATTTTACTAACAAAGTGAAAATAAGGCAAGGTGTGGAGGTAAAAATGCGGTTCGGTTAGTTTCCCGATTACCTACTTGCTCAAAAAAGTCGACCGCGCGCAAAGCCTCGGTATCAAATTTTCATCTCGCATGTCAAAAATCTCCTTTTTTTTAAAAATGTTTCTCGAAAGAAATACATTTTTTGAAAAATAATGTTTACGAGGAAAATTTATAAGAATTAAAAATATATATATCAATTTTTTAGTTTATTTCGAAAACGGTGTATCCTATAGAAAATTATAAAGAGACTTGATCGGTAGAGAATTTTATGCCGACTGCAAAAAAATATTTCACATTATCGATCCGATGAGTAATAACGGAGATTAGAATTTTTTTTTTTGATCTGCCGCCATTTTGAAACGAATCGATCGATTCGGCTGGTTAACGAACTTGTCCTTTGTTTTCGTAAAAACAATACGCTGTCCAAATTTCAGCCTCCTACGAAATTAACGACCTATATTTTCGTCATCTAGGAGTCGAGATCTGAGAAAAGCCAAAAGGACACGTCTAGGTCCAGTCATCAGACAGGCTTCAATAGCTTTATTTTCTATGAAAATTCATAGATAGTATATTTAAAACTAAAAGAGATCTTCAATTTTAATATTATTATTTTATATCCGCGTCACAGTCATAATTTAGACTATCGAGTGGAAAGCAAGGAAAACTAAAACAACTAAAATTGGAGGAAAGTCGTGAAAAATTCCAGCACCAACTTTAAGCTGATTTCGAAATTTTCTTCTGGAAGAGCTTTAAATTTCGTAACATTTTTTTTTTAAATAAGTTCTTTTAACCATTTTCCTTTGAAAAAATGTAGAAATTGTTAAATTTTTAGTTAGTTAAAGTAGGTAGCTTTCATGTTGGTTTCGATACGCTACACATAGATAAAACTAAAAGTACAAAACTTCGAGAACAAGCTTTGTCTCTCAATTTATAAAATATCATTAGTCTATTAATTTAAAGGATTATTCCCCAAAAAGCAGTTTCGTAACTCTTGTTACGAACCTTATTTACCTTCTTATTTACCCGATTACCTTCTAATAACGCCGTGATTGTTTCATTATGGGGAATAGCTAAAGGTCTGACGGATCTTTTCATATTTCAATTTTGCCATCTTATTTCATTTACAAAATTTTACAAAGAAATAAATTTACAACAGTAACACAATAACGAAACGGCGTTCGAATTCGAACAAATTAATTCATTCGCTAGGTTTAACCGTTAAAGAACTCGCAAATCGTTGAAAGCTGTAGTAATTTAATCACCACCTTCATTAGTTGGTAAATACTAAATAGAGGATTTTGCTTGCTATAATTTTATGGCGAAATGGATATGGGATTACTAATAAAAGACGCCCATATGGGATTTTATGCAGAAACTCATCTACCAATTACGGTATTCATGAATATTTACACAAATATCCCCATATTTTATAAAATATGGATCAGTCGTTAAAAGCGGCATATCCTCTAATTAGAAATTTTATGTGGAAATCGATTGCATTCACGTATTTTCCTATTTCGCTTCGAATAGAGCTATATTAAATGTAATAAATTAGCCGCAGAATTACCTATCGTTTATCCATTTCTATGATGGAAAAATACAATTTTATACATTTAGTAGGCATCATTAAACATAGATTAGGGTCAAAATTGAATGCTCATCATTGACATAATGGCATACTTAAGCTATTAAGTAAAAGTGGAGGTAAAAATTAAACATCGGTCTACTTCGAAAAACGATTTCTCATTTATAGCTTCCCTCTATATATGTATATTGCATAAACTTCTTCGAAGCAAATTCGATTTTAACTTTATTTTCTTATACACGAGAGGGAGCACAAAAAGAGATCTGATAACTAAATCGGATTATTCGACAACTACCTATTGTTAGGTAGGAGTTCTATAAATAAACGTCAATGTTGTGTTTTGACTTGACGTTTTTTGAACGATTTTAATGAACAATCGACTGAACTGTTTAACAGAACGTGTACCGTTTCAAATTTTTATTATTGTAATGAAATTTTTTATCTCCAGACAAGGTTAAACATTATCGAACAACCCGAAAGGTATCATGCATGCGAGGGCGCGTTGCAATCACTGAAACAACTATCCCTCAATAAGAAAACATGCCTGCAAAAGAACCCTCTACGCTTTTTTCCACGTTTATTACAATTATCAACTTAACAATTATTGTTTTGACAATCGTTTCTATGGTGATTGACTAACGATCAGCGATGATCTTCAACTATAAATTAAACATAATTTATTTTGCTATTTAAGGGCCGGTTTCTCAACAGCCGATCACCACTGTGTGAACGTCAATCAATCACCACATAAACAATTATTTAGATAAATGATAAGTGTAGGTAAGTGTTTTTAGGATAATTAATTGACGATTAGAGACGACCACGTGGCGGTTGAAAAACTCTATCTAAGACGTCGACGAATATATTATCGATGATAAGATCATCGTCATCTATAGATGACCATGTTTTAAACTATTCATATACTATGAACAAAAGAAAAATAGTTTCCTTCGTTCAACAATTAATTTATCAATCGTCACGTATATCTATGGTCCGTCCCGAAACTAATATCGGCAAAAAGTTTAATTTACAAAGTTAGAGAATTCTGCGACTATTCGACCTTATTTAAGGTCGTTAACAATTAGTTCAAATCGGTTTTTGGAGACAAAATACGTGAAAGCAATTTTGATACGTGAACACGAGACGCAAGGCACAACGAGCGGTTGCGGCACAAAATCTTACGTAACAGCCACTCGCACAATGTACTCTTCCGAGACCCCTCTGTAACAAAAAAACGAAGCCGCTCCATTCAAACGGGGGTCTGCACGATCGAGAAGTCATGCGATGTGATTACTAATTTCCTTTGGAAATTCTTGACGTTGCACTTTGATCGAAAAGTGTATCGGAATGACTGATTTTTTATTGCGATCTTTTAAGCTGCCCGAACGTTTTAGATTAAATACGTCGCTCGATCAAAGATATTGTCATTATCAGGATCGTGCCATGGAATCTACATCTACATCTGTCCGTTTGTTTGGGATTTGCAACAAGAAACACCTCTATGCATTAAATATTGGGTACTATTAATACATAATCATATAGTTTTAGCTAGAACTTATAAAACAATTGGCTTTGTTTTCAAATTCACCAACACGATCCCGATAAATTCCATCAGATTGTTAACGTATTGTTTTTTTTTTAATTATAATAATATGATAATGGATACGATTTAAGCAAAAATGTTTTAAAAATACTTGAGATATTGTCAACAACCATGAATTACCTAGACTTATAATACGATTAATACGTATAGATTTACGAATAGATTTATAGAATACGTATAGATTAATATCGATTTTCCATAAATAATTTATAGTTAAACATAAAATAAAGGGCCCAGGTTATTATTTAAAAAAAAATAAATAAATTTAAACCTTTTTGAAATGTCAACCTTTAGATTTCATATCATTTTAGTTTTTAAATAATCTTTAATTAAGGACTAATTCTTAAAGCCAAAGGCGGACGATCTGTAGAAGTTGTCGGCGCCAAGGGTGCAGAAAAACATGGCGGCAACTTGATAATAAACGGTTTGTCATATTTATTTCTAATTTAAGAATTTATGCGCCTTTAAAAATTTTAATTGTATTATGGAAAAATCTCCATGCAACATGTGCAAAATGTATGTTTGTAATCTCTAGGCTTCTACGTAAAAATTCCTACATTTTACAACTTGTTATATAGCCATCATCTCAATAAATAACGTAAATAAACTTCTGAAGACACTCAATTTGCATCGCGTAAACAATCTATATTTTCTTTGGGCATTAATTGCATTAAATTTAAAGAAAACCAGTGAAACTAATTTACGATAAAATTTTTAAAGGAACAATGTTAAAAAATGTCGCAACGGTTCCAAAGTTAGGTACTTAACTAATTAACAATTACCTAGGTATTTAATTTTATCAAAATATAAGTAGCTCATGGTTGCTCTCGTTAACTGAATTCATGCTAACACTACTACATTATAAAAAAACAGACTGTCATTCTGTTATAAAACTGGAATATAATATTTGCAATGTAATTTTTAGGGGTTATCAAAGATTACTGCCAGTGTAGAAGCACAAGAAGCTTAACGCATCACCCCAGTATCAAGCATAAAAGTACAAATAAATATTTATTCGAATCGGGTATATTTGGGGAATCGTGTTTTTATGAATGAATTTGCAATTTAAAATGTGATGGAAATTTTAACGTGAACACTTTTAACTTCGTTGTGAATTAATCGATTAAAAAGTTAATTTCAAGACTTTACGTTCTTAATTTGGCGTAATGCAGTATTATATCTTTTTTGAAATTTGGAATTTAGCGAAGCATAAAATATAAATAAATAATTTTTACAGAAACTTACTTGGGAATAGTAAAGTTAGTCCCCCTAGGGAAATAACATCGTTGTCGGAGAATTCCTTGCCATAGTTGAACGCCGACGATCCCGAAAATGAAGAATACGAAGAAACACAAGAGAAGTACGTTTCCTAACATCGGCAACGTGTCCAATAAGAGCATTACCAGGATACGCATACCTGAAAATAAAAATTCCTTATTAGTTTTAATTGAAACATCATGGCATGTAACTTCTGCAAACAAAACAACTTATAAATAATAAGTTTAACAGCACTAAAAACGTAACATTAAAAAGGTACTTTAAATAGGTAGGCATTTAAAATATGTTATACTGTAAATTTCAAAACAAACACCAACTTTTTTGCACAAATTAGGTAAAATAATATAGGAAAAGATATTTATACAAATATTAGATCGTGTTTCACTTATTTTATTTTAAAAATTGACGCGACGGGTTTCCTTGCATCCTTGTAACGATCGCAGAAAATTAAACTTTTTGGAATCTCTAGAAATTAAAAGACATAAACAAAATTCAAATTACCTTGTTTTAAGTGATCAAACTGATTTTATTACTCGCCATTTTTGGATTTCCTGGTCGACGAAAGAACATCAAAAAATTTTTGAAACAAACATCCCAGCAATTGTCGGTTGTCATTATAAATAACGCTTGAAAATGCAATAGAAGGATTGCGAAACGTGTCGCGTCAATTTTTAAAGTAAATTAAGTGAAACACGATCTAATATAGTTTAAATATGTTTCATCAAGTTAAACAAGAAACAATTATGTACAATCAAATTCAAAATTAATGTTCCGAGTCTCGAGCATTGCGCGGACATACACGATACAATAAACAAATTGTAATTGAACGTTTAAAGCAGTAAACATTGTATTCGTGTTACACATCCTAAGTACTTTTTGTAGATTTGTTCGTTGTGCCATGTATCGCCCGCCCAATGGTCACGATTCGGAACATTAATTTTGAACTTGACTGTATCTATATTGATTTTAATTTGAAAATATCTCCAATAAGTATATAAGTAATAAGTATTTGGGAATAAATTTGACTGAAAGCTCAATTCGGGTACAATATACATATATTTAAGTAGATACGCACAACCTATATAGGTATCACTTATTTCGGAATAACTTAACTCACAAAAAATAAATTTTACAGGAGAGCATATTTTATGTTGGCGTAGGTGAGTGCATCGTCGACGCTTCATAAAATTTTAAAGCTTTCGTAATAAACAGTAATTCGGAACAAATAATAATAAGGCGCTTATAAGAATTTATCATGCGAAAATTTCACGAAAATCAACACGAACATCTCTCAGTAAAATGCGTTACTGGTACAGTTATTTGCCTACAAAGTCGAATTTTTAGAAATGAAACTGAAATGTTTCACATGATGTTTCTGATAGGATGAGAATTTTCTCTTATAAGTCGAAAACGCATTCAAGGGTTAAAGGTATTTTAAAATTATGTATATGAGAATAGCTCTGCCGTAAAATTTCCATTTCGAATGCTATAAAAAACACTTCTTTTCACACTTCTACTAAATCTTTACGTTTACATTTGAATGAGCAGAAATACTGTGCGCTTACGGGTTTAAAATGTGTAAGTTTATATAACGACTCGAAAAACGTCTTTTCTAATACTTCTGGTCCTAAACTAACAGTTTTAAGCAGGGTCACAGTTATGCGAAAACCATGAATTATAATTCGATGTTTTACGAAATTTCGAACTTGATAAAAATGCGTGTTATCATTTCCCGCTTCGTAATACTTAAAAAGACATTGGTCGCATTCAGGGAATTGTAGCGTCGAAACGCTGCAGCGCTGTAACGCTTTATCTTGCCTGAATAAACATTTTTGGTACTAGTTATTTTTCAGCTTTTAATTCTTAGGTTGGCAATTTTGTTTGTAAGACACTCAATTTTTTATGTAAAACTTACCTTGTAATATCTTCAGCTTTTCTTCTTACGTTACTGCAAGGGAAATGACTTCGTCTCCGAATTGTAACGTTATAAGCCATCTTTATTTTTTGTATAAACCAAAACATACACAAGCAACATAATTTGTTAGGTTAGAACGCATGGATGCGTCATTGCTTTATTTAGTTATAAAGCGTTAAAGCGGAATATTTATATGCTTTAATGCTTTACTAAAGCGGTGCAGCACTGCGAGTAAAGCAGACACCATTCAGAGCATCGCTTCGATAAAGCGCTACAGCGCTACTATTCCCTGAATGCGACCATTTATAGTAGTTCTGAACGTGAACTAAACGTTCCAGATACAGTCAAAATTTTGCCAAAATCACAAATTACAGTACCTACGCAATTTTTTCGAGATTTTAATAAAATTTTAAATCGACAGCAACGCTTGTAATATTTTGTTAATTCCTGCTTTTTAACGGACATGTATTTAGAAGATTTTTAGTTAATTCGTCATAGTACAACAACTTGCTCTGCAATAACAAGTAAATAAGATAATTCAGTCGTAACTTCTACCTAATTCACATATTTTATTCCGCGTAGGTTAAATAAATTCATTTATAAGTAAGCAAGTTCGTTCTTTCAGTAAACGTTAAAGGGTAATAATAAATAAATAGATGTTTAAACCAAATCATGTTTTTTTTTATTTTGACAGAATTACATTAAACTGGATTGAAATCAGAAAAACCAATAAACATAATATAATGTAGGAGTACCTGTTTATTTAGATATTAAATGATCAAATTAATTTTATTATAGTGCGATAAATTTATTTTTTATTAGGTTTTAAATTGCCCACGGAAACCTCACTATAAATATGTGTTGTATTTTTAATTAGTGGAGATGCTTAAATTATCAGAAAAATGAGTTTTTTCTTAAATCTTAATTATCGTCATTAACGAAACAAAATAATTGAAAATCATTATTTACCAACATACGAATTTTGAAGGCGAAACTGATTTTATTATCATAAAATAATCGTGCACTTGATGGAAATGGAAGCGGTCGTAAAACAGCAAGATGTCGTGCCGTTTGAAACTAATAACACGTTGAGTTTGCTCCAGTATTATGTAACTAGCCTTTTTACACACACATCTTGAGCTATAACTCTATAATGAGAAGCTATTGCTTGAGAAATGAAAGTGTGAAAAATGAAGAATTTTTAATATTAAAACTTACCATAGCGTTAAATTTGTTATGTTTGATAACAAACAATTTAATGACAGATAATTTAACATCTTAAGATCTTAACATCTTAAGAACTGAATTATAATTAACAGGTAAATCTTTTTTAGCTGCTATTTGGAACATTTTGTTAAAGCTGTACTTATAAACGTATGTATATGGTACAAAAAAACATTGAAAAGTTGCGATAATTATATAAAATAATATAGTATAACAATACGTAACCAATTGTAAAGTTGTTATTTTGTAGAATTGCACACAAGCAAAAATTGAGTTTATAGTTCGAGAATATGAACGAAAATTGCATTCTGCGCACGTTTGTGTACCTATATAACAAAGTTTTCCCAAACTGAATTACCTGCTATATGACGTGAGCGTCTAAAATCTGAAAGCTCACTTGTAAAGGTGGCTAGTTAAAAGTAAAGTCATTTTAAACTTGTTGAAGTGCACGATTTCAATTTAACTTAATGCGGATATAATAACATCGGGGTTTTAGAGCAAATATATATATATATATATATATATATATATATATATATATATATATATATATTTCGAGTTTATTACCGGAAATTCAAGAGATAAATAAAATAAATAGGTAACTAGTAGATACGAACATGAATATGTTATTTTCCAGAATTAAGAAGAAAATTTATTTGCAGCTATACAATTATAAAAAATTTCGAATTTAATCGACTTTCTTAAGAACTTAATTTAGTTTATATTCAATTTTTTTAACTGATGTTTTACGGTTAAAAGACATCGTTTCAAAAGATCTTAATATTGATATAAAGTACCTAATAATGATAAATAATATGAGATTTTAAGGCTAAATATTTATTTATTATATATTTCTTATTTGTTTCTCTTAATTTATCAATCAATAAGCGTAGATACCTATAAAATAAAAAAATACTAAAGTATATTTTTGTATTTCCTCAATCCTATTCATATACCTACTCTCGTCTTTTATTTTATTTTCCTAACTCAAATAAATTCGGCAATTACACGATTTCTTCTTGCATGGACGTTTTTACAGTTTCGTTTAGAACGTAACTCTTGAATTTTAATTACTATTTTATTACTAACACATTTTTAAATCGGAAACGTTTTATTAGCTTTTAACATCAAATAATTTATAGCCAGTTTACTACTTATCAAGTTATTGCCAGTTTTGTTATCCCTATATAAGTTTTAATGACTGTATATATTGTGCCGATTTCGTGCGTTGCTTCGTTAAAATATACCTACTGATAGATACCTGGATACAATTTTAGAACGATGAGATACAAATCATGTATCAGTAGCTGTAGCTATACATAAATTAACTACATTTGAAAATAAATTTGCCTTTAAGCGACCAGAATGAAGGTAAACATGAAAACTCCGAAGAATATTTTCTGGAACTAAAACTATAAATTCCTGTGCTTTGATATCAAAAGCATTCGAATTATTTTATTCGTTTATTATTCATAATTAGAGTAATATAAATAAAATTTCGATGGGTAAAGTAGGTAAGTATATCGACTGCGTTTTGACCAAACGTCATAAGCGACAAAAAGCAAATTTTACAGGAGCGCACATTTTGTGTTGTAGCTTAACTGCAATCAAATGCCTTCTGGAACCCTCGCACATAGGTAATTCGGAGAACGTTTGTATCGAGTAACGAGTTTATTCTACGTGCAGTCACTGACTTGAGTGAGAAACAGAATTGTACGGAGGTTAAATAGGCTTGAATGAGATACCATGACAGGTATCGTAAGTGTTACACGTTTGTTATTTTACGTCGCCATAAACGCAACTTCCGTACAGACATTATTCGTAATGCAAAATTGTATCATCTAATCTTGTAAGTCACCCATCAATAATAAATATAATATGTGATTACGTGTACAACCTAAACATCCAGGAAACGTAATTATTGTGCACTTGAAAAATTAAAAACGTTAATTTAATGAAAATAGTTGGCAAATTGCTAAACAAATTAACGGGAGACATTTATGTTTACATAAACGTGTCGACAGTTTTCCAATTACGATTAATACTTCTCGCCTCGTGAATGTTCGACGGTAAAAGCTTCGGCCAAACTTTTCCGTAAATTATTCATTGGAAACGCAAACAGTAAAAGGTGCGGGTTCGAAAATTCGTAAAATACATTCAAAATAATTCCACTTAAAACTAGTTTTAATGCTATCGGCGACGTTAAGGGCTTCTTTTAATAAATTTTAAACTTTTTTAACTGCAAAAGTTTTCGAACTGATTCCTACAGAGTACAGGAATTTTAACTAATATTGTAAGTAGATACATAATTTTAAAAGTGTAGTTAAATAGCGTATGTTTCAATCTTAAGTTTAACAGGTGACGAAATTAAATTAAATAAAACTTCCCTATAAATATTATATGTATTTTCTATTAAAGACATGACATTTTCTTAAGATTTTCTAATCGTAAGTCAAATTAATAAGTTTTAAGATCTTTCAGTGAGTCTTTCTTAATATAAGTTGTAGCAGTTACTTAATCATTATCAATACGGTTTAAAAGTAAATTTTTAATTCATTTAAAATATTAACCGTTTTTAAATTAGGACCAGAGAAGGAAAATATGAATACATACAGATCATTGATATGAGTTAAACGGGGAATACATTCATAACAGTAAAGATAAACTCATAAACTCGTGTAGGTACATTGTCGAAACGCCAACGACCTGGAAAAATATCTCCGACCCAGTAAAATCCGGTAAACCGATAAACCCCACTGACATCTGCATTTGCTTTCAGAGGAGATGTTTTTCTAAAGGATATATATTTTACCGTTAGCAAATAGATATTTGGATGAAAATGTCGTATATGTACGAGAATACCCTATAAGTAACAATTCCCTGTTTTAGTTTCATGTCAGAAAAAGACGAAGTAAAAAAAAATGTTTATGTGAAGTTTAATGCGCTATTTTACACCCTGTAATAAATAGAAGAATAACAATAAAAACCGAAAACCATTTTTGTGCGGGCTAATGGAAATTATTGGTTTCATTTCACCTTCATGACCGTACTTTGTTTTAACTTTAACGCTGAATCATAGCTAAGTGCGTAGGCGCCTCTATAGTAAACACACAAAATGTCTGTTATGGGCCAAACTAAATAGGTAACTATAACGTAGGTAATCATTTATATATGTACATAATTAATGTCAGTAAGTGCATTTAGAGCTTATATACTCTAAAGTGCTGAATTAAGCTCAGCTGGATAATCACTCGTTAATTACTATTATTTACTATTATATACCTAGCCTGTTCGAATCTGACCTAAATAAATATCGAAATTTTTTGTTTACATTTTAGAAAGTTTACTTTATCAGGGATGATTCTTACGTATTACGCGACGAAACGTATTAGTCAGGTATATTTTATGACTATCATTAGGTAAATACATTAGAAAATCGTGCCTAAATTTTCTATTGCGTTCATTTAAATTACGAATTGCAATAAAAAATTATTAAAAGAGGTACTTAACGTATTATCAACATTTATGCACTTATTTGATATACCTATATAGTCGATGCCTATACAGGATAATTAAACTTGAAATGCGGACATTTTGAAGAAAAAGGCACCTATATTCTATTTGAAAAAGAGAAAAAGAGTAACAGCATTTTTGAGCGTCATGGAAAGTATAAAGTTTTTAATGGTATACCTATTGATACATGCGAGATCTGTTCAAAAAAGTTTTTAAATTTTTAACACTTAAAATGTTCCTTCCGGCGCCGCGTTGCTAATATATTGTTTACGACGTCTGTCTCTTGTAACGGTTTGGAAATGGTTTATTTATAGAATAAACTATTATCCTTTTAATATGAATTTCGCCCTTCGGGACTAAACAAAAATTTAAATAAAATGAATTCGACGAGTGTGATTATGCAATTACAGCAGTAGTGTGTTTGGGAACACGGTCACAATAAAACTCTGACTTCTTAAAAAGCTACAAGTTCGTTTCAACAATAACTATTATAAAATTTAACTATTTTATTTATTATAAAAGCGTAGGTAACAAATTATTATTTAAACAAAGTAATGAACACAATTGTTGTTCAAAATGTAACTTTATTATCTGCATAAATAATTTTGTCATTTGGTGTCAGACGCGGTTATTGCGATGGTTCGACTTTGATTGTCCCCAAAGGCACATTAATTAGAGAAATTAAAATTCAATATAGCTATACATTTCCTTACAACAAATTTGAGGTATATTATTTCCAAATTTTGTATAATTTGGTGCAGAAATACTTTAGTTATGCCGTCAAGCGGCAAAATTCGACAGTTTTCGTGAAATACCTTATAAAATCTTCAAAACGTCTCTACGTACAAAACTGAAATGTTCACTGTGCAATCTCAAATAGTGGTTGAATACCCAGTAAAATTTATACAAGGCCCCACAGTTTTTAACATATAAGCTATCAAATTCATCCGCCAGAAATTTTTGTTTCTATAATAATCAATTATGAGTTAAATTAAAATTATAACATCGCAAAAAACTAAAATATTCGCCCAAATTTCGTTACGGACCTAAATTTCTTTGATTAAAACCACTGCTCATCAACTATAAGTCTATTATATGTAGGTATATATGTAAATAGTGAAAATATAATTTATTTCAAGGTCTACTCCCTTTATCGTGTACCATCTAAAGTCGTATTTCTTCAACTATCGGCCGTCTAGACGTCTCCGTCTTCATTTCAAATATTAATATTCCGAGCTGTGAAAAGTTTTACTTTTCAAGTTCTCTAATTAGATCAATAAGTTAACGCGAATTAAAATAATATCAGATACGCAGGTAATAAGTATTATTATTATTCGCGATGCGCAGTTCTATTCTATCGAATCAAACCACAACAACACAAAAGTTTCAAGATTACAGAAAATTCGATTCGATTTTCAAAGGAGATAAATAAAGCCGTAGACGTCTATTTGTTACCTCATGTGTTATAAATTGAACTGCCAGACGTCAGATATCATTTTCAGTTTTCATCAGCTTTGTATTTTTTTGCAACGGGAAACATCTGGCGATAGTATTATAAGAAAAGCTTCAAAACAAATGAAGTTATTACGGAAAAAGTCGGCCGATTTCTTTTACCTTTTCCTAGCAACGTTTAACAGTGGCAGATTAGGAACGATCGGTCTTTAAACCCTTCTAAATGTTGTTATTGATGATCGGTCTTATAAAAAATCTTAGTTTCTTTTAGCCGCAATTATTCATCCGGTTAATTAGTGTAATAAAAGAAACTACCTATTGCGTTGTTTTTCATTTTGGTTTTTATCGAGTTTGGCGAGATGTCTGATTTCTGTTTATGTTTTTGAAATTCATCAAATCTACGTAAGTTAGTTACATAGGTACCTAGATCTTAAAAAAGTGTGTTGTCGTAAAAATAACAGAAACAGTTGAACGTATCTACTTTATTTATTATAGGTAGGTGTCCTTTAACGAATTTAACTATGTTTTTCAACGAACTAATTGTAAGTCTAATAATCAATATTTTCGTGTACAATTCTTTCGAAAATTTAAACGTCTACAACTTAATAAATTACGTTAGCTACTAATTGGGCCTGTATCCGTGTTTACACATTTTCTACTCGAATCGATCTCACGAGCAATTTCCCCTTAATCAAGCTTCTATCAATCTACTACCACAGATATTTGACAGAAGATCGCTTTTCCTTTTAATGTCGAAATTCAGACATCGCAGAGAAATTAGCTGGTCCGTTCGTTTACAATTCTTTAAAAAACATTTTTGAACAATAATGTATGGGTTTGTTCTTTATATTTCACTTCAGAAATGCTTGAAGTAAAGACAAGGAAAGGCCATAAACTTTCTATTCGAAGTGTAAAAGCGTTCTATGAATTTTTAAATCTGTTTTAGAATAACTAAAGAAAGTTTAAGTTATGTGCTCATAATTTATTTAGAACTAATTCTGTACTAACGAAACTGACATTATGGAAATTTAACAGCTGAAAGCTAATCTCCAGTTCTTAGTTTGATGTTTTCGACGAAGACTTTTTTGCAAAACTTTCTTAAGGTCTAAACGAATGGAAATTCAGTTTTAAAGAATATTTGTATAAAAGAATTTTCGATTGCCAAAATGTTTTTAATTCAAACGAGGCTAGTCGTAGTTTTTACAGAATTTAATGTCCGATTATGAAGAAAACTTTAAGAAAAAACAACAAAACGACACAAAACTTACTTGGTATTCTATTAATGGCTCTTAAGGGGCGCAGAACTCGTATAGTTCTGATCGCTGAAAGGTTCATATTTTCTACGTTCAGGCAGTACTCGACGGCACCCGCTAACACGATAAACAAATCCAATCTATTCCACGAATCTGCTAAATAAGCGCCCGTACCCCACACTCCCATCGCGATCATCTTGATGGTCATTTCCAGCGTGAAAAAAGCGAAAATGAAATCATCGAACACCTGAAACAAATTTTTATTTTTTGTCAGTAGATGTGTCGAAGCTAAATCGACGAAAACGTTAACAGCAATTTGCAACTCATTATGAACTACGATTATCCTAAACTAATGTAAGCGCCTTCCGTTGGAATTAATTTAAAATTAACTATAGATAAGACTTTAATTAAATTTTCTTTTGTCTCTGGTTTCTTTTGAAAGCCTAATTATCTTTTAAAAATGAAAGTTACACAAAAGACGTTGTTTTATTTAGTGAAAAGGGCGCTTTCGTTAAAAATAAAGCGAAATACCTGTAATATTTTACACCTATTGCTGTTGCAGTCGTCGTCCACGCAGGGTTGATACATTCCGAGCGTGACGCAGTTTAACAAAATAACTATCATCGAAATTCTCTCGAACCATGTAATCTTAGGTTAAGGAAATATCAAGTTTGGAATATATCGAGTTTGGAAATTGAAATGTTCTTAATAAAAATTACGCTTCAAATACTTTAAATTAGTAGCGCAGACATATCCGAACATTTCCACAATAAAACGTGGCAGATTTTGCGCAAATACAACAATGGGGTGAAAACAATGAGAGTATTTTCAACCCCCGTAACCAAAATAGCGTCAGTGAAGTGTGCTTAACTTGACCTACAACAGTCAGCAAGTTTGTATGATACGTCCTTGCCTGAAAACCGATGTGCATGTATATTACGAATGCATTCGGCGTTTCTTGTTTCTCCATTGTGTCGCCTTCGCGTTCGTGTCGTTATTAAATACAATTCGAGGGCTCGGTCCCTCGTAAATCAAATTTATGACGTTATTTATGGGTTTATAAGATTTCCCGATTAGTATTTCGGGGGATTCCTACGAAACCAATAGTTCTAGGTTATATAAATTATTTATAGTTTGTTATTAATTGAGCAAACATATCAATTTTGGCAAAATTTTGAAATTAAATCCAACCTCTCTGGCGACACGTCATCAATAAAAGGTTACTAGATGATGACGTTGTTTCACACAGTACTGTCATCTCGCACTTCGTATTTATACAGTTCTAATAAATTGTAGTCTTTCTTTATATCATCCAATATGTGTATGTAATATGTATCTAATCATCTATAGAATATGTTATTTTTCAAACTTTAAATCGAATTACAAGTAACATCTAGTGACTTTTTACTGATGACGTGCGTGAATTGTCAGGTCGCTTGGATACGATATAATAAAGTTATCAATATTTTAATTACCTACGTAATGTGAATCTAAACTAATTATGAAACAGTTAGTTAATTTATACAGGGTGGATCGTTATAACAAGTAGAATAAAATAAAAAAATTGAACAAATCCATAATTCAATAACAGATACGTTTATAGGCACTTATTGTTATATATTTAGCACCGTCTACTTTTTTTAAGATACGGTCCTGTATACTATACAATTATTTGAAATGTGAAACCTTGTGAAACAGCTTGGAGTATATTTTCAGTTATTTGAAGACACACTTAGGTAACTACTACTTTGTAGTACCTATGTTGCCAAAATTTGACAATTTTTAAGACGCAAAATACCCCCTTTCCACTCTTGTTTCCTGTTCGATTCTTGCATTATTTGATTTTTTGTTTTAAACAGATAATTTTAAAAACGAAAAAAACTTACATAAGCTTGTTCGGTTGTACGGCTGTACGACGAGACCCTTATCATTCTGTTTATCTGTTGCGACAGTCTCTTATCTGTATCTGTTTAAGCATTCTATTTACATTGTTTTAATCGAAAACTGAAATTTGTTATAAACAGCGTAAGTTAAATAAAAACAAATTATCGTGTAGTTATTCCTACGCGGCCGTGGTAACTAAACTACCGTGACAGATCTAATTAGGTTTACGCGAGGGATTAGATCCGAGCCCGAAAGCCATAATTGTGTTTTTGGAGAACATAAAGGTCACTAGTGACTTCATTTTCATGTTACAGAAACTTGAATAATTGCAACCTCGAGTGATATTTCAAATACGTTGAAATATAAAATCAAATTCATTTAATTAGTTTGTATTTAAATAGGTACCTACATTGGTCGTCACGAAATTGAACAGGCAGAACAAAAATACAATATAATACTTCTTCAAAATACAATCAAAATATTTAATGATGCGGAATTAATGCGTAATATTCGTGCATACATTTGCCAACATTGAAGGCGGTATCGCACGCATCAGTTCCGTTGACTTTTTGACATTTATCTATAATTTCTGCAGCTTTCGCCGCGTTTACTCCGGGAGGAATTTCCTTTTTGAGGTTGGACAAATCTACAACACCCGCTGCACTAATTTCCTTTTTTTTCGTCATTAAACATTTGAAAAAGCATTTTAAATTTTGATCGTTGATAAAAACGCCATTATGAAAAGCATCGTTTACCAGATTTGGTTGTACCTTGGTTTCGTTAATGCAGATCTCTGTAAGACCGTGGCCATTTCTGTGTCCCGTAGAGTTGTGCTACAAATATACGCATATGCATAGGTTTCGAAAGAAGCAATTAAAGACACACACACATTATACTTACATTTTGAATCGAGTGAACTAAAAAGGTTAAAAATAAAACAATCATCAACGTTTTCATTCTGGAGGACTGTGTCGTATACAACTGACAGTTTCAATAATGTTTACCAAATTTATATAGCTACACAGAAGTTTTAACCTATTTATAAGCATAATAGTACAAGCATAACAGTTCGACAACAGAATTCTTCTTGCGTACAAACAATTACAAGCGCATAAAAAATTCTTACATCAGAATTGTTTATGAGCAATTTAACTTCCATTTGATTGTAATTTACGTAACGTAAATTCCCTTACGATAGTTTGTAAGCATTACTATTGCACCTACTCATTTTCCACCGCGGATCGAACACAGAATTACAATTTGGATAATATTTCTGGTAGTTTACACATTTATATTTCATTACATTTCCAAAGTACCTATTCTTTATGAAAGGAAATTGAACATACTAAAGAAAAAGAGTTCAATCATAAGGGAAATTAGTATTTACATCTTAAAATAAGTTATTTTATTTATATCAGCTTAGGCGACTTGTTATTAGCGGATCGGACATTTTGATATCAACGTCATCAGAAATTCATAAAATTTTTAAGATAGACATAGATTTTTACGCGTAAGATACCCGTAAAGATATCGAACTACATTATTTAAAATAATCTGTTCCCACTCAAAAAATTTTGCCGCATCGCAGAAAACTCGCAATTATTCCCATTACCGTGGAATTATCCATAAACAGTAAGTAATCGTAATTTATAATAAATCGATAAAATTCAAAACTTTAATTTATTATAGGTTTAAAATAATAATTTAGGTAATATTTATAATAAGCAGTAGGTAGGTAGGTAGGTAGGTACTTGTTCGAAATTAGAAAAATTAAAGTCCGAAGAAACGCTGGTACGACTAGCTTTTAATAGTTCGAGTGTAGACAAGCGCGATCGCGCTGCCGTTTGTTGGAATAATTTTTGCAATACATTGTGGGTCGTCCTGTTTGCGGCAATCGTAATTTTTAGTTAATTTAATAAGTTTCAAAAAATATTTTTAGGTAGATTTTAAATAAATTTAATCTTAATATTAAAAATATTAAATTATTATACGTAAACATTTTAATGCACTAGTCGCTAAAATATAATGATTGCGCCATTACCTTCACGTCTCAAACCATAAACGACTATTTTACGATTTTATTATACATAATACACACCTTATATCCATTCGATCGCGACCTGACGACCATGTCATCGGTAAAAAGTTACTAGATTATTTATTTGTAATTCGGTTTAAAGTTTGGAAAGTGATATGATCTCTATATTATTTACATGTGTACATATTAGATGGTATAAAGAAAGACTACAATTTATTAGAACTATAAAAATACGAGCTACGTAGTAACAGCACTGTGTGAAACGTCATCATCTAGTAACCTTTAATTGATGACGTGCGCCAGGCCACTTTGATAGGTCATATTGTTCTATAAAAATTTTAAATAATTAAATATAATCAATAAACGTTGACGTGTGCGAAACATTTGAATAAAATGTGTTCAGATTTAAAATATTTCTAATTAGTCGGTAACCGTTCAGGTTCAATACCTATACTTTGCTGATTAACTAGCCTTCGCAAGTTTTAATTGAATAGTTACAAAACGAATAGTAACTTGTAAATTTGATGATGCCGACAGCTTTGTAAATCGTTGAATTAAATAATTTTCTTTTAAAAGAGCTACATTTTAATGCGAATGGTTATTCAAAGGTCCATTCAACTTAATTTTAATGAAATTATACCTACCTAAGTATCTACTAACATAAGTTATAAAACGTTGATATTTTCTGAAAATTATAAATATGTAATTTATTGTTGGTTGAATTTCAAATTTCGGTGAATGGTAGTTTATTAGATAATTAGAATTTAACAATAAATCGATTCATTAATTTATTACAGGATTATTTTTAATCCAGCATCAATTTGTTTTTCTCCAGGTTTATTTGTTAATAATAATAAAATAATAGATCTAGGTAAAGAAGCCTTCTCCATATAAATGTTGTGGCGCTTAAAAAAATCCCATGTAGGTGGGTGTCCATTATGTTTCACCTTTTAATATATATTTTTTTAGTTTTACCTAATTGTATCTATAACTAAACTGTTAAATACATTGTAGTTATGTCCTGACTTTCTATTGCAATGTAAAGTCAAAATGAATAAGCAGGTGTACGAAAGAAAACTTGTAAAATGGAGGATATATATATATATATATATATATATATATATATATATATATATATATATATATATATATATATATATATATATATATATATATATATATATATATATATATATATATATATATATATATATATATATATATATATATATATATATATATATATATATAATTTAAGATAGACATAGATTTTTACGCGTAAGATACCCGTAAAGATATCGAACTACATTATTTAAAATAATCTGTTCCCACTGAAAAAATTTTGCCGCATCGCAGAAAACTCGCAATTATTCCCGTTACCGTGGAATTATCCATAAACAGTAAGTAATCGTAATTTATAATACGAGGCGCGTTTTTTAAGTAAGTACCGTTTTGGAATTAAAAAAAAACGTGCAAAGATATCGCAATAATTTTATTTTTACATGAAAGCCTGTACCTTAATCTACTTTTCTACATAATTTCCGTGAATATTGAGGCACTTGTCATAACGTGGCACCAGTTTTTGAATACCCTCCTCATAAAATTCTGCCGCCTGACTTGTTAACCACTGTATCACAAATGTTTTGACTTCGTTATCGTCTTGAAGATGCTGACCACCCAGGTGTTTCTTCAAGTGCAGGAACAAATGGTAGTCGCTGGGCGCCAGATCAGGGCTGTATGGAGGATGATCTAGAGTTTCCCATTTAAAAGATTTGATGAGATCTTTGGTCCGATCATGTGCACAGTTTTTGGGACAGAAAAGGAGTATTGCTAGTGGAGTTTCTGCCTCGTAATGAGACAATCAATGCAGCGTCTTATTGTGAGACATTGAACAATTTGCGTCGTGCAATCCAGAACAAAAGACGTGGCAAGTTGAGTAAGGGTATCGTTTTGCTGCATGACAATGCCCGTCCACATGTGGCTAATCGGACCAAAGATCTCATCAAATCTTTTAAATGGGAAACTCTAGATCATCCTCCATACAGCCCTGATCTGGCGCCCAGCGACTACCATTTGTTCCTGCACTTGAAGAAACACCTGGGTGGTCAGCATCTTCAAGACGATAACGAAGTCAAAACATTTGTGATACAGTGGTTAACAAGTCAGGCGGCAGAATTTTATGAGGAGGGTATTCAAAAACTGGTGCCACGTTATGACAAGTGCCTCAATATTCACGGAAATTATGTAGAAAAGTAGATTAAGGTACAGGCTTTCATGTAAAAATAAAATTATTGCGATATCTTTGCACGTCTTTTTTTAATTCCAAAACGGTACTTACTTAAAAAACGCGCCTCGTAAATCGATAAAATTCAAAACTTTAATTTATTATAGGTTTAAAATAATAATTTAGGTAATATTTATAATAAACAGTAGGTAGGTAGGTAGGTACTTGTTCGAAATGAGAAAAATTAAAGTCCGAAGAAACGCTGGTACGACTAGCTTTTAATAGTTCGAGTGTAGACGAGCGCGATCGCGCTGCCGTTTGTTGGAATAATTTTTGCAATACATTGTGGGTCGTCCTGTTTGCGGCAATCGTCATTTTTAGTTAATTTAATAAGTTTCAAAAAATATTTTTAGGTAGATTTTAAATAAATTTAATCTTAATATTAAAAATATTAAATTATTATACGTAAACATTTTAATGCACTAGTCGCTAAAATATAATGATTGCGCCATTACCTTCACGTCTCAAACCATAAACGACTATTTAACGATTTTATTATACATAATACACACCTTATATCCATTCGATCGCGACCTGCGACTCATGTCATCGGTAAAAAGTTACTAGATTATTTATTTGTAATTCGGTTTAAAGTTTGGAAAGTGATATGTTCTCTATATTATTTACATGTGCACATATTAGATGGTATAAAGAAAGACTACAATTTATTAGAACTATAAAAATACGAGCTACGTGGTAACAGCACTGTGTGAAACGTCATCATCTAGTAACCTTTAATTGATGACGTGCGCCAGGCCACTTTGATAGGTCATATTGTTCTATAAAAATTTTAAATAATTAAATATAATCAATAAACGTTGACACGTGTGCGAAACATTTGAATAAAATGTGTTCAGATTTAAAATATTTCTAATTAGTCGGTAACCGTTCAGGTTCAATACCTATACTTTGCTGATTAACTAGCCTTCGCAAGTTTTAATTGAATAGTTACAAAACGAATAGTAACTTGTAAATTTGATGATGCCGACAGCTTTGTAAATCGTTGAATTAAATAATTTTCTTTTAAAAGAGCTACATTTTAATGCGAATGGTTATTCAAAGGTCCATTCAACTTAATTTTAATGAAATTATACCTACCTAAGTATCTACTAACATAAGTTATAAAACTTTGATATTTTCTGAAAATTATAAATATGTAATTTATTGTTGGTTGAATTTCAAATTTCGGTGAATGGTAGTTTATTAGATAATTAGAATTTAACAATAAATCGATTCATTAATTTATTACAGGATTATTTTTAATCCAGCATCAATTTGTTTTTCTCCAGGTTTATTTGTTAATAATAATAAAATAATATATCTAGGTAAAGAAGCCTTCTCCATATAAATGTTGTGGCGCTTAAAAAAATCCCATGTAGGTGGGTGTCCATTATGTTTCACCTTTTAATATATATTTTTTTACTTTTACCTAATTGTTATCATTATCTTGTCAATTTATTAGTCAGATTCCTTACTTTTACAATTATAAGAAACTGTGTAAAAAATACAAAATATGCAAACGGTACCCGTATCTATAACTAAACTGTTAAATACATTGTAGTTATGTCCTGACTTTCTATTGCAATGTAAAGTCAAAATGAATAAGCAGGTGTACGAAAGAAAACTTGTAAAGTGGAGGAATATATATATATATACAGGGTTAGTTAAAAGTATGGAGACGGCGATTTATTGTCGTTAATATTCATTTTAGGAAATTATGTTCAATACAAAAGTTTGTTATGAAATTATTATCTACATTTGAGAATACTTGAATTTTTTTTTTCCTCAATTGTTTTTAAGTTACGACGTCATCGATATTTTTTTGAAATGACAACCTATATTTCTGATTATTGATTTCGATAGTACATTCTATTCTCTTTTCAAAGGTATACAATTTTCAATATGTTACATTTGAAAAACATTGAGAAAAAGTGCCTTAAAGTTCAAATATTAAAGATCCATTAAATTAGCAGAATTAATTAACACGGTAACTAGACTCATTTATTTGCAATAAACTTATCAGTCACAATCTTATCATTAAAAACAAATTAATAACTAACTACATTAAAGTAAGTGTTCAAATTGTTGTCCATTTCTAATTTGACAATGACCTAATTTAATTTAATGGATCTTTAATATTTGAACTTTAAGGTAGTTTTTCTCAATTTTTTTCAAATGTAACATATTGAAAATTGTATACCGTTGAAAAGAGAATAGAATGTACTATCGAAATCAATAATCAGAAATATAGGTTGTCATTTCAAAAAAATATCGATGACGTCGTAACTTAAAAACAATTGAGGAAAAAAAAAATTCAAGTATTCTCAAATGTAGATAATAATTTCATAACAAACTTTTGTATTGAACATAATTTCCTAAAATGAATATTAAGGACAATAAATCGCCGTCTCCATACTTTTAACTAACCCTGTATATATATATATATATATATATATATATATATATAAAACTTTTTAATCTGTTTTTAATTTTTTAAAAAACTGTAGAGACATAAACAATAAAAGATGTAAAAATAATGCAACAATACTATTTATTATATTTATATTAATAAGGAGTTCCATTAATAAATTATTAATCAAAGAAATGGAGTTGTTTCATTGGTTCATAATTGTTGTACAAACATAAGGCGATTTCAAAAGCTGTAGAACATAAATCAGGACCTCTAACTTTTTCGCATTTATCTA
Organism: Rhagophthalmus giganteus; assembly: GCA_036326145.1. Taxonomy (NCBI): domain Eukaryota; kingdom Metazoa; phylum Arthropoda; class Insecta; order Coleoptera; family Rhagophthalmidae; genus Rhagophthalmus; species Rhagophthalmus giganteus. Next base: position 4,387,385 of record JARFJA010000056.1, on the reverse strand, counting down.
TAGCTGCAATACCATCTTCGTGATTCATGCTATCGGGAATATTATCTTTTGCGGATTGTAAGTTAACATCGCCGGCGGGTGTCATTTGATTCATTTTTAACATACAACATTTAAAATAACACCTCGTTTCGTTAGTGCTGACATAATCGGGAGCGTAATAACCCCTTAATTGTTCTTTTTTCAAATTAGTTTCCTCTAAGCAGGCGTTTATAGCTTTTCCAATTTTCTCAATATTCTGAAAAGTAAAATTTATGTCTAGTACCTACTTACTATTTAAAAAGAATGAAATATGGGAAAATACCTGTTGCATTGTAATTACAATACATGATAAAATAATAATACAAAAACTTGCACTCTTCATGTTGATTTAAATGTGTGTGGTCGAAAGCGATAGAAATCTGATTTCAATTTGTTGGTCGCCAAATTTTATACATGTACGATTTAGCAAAAAATAGAAATTAACACACAAAGATAATTGCTCTATTTTACCGAAGGGAAATGCTCTGTACAATTTTAAGGAAAAATCATTGTTGCGTTAAATATTCCGCATTGTAACGTAATTTTGATAATTCCATTACCTATTTACTGTTTAGCATTGCATAGATAGTTACATAATAACTTAAAAATTATACCTCCTAATAATTCCATTTTCAAATTATGTAAACGTGTTAATTTAGGTTGGAACGCTTAAATATTATGTATATACAGGGTGACCCAACGGTAGACGTTAAAAATAAACAAAAATTAAATAGAGAACATCAATACCTATCAGAAAAACCCCCATGTATGTCAACCGAATATTTATCGTTTTCGAGATATTGACGTTTGTCGGAATTTTGCTTCATTGCCAACCCGAGGCCATTAATTAGTTGTTACGTTTTGTTTCTTTGCAGTATTGTAATGAAATCATATTCATGGGTATGTGAGTAATTGGTTAACATCAAATTAGACCGGTAATTGTATTAAAAGTTTACATACAGAAAAGTTCGGACAATATTAAACCTTACCCCTACAGTTTGAAACGCCACTGAATGAACAATAGAAATTATTTGTATACAAACATTTTTAACCGTTTCAAAAATATTTCAAAAAACTTATTCTCGAGAGTTTAATTGCATTCGGAGAGTCGTAAATCTTTTTGAAAACATTTTGCGACCTACGTTTAGAGATTTTATGGTACTTATGGTTTCTTAAAAATCATATCTTTTTAGGTTTATATAGTCTAAAACAGAAGCACAGAAGCTCGTGTCAAGCATTTTTTGCGTGGGGATACCGACTTAAAATCTTTAGTTTATTTCACTCCAATTCACAATTTAGAGCACTTACAGGAACGTGTAGAAAATGCATGTCAAAGTATTAGATTGAAACCCGGAATTTTTCAAAAGGTGGGCAATTTATTTACAAGAAATGGCTTTCTTTCAACCTTAACTTAACCCTATGTACACAGATAATTATTTATTTAAAGTTGTGCACACAGGATAATTGTCTGCGTACACGGGGTTAGGTTATGGTTGAAAGAAAGGTTAATCTCGTACGTTTTTATGCATAATAACCATTAAGAAAATAATAATTGTTTTGTAGATCAATTGTTGTGTAGATGAATTGCTGTGTCTACAGCAATTCATAGGTAATTCTAGGTATATTCGTCTGAATATACCTAGATCTCTGCGAAACAGTTAGTTTTTGGAATATTTGGAGATAATTTTTTAAAACCCTATATAACAGAACCATAATTATCACTTCTTATGTTGTATTATATAAGAACGTTATAGTAAACGTTTAATACATTTTAGCGTTTATCATAAACAAAATTACCACAGTCAATTACAAGGTTAGAAATAAAAACTAGAACAGACTTTGCTTTGATTTAGTTACATAAGAAACATAGCATAGGGTGCAAACGTAATGATCTCTCCTGACGAGGTCGATAGACGCAGAAAGAATGATTATTTAAATTAAACGGAAACGAAACAGAACAGCAAAATGTTGTTTTGAAAAAACAAAACAATCTACACAAATGTACAAAAAATTTCAAAAAAGTCTGCATCACTTTTTTATTCTACTTAGGCCCGAGATTATAAAGGACAAATAACGAATTTACTTATGAGATTGTTAAATAAGTAAATTTACTTCATAGATTTGGGGATTATAACGAACGAATAAATTTACTATTGAAGTAAATCTATCAACTAATTTAACCTGTAGATTTTGTTCGAATAGTTTTTTACTTTGAAAGTAAATTGACATATATGGGTATTTATACGTAATCTTTATAGTCTATCATGTTTAAATGAACGTGTAAAACGCAACATGCCACAATTATTCGTATTGATTTCATAGATTTAACCCATAGGTAAACTTTTATGTAATAAAATGTTAAAAATTTAAATTGTAGTTTTTATTTGCGAGTGATGGGTCTTCTGCAGAATTTACAAATATAATATCTAAAATCAAATGGAAAACAGCAATAACAAAAGCAAAAAAACAGCAATATTGTAATACAGTGTATTTAATACACATTTGGTGGTGATTTTCATCTGTACATATCTACATACGTTTCTAATACACAAATTGGCAAATTTTCTTTATTTTCGAGTTTGGTATAAGCAGTTATTAATAATAAATAGATTTAAGAAGTGAAACAGTGGAATCATACTCAATATCTAATAATATTATTATGTTCTATTTTCAGCTTCGGTGTAATTTTTTCTTCTGCATCGTTTTTTTTAACAAAAATTACGTAATACAAATATATACATAAATATAACACTACCGACAGTTTTATAACAATTTCGAAACTTTCAGAATACAATCTGACAAAATTTTAGTTCGAATAAACCAAAAATTTTTGACTACCATCTATTATGAACAGTTATAAAGAAAATAAATAAGTAAATCGCCAGTTAATTATTTACTTAGCAACTTTCTTTATTATTATTTCTCGGGTCTAAGTAGGTTTTTTGTTATCTTTATTTTGTAACGTAATAATAAGAACAAAACAATATGAGGTTAAAACATCGATCCGAGGTTTTCACGGAAACATTTCCGCAAAAGGAAAGCCGTATCACAAGTATCTACTCCTTTAATGGTTTTGCATTTATTAATTACTTCAGTAGCTTTATCTTGATCCGCATACGGATGAGTTTTGTTCTTCCAATTGTCGATGTCTAATTCACCCGCAGCGGTCATAAATCCAAATTTTACAAATAAGCATTTTACAAAACATTTATAGGCGTTATCCATGGGGAATTCGTCACGATAGAAATCCTTCAAAATTTTAGCTTCGTCGACTTGTGTTTCGTTCACGCATTGTTTCATAGTGATTTTGAATTTTTTCATATACGAACGGTAATTACTAGTGGCCTTAATTGATAAGATTTCATTAGTAAACAAATACATAAGAATTAACAAATTCGGACAACTTACTTGTCCATAAATTAAAGTCGCCGCCAAGCTTAAGATTAATAAAACTACCGTATTCTTCATGTTGAACGCGTCTTGATACGACCTTTAAAAATTGCGTCGCCTTTTATACTAACGTGATTAATATTTTAGTGACGTAAATCGAATTATTTCTATAGTTTTTTTTTAATATTATACTAAAATGTTGTTTATTATAGTTTATAATCAACTTTTTTGAAGGTAAAGCGGAACTAAACGTCGAAAGAAAACATTTTAGCACAAATTACACGAATTATAAAAATTGCCTAAATTTTGTATTATTGCAATTTAAATAATTTTGTTCAAAATTGTAAATGTGTAATATCTAAAATGTGTAAAATTTGTTTATTATTGGAAAAATCATAAAAACAAGCGTCACATTTAAGATTATATGATCATCAAAAAACACAAAAAATTAAAATGACACTTTTCAGTTAATTTTAAACCTTTGATACTTGGAACAAATAATTATATTTCATTAACAGTTTTGAATAGTAGCTGAAAAAACAAAAGGATGATATTAATAAACCTTAATAAAATATAAAATTAAAACAAAAATTAGCCACAAAGCTAAATATGTACAATATGGAAGTCACGAAACGATTAAGTACTGCATTTCACAATCACATTAGAGATTTTATGGTACTTATGGTTTCTTAAAAATCATATCTTTTTAGGTTTATATAGTCTAAAACAGAAGCACAGAAGCTCGTGTCAAGCATTTTTTGCGTGGGGATACCGACTTAAAATCTTTAGTTTATTTCACTCCAATTCACAATTTAGAGCACTTACAGGAACGTGTAGAAAATGCATGTCAAAGTATTAGATTGAAACCCGGAATTTTTCAAAAGGTGGGCAATTTATTTACAAGAAATGGCTGAAGTTTGGCTAGGAATGGATGGGGGGGCATGTTGAACACTTCTTGTAACTATTCTCTATTTTAAGATAATATATTAAATACTTTATTGAAACTGGTCTTTTTTTTATTGATGCGGTGTACTACACTTTATCCAAACTTTTACCTGGAAGGTTACTAGATGATGACGTTTCACACAGGTGCTGTCACCTCGTACTTCGTATTTTAACAGTTCTAATAAATTGTAGTCTTTCTTTATGCCATTTAATATGTGCGCAGGTAAATCATCTATAGAATGTGTCTCTTTCCAGACTTTAAATTGAATTACAAATAAACAATCTAGTAACTTTTTTTTGATGACGTAAATTGCATATAGGTTTAGATAGGCCATATCTGGTAAAAAAGTGGTGTCGCGTACCGAGTCGTATGGGATAGGCAACTCAAAAACCACTAAGAATTCAATCCCTTATTTTATAAAGACGGAGTTAAACGACCTTAACACTGGTACTTACATTACAAATTAATTTCGACTCGTTTTTATAACTAGATATTATTTGCTAAACTAGGGGAAGATTAATAAGATAATTTCGAAATTATTTTTAATCAATCTGACAAAATTTTGTAATGTTGAATAAACCAAAAATTGTAAATTAGATACCTTATTATGAAATGTATTCGATAAAGATAAATTATTAATTAATTAAATCGCCTAGTTTTATTATTTTATTTTGGTAAAACTTTAAGGACGATGAAACTTTTACCCTTTATGTTTAACTTTCCTTTTGCAGGTTAAAGAGGTTATTATTGTTATCGTTATTTGTTAAGTAATAATAAGTTAAAAAATCAATATTAGTTAAAATTATCTTTCGAGGTTTATCACGATGAAAAACATTTCCGAAAGGAAACCGATACAATTATTTACTCCTTTAATGGTTGGTATGACATTTATCTAATTACTTATGTATTTTTAATGATACCTGCTACGGTTATAATTTTTTCTTCCAACTTGTATTCAATTCACCCGCAAGTTTCGGTCAAAATTTATTTTATATTATTAGTAAAACTAAAGCTATTTTACTACATAACTACTTATAATCAAACCGGCACCGTTATCCTTGCGGGAATTGCCCACGTATAAAGGAAATCTTCAGAAATTAATTACCTTATGTAAACATGGAACCTCAATGTGAATTTTTCGTTCAAACGATTCGTCTTAAAAAATAAGCATTTTACATCATTATGCCAAACTGTTAATGAATAGAAGGAATTATAAGGGCTTAATAAAATTTCATTAGTTAAACTAATACTTAGGAATTTAAAAATTGAATTTTTCAGAAAACGATAAATTCTGAATCTACAAGTTAAGACTTTACTTTTAATAGGTTTACTACCTAATTGATTTCACAATATCGATATTGTAAGTTGTTTGTAATGACGTACGGTTAATAATAAAATAAATCATATCCATTAAATATAAAATATTTTGGTAATTTTTAGTTAGGTAAGTAAATAGATTGTAAGTGTAAAACTAAATAAGTGAAACGATCATACAAATTTGTGAAACATTTGTAAAACTAACACTTATTATACTTATTATAGTTTATAATCAACTTTTTTGAAGGTAAAGCGGAACTAAACGTCGAAAGAAAACATTTTAGCACAAATTACACGAATTATAAAAACTGCTTAAATTTTGTATTATTGCAATTTAAATAATTTTGTTCAAAATTGTAAACGTGTAATATCTAAAATGTGTAAAATTTGTTTATTATTAGAAAAATCATAAAAACAAGCGTCACATTTAAGATTATATGATCATCAAAAAACACAAAAAATTAAAATTACACTTTTCAGTTGATTTTAAACCTTAGATACTTGGAACAAATAATTATATTTCATTAACAGTTTTGAATGGTAGCTGAAAAAACAAAAGGATGATATTAATAAAATATAAAATTAAAACAAAAATTAGCCACAAAGCTAAATATGTATAATATGGAAGTCACGAAACGATTAAGTACTGCATTTCACAATCACATTATCTATGAACGTGCGTAAAAAGTGCACTCATAATTATTGTATTAGTTGTAGGTTTTAGTAATTGAAGTTTAATATGAAAGAGAATTTCTTTATTTGGTCATTCACGATTGCATATTAATAACAACATTTATTTATCTCCGTGTTGCCCATGAGTATGACCAGAGCTGTCTATAACAATTATTAAAATACGAAGTGTAAAATATTAAAATTGTCTTAATTGTTCGTAATTAATAATTTCGGCCGTTTTAAATGTTCCTAATAATGGTACTAAATATAATAATGACGTGTCGTCCTGAAAACGTCTAATCAACTAGAAATTAAGTTCCAAAAAGTTAAAAAATCGTAAACGTTTCAGTATAATCAAATCTTTTTACTTTTTGCCACAACAATAAAGATGTTTTAGACAGTTAAATAATAATAATTGAAAGTAGTAATATTTTTCATTTTTATGATATAACACCTTCGAGCTTTTATTTAATATATTTATATACAGATCGTTTTAACAAGCCCTTTATCTAATTGCAAGATAAATAAAAAAATTCACGTGCCGCATATAATTATCTATTATGTATTAGATACTAATTCTATTATTTATACCCTCTCATGCATAATTGTTTTATAAAATAATTGAAAACTGTTCACTAAAAAATGTTTTTGTAATGTATTTGATAAAATTTATTTTGATAACATTTTAAAAATTATTATAATGCCGAAATGATAATTTCGAGTTAACTTCACACGGTATTACAGGATTTCCATAGATTTAAATAGTCCATGTGCACTTCAAATACGTAATTTAATGAAACAATTCCATTTTGATGCATTAAGTGACCCGTTCACTACAGTGGACACGATGCACGAGAGGATAAACTGCACTAACTATCGACAAATTTACGTAAAAAAATTAATAAGCCAAATTATTAAATGTGCTACCCCTTTAAGTCTCCCAATTAAATTATTTAAATTATTTTTATATGTACAAGCTACAAGTTAACGCTTTTATTAATGAAAGTGTGGAATGTTAATAACGTATAGGTAGGTATGTACACTTTGGCTCATACAACAGTCTCCATCGCCGGAAGTGCGACTTACATCACAAACGTTAATTGCGAATATTATTCTTTTTTTAGTAACTTTAATTTCATCATATATATCCACTATTTTTTAGATGCAATACGATATAAAAATTTAGTGTTTTTTTTAGTGCTTAGTAGACTTTTGTTTTGAACGGTTGTCTCTGTCTAAGTAAATAACTCAGTTCCAATGTAAATTATATTTCTATATAATTTCTATTGTTTTTGAAACTAATTGTTTTATAATGCAAATTAAGCATTACTTTTCCCAATATCGAAGGTAAATAACCATAATGTTGTGACATATTTATTTACTCCACGTTTTCTACAAAATGATCGGTTCCCTAATTTTCATCATAGTAGGGGACTGACACATCATACACATGGAACTGATTCGATTATACTCATAAAATGATTTAGACAGCAAGAAAAAGAAAATGATTCCTCTGTCTCTAACATCGACGAACCTATTAAAAGTAGCTATAAACAATGTTTTTAAATAAATCGTAATAAACATAATAAAAGGAAAACGTAAAATATTTATTACGAATGTAGAACTTCAGCCAATGTTTTGGAAAAATGTTAATTTGGTACAACTTTTGTTTTCATGTAAGTAAGTTATGTTAAATATTACTTTTGAAGTTGTTTGTCACGATGAGTATTTTTAATATAATTTAGAATTCGTTTGTTTTCGAATAAATGTTGTTACTTTTAGGGCCGGTCTTTTCATCTTCCAATAAATTTACTTGACAAATTTTTACCATAGAAGCAATTGTTTAAACAAACGTTTCTATAGTAAATATGTGTCAAATAAATTAAATGGAAGATGAAAAGGTCGGCCCTAAAGGTAGCTTCTCTCAAAATTTTGTGTTACTAACAATAAGTAGCAATTAAGGAAGTTATACTGGAGACTGCTTATTTTTAAGTACAAATCAAGTAACAAGACTGATGAATACTTAGTTTACGTAGCTGTAATTTGTAATATCCTTAATGTTTAGCACCTATTATTATGAGGACGATTTTTTCATCTCCCAATAAATTTACTTGACAAATTTTTACCATGGAAACAGTTGTTTGAATAAACGTTTCTATGGTAAATATGTGTCAATTAAATTAAATGGAAGATGAAAAGATCGGCCCTGAATGTCAAATCAGTACTTATAGGTATTGTTCAAAGAAAAATAGTGTTTTAATGTTAAAATAACGATAATTAATAGTGATTTCATGTATAAATAAACGTTAAATCCTATAATTTTTATTATTAATCAGTCCCCTGAAGTGCATTTTCACAAAATGTTAAATAACTCGTATAATATTTGTTGGCCCTATTAGCACATCATATCTAATAGTCAACAACGTCGACAAACGTATCGTCGTTCGATTTCAAATCCATAAATCGATGAGACATATTTCTCCCTTTTACGTCGCCCTATTTTTTTTTGGAAGTACCTACTCTAATACAAATCACAGAACTTGATACTACAAGTAGCAACTCTTAATTAAAATAAAAGAGAAACTCTTGTTTTTAGCATAAAAATGTTAGGAAACGTTTTCTTAGAAACATTTAATAATTTAAAAACTACAGAGTAAACCACATTTCAGCACTTCAACGAGCATAAAAATAATTTATAATACACAACCTAAATATAGCGAAACTTCACGTTATTATCATAACTTTCATCAAAGTAAATTCCATACTATTGGCTTTTAAAACGAAAAAGTTTAGTTCTGTCGGGACAAATCTCTTACGGGCAACCCATAACTCCAAGCCAAAATTTGAATAATGACGAAGTTTGAAGGGTAGGTACTCGTGAAGCAGCGCTACGCTATATGTTCTTGAGAGTCAATTTGCAAATACACGACCTCGGCTCTTTCATAAATAAAAATGTGTTGTTGCTCTATGAAAAATTCTGCGTTGACGTTGTCATTAAAATTATAAATTTAAATATGAAGTAGGTACACTTACTTCTTCAAAAGACAGTAAATAAAAATAAAGGATGTGCTATTGTTCGGGATCTAATTAAAACATACCGCATGAGGTAGATCCTATTGTTAGTTTTACATTAAATTAGCTTACGACTTCTTTATATTGCCAGGATTACCAGAATAACCTAATTTTTTTTTATTTCCACAATAAATAATTTTAGTGAAAACGCAGAAAAATAATAAAACAAAATAGTTTTTACAATGATTTGTTTTATATATAAAACAATTCATATATCAATATATATTAATTATATATCGATATATATTATTATATTATATTATATTATCGATATATATCAATTATGTTGAAAAAATACAGAGTGCGGGGATGTTCTGAAATTAATGTCTATATAAGTAACTAAATAAGGTATTAAACAAGCTGAAGCGATGATTAAAAATGATCGAATAGCGTTTATTTTTTAAAATAAATAACTACTAATCTGTTTAATTTTTTATTCGCTAATCAGAACAATTCGAACACCAACTAAGAATTTGTACAGTTCGCATTATTTATACTTTGATCAATGACCGAAAAATCTACGAAAAGGTTTAAAATTTGCACCGGAGGCCACTTCAAGTTGTTGAAATATTCCCGAGGGAGTATTTGGCGTCAGAATTTCTAGAAAAAGTTTCCGTTTATCTGTATGTTTTCCTTTCTTTAATATCGGTCGTTCCGCCAAATAGTTATAGTGTATCCATTTGAAAGGAAATAAACTTAATATATCACTCTCGTTTACATCGCGTACTACGGTTTGACCAAAAATCATTAAGTAGGTATTTCTTAGTAGAAAACTATTTCTTACGTGAGTAAATTGTTAAAGGGAGAGCTTCTTATAAATATTAAATAAAAAGTGTAGCCCGAGATGTCAAGAAACCAATACCCCCTTTACCCATTTTCAATTCTTAATATCGTTTGTTCAAGTATTAAAAGTAACATGATCGCTTAAATACATAATAATAAAATCGTCACTTTTATATCTTGTATCTATACTAAAATTTGATTGATGTGTCATTTTGAAACATTGTCTCTTTGGTTGCTGGGACAATTGTTTTATTACGGTTCATCTGAGCGACGTGACGTCTTGTTCAACTGCATAAACATTTCATCAATCACGATTTTGATCATGGCAGGCAGGTACCACCTTAAAAATCCCTTTATTCCTACTACCGTGAAAAAATGAGCGTGGTCAATATTTTACTCGAAAAAATAAATGTAAAGTAAACTAAAATATTTCTCCGTGATATGTAGATATTGTAACAATGATTTTCAGATATTCGCAGGACTTTACGCTTAAAACGGATAAATTGGGATCCACTTATAGCAAACATGATTACTTTTAATGAAAAATATTGACTAGGATTCATTCGTGGGAATTTCTATAAATCTTATTTTTCCAAAGACTTGAACAAATATATAATTTCAAAAACTTAATCACGTACATAACTGTCGTCAAGTTAAACGAAGTTCTTAATTAAAAAAGCAACGTTTATTGTGGCTGTTCTAATAAATTATAAAAATGTACTTCGGCCAATTTCCTTAACGTAACAGTGATAGATTAGACAGGAACGCAAAATATTTTCGACGCTTTATCTTACTTTTCATTTCTTTGTAGACAGCGACAAGGAGTTGCGTAGAAAGAAAGAAAAATAGAGGCAAAGTGAATATCAAAAATTGATTGAAAGGTTGTCAGACACATTCGTGTTTTTGTTGAAGGAAATCAGGGAGGGCCGGCCAAATACGTTTATTTAGTTAAAAATTCCAAATCGTTTTCCTTTCAACGAAATGTAGGTAAATAAATATGGAATGCGGTTATTTTACTTTTGTGCCTTTGAAAAGCTCCCGGAGAGTTTGTTTTATATACGTACTACTACCTACCTACCTACTGATGTAAAATGTTTATTTAAGTAATATAAATCCACTTTTATTCACATTATGCATCTTGTTTAAATGTATTTTTTCCGAAAAGCTTTACGGGTGTTACATTTTTAAGTCGTCGCGTAGCGTCGCCGTAACTGGAACGTGCAGTAATGATTGTTCAAATAAATCGTTTTGATTTAATTACAACAAATTTTTTAATTAGAGAATTTTCATAGAAAATATAGCGATTACAAGCTGTCCGATGACGGGACCCAGAGGTGCCACTTTGGATTTTCTCCGAGCTCGACTCCTAGATGACGAAAATGTAGGTCGTTCATTTTGGGTCGGTCGTATAGTATACACGTATAATCAAACCTTGTAGACGAGTCTGGTCGTAATTTTGATCGAAGGAGACCAAAATTTGGAAAGACTATTGTCTTTACGAAAACGATAAACGAGTTCGTTAACCAGCAAAAGCGCCTGACCCGTTTCAAAATGGTGGCCGATCAAAGATTTTAAACTAATTGTTAGTTATCTCCGTCATTAATTATCACATCGGTAATGTGAAATGTGTTTTGAAATAGGCATAAAATTCTCTTGTCTCTTTGTAATTTTCGTTAATTAATAATTCACTGTTTTTGAGATAATCGGAAAAAACGAGAATTTTTTTTTAAATTCTTATAAAAATACACTTGAGAATATTTCTTTTAAATGATGTATTTATTTCGAGAAAAATGAAAAAAAGGAGTTTTGAGACATATTACACTGAAATTCGATACCGAGGCTTGTGCGCGATCGGATCGTTTTAAATTAAACTTTCCGGATCATCCGTAGTTATAATGACAAACGGCGAAACTCTCATGTCACGGCCTAATTTTGGCAGTTTATTTCCAAGACTCGGCTTATGTATACGTTAAGTGTCCCGAAGACTTGGATGACTAATTAAAGTAACGTTTTCTACTAACAGAAGCCATGGTTTTCTTGCTGTACTTAAATGTGAGAGTTCTTATGTACAACATCGATTTAAGTTTACTATTAATAATATTCCTTCAAGATTTAATGGCATGCAAAATTTTGTTGTGCTCTTTTTGAATATTTAGGTTAATATTATACTAAACAATTAATACTTAGAAGACATTAAAATAAAAAATGTACATGCCTGTCGACATCACTTGTCGTATCTTTTTCATTAATTTAGTATCTTACTGGAAATTATTATCTACCCATAAATTTAAATTCTAACAAAGTTAATAAAGCGCAATTTAAATTTATTTATTAAAAATATACTTTACATCGAGTTTAATTAAACGTGCACGTATATAAAACGGTGTATTGAGCTCGACAAACAAAGAATGAAATTTAAAATAAACGTTCAGGTGTTTTAGCTTAAAACTAAATCCTAGTTCTTATATTGAATGTGAAATACGGCTGCCAGCTGCCACTCATCCGTATATTCCATTATTACATTGAAAAAGTTGCCGTAAAATGTTCAGTTGGGTTTTTTGTTTCTCAGCGGTAAAGAACATAATCAAATTAACCAAAACATTATTACTAATAATAATAATTATATTATGTATAAAATTCATCTGTATGACAGTAGATATAAATAAAGGCAATTTATTTTTAACTTATAGGGGAACACGGGGCAAAGTGAACAAGTTAACACGTAGAACAACAATGCAACAATATTTGTAATCAAAGGGCCATAATAAGTAGAGGTTTATTTAACGATATACAGTTCACTACATTATAAGAAAATAATAAATTGCTCCTTATACTTTGAAATGTATCGCAATAGGAAAATGTTAAAAAAATATATCACTTTGTCAGTGTAAAACCAGGGGCCAGTTGCGTAACAGTCGATCACTGCTGAACCTCTGTCAATTGCCATATAAACAATTGTTTAGACAATCATATCTACGGTGATTGACCGACGATCAGCGAACAGCTGTTGTGCAACTGGCGCCAGATGTTTCTTTAATTATGGTGATAGTTATTATTTATACTATATTTATATTTTAGTTCCTTAAATATCAATATTTTATTGTGTCATACAGATGAGTGACAGCATTTCACTCAATAAATGAAATAATATGTCACTTTGCCCCTTTCACATTGTCCCGCATCACGTGAGGCATGAAGTAATTGCTATGAAGCAATAATAAGCTTACTATGAACAAACGGATACTTGCATAGTAACACATACATATATGCTTAATAAATAATATTACGGTTTAAGTCAGATCGTCTCTGTTTAAAAGAAAAAACATATTACCTAGGAAAGTTACAAATCGGCCACAGGAAATCAAATAATCTATAAAAACGTTTGTTAACGGAACAGCGTGCTCCAACGTATACTGCCGCGAATTTGTCAATCCTCAATGTGGTTAATAACATGAAAACAAAATACACGTCGAGTCAATCTATGTATTGACGAACATATTTCACGTTGCCCCGCCATTTAACTTTGCCGCATGTTCCCCTACTCAAGCTAATAAATGTTAAAACCTTAAAAGTAAAACGTTGATGGGATAGCGTGTGTCATAACTATAATATTATAATAATAGTGGATCTACTCATAAATGTAGGACTGTTTTAGACGTAAACACGGAGTTATGTATACCTATGAACAACAAAATAACTGCTTTTGTAGGTGTACTTTTTATAAAATCTATGCTATGCTATGCTCCCTTATTCTACATGTCTTTGATCTCTGTTAAAATGTTACCTATATTATGAACTTTATAATTGGAAATTATATTTTGCGTAGTAAAAAGCTTACTATAAGTAAAGTAAATTAATCTCGCATAAAATTGTCGTCGACGAGGAACCGTAAAAGACAAAAACAATTTCGAAATCCGCCCCGTATAATTTTACTAACATTCGTTAGATACGTGTCCTAGATTAAAGAACTTTTTTTGATATAAGTAGGTACAATATACGTTTAAAAGAAAGGCAAAAAATTGCAGCCCTAATATGCGGCTTAAATTTCAGTCATTATACGTTGCGTACACTTTCTCATTGTCTTCGTAAATTACCCAGTTTTAAGCAAGTTAGTAAAGCTTACCCATTCACCAAAGTAGATTGTTTAACTTTGAAATATAACATGGAGAATAGACAGATAACTTTTGTTTATGAAAGTTGCAACATTTTAGCCACGTTTCGTTTTAGCATATATACAAGTCTTACAGGAAAATATTTTTAAGAATTTTATTTTGAAAATACCTATTATATATAATTTAATTTTTATCGCCCCTTTCGACAAGGGACAAATTACAGAAAATCGATAAAATCATTCGGAAAGTTGGTTAGTTATTAATTAGAAGGAAAAACTAGATAATTATTTAGATAAACAAAATGGAGGTTCTGCTAAAATGATTGCTGTATATACAGAGTGTATAAAAAGTTCGTTCGTAACGTTTCAGGGGTGATAGAGGAGAGAATAACAAACATCTTTTTTATGTGACAAAATTTTGGCAGATGCACCCGCATGTTTTCGATAGGTGGCATGAAAGGGTAAGCCGCTCGACTTGCGTGGTATCAAAAAAGATCATTTACAAAGTTTCGGGGGTGATAAATGAGGGAAAAACAAACCACTTTTTTATGTCGCGAATATACGAATGCACAATCGACTTGTACCGGAACTTTTTTATTACATTAATAATAACGTGCTCTGACGCAAATCGAGCGACTTACACTTTCAGATCACTTAGCGGAAACGTGGTGTATCTGCCAAATTTTTGTCACATAAAGAATCCTCTTTATGTGACAAAAATTTGGCAGATGCACCATGTTTGTTTTTCCCTCCTCTATGGTCCCTGAAACGTTGTAAACGAACCTTTTTATACACCCTGTATACTTAATAATATGAAACGATAAAGCTTAGGTGGATTGTACTATTTTCGCAGTGTTTTAACTACACCAGTTCGATTATTTTCCTGATAGGCCACATAACCATTCACGATTTTCTAAAGGCGAAAATCAATTTTTAGACGCGTAATTTTTGTACAGAAATAAAATTTACTTATTGTGCTTTTATGTCGTTTGTGAATGCTAGAAGCAAAACCTCTATACACTTTAGTAAGATCATTTCACGTAATTCTGCAGTTCGTTTTGACAAGCTTAATAAAACAGGTTTTTAGTCTCACGAGACGTATTAAAATAAACCTTTTTAACGAATTAAATTTTGCCAGAACACCGTATACATTCCGGGTTTGCGTTGTCGGATTATAAAATTTTCGTAACATGATGAGGGTCTTTTTTGCTAAGGGCCAACGTTTACCCCGAGTTGATCTTTATAAGAATGGATGCATCGCTTATAATCTCATGATTTATTATACATTATGTTACCTACTGTTCGTAAAAACTATTAAACTAAAAGCGAAGAAATCATTTCTTAAGAAATTTTCTACACGAGTTGATTATATCGACGCTTTTTTGGCAAAAGGACGTAACCCACACTTTTTGTGAAAATGAGTTATTCTGACTATCTTATGCATCTAGCACAGAGACATCATCTGTTAAAATCTGGTAACAATATTTCGATTTTTTCCACCAGAAAAAATCGATTTTTATTTCCGTGAAACGTATCTGCTTGTAATAGCTACGCGACGTCTCAAAATGTGCGCTTCTGCAAAATTTATTTATGTGGGTCACGACCTTCTGCAAAAATGCCGTCGATATGTCGATACTTACTTTTAATTTCAATTGCCGATGTTTTTAGAAATGGTGTCGAATTAGTTATCCATTTAAAACAATTTAAGCTGCAATTAAAAATGTTTCAGTTATTTAGAGGGCCTCAAAGGTCATATTTAGTTTAGTTTAAAACTTTTAAAAAAATGTGACCAAGACAATTATTTTATCGTGCTTTTTACAAAAAAAATGCACCATGTTTTCTGCACTACTTAATTGTAAATTTTTAACAATGTATGAACCTACCTATACTTATATAAATGTGTAGGTAATTATATACCTATACCTACTAATATTTTAAATTCTCTTAAAGGTAGGTACTTCGACGCTCATTTTCGCATTACATAAGGACTTATAATTTTACCTAGTTTTACGTTAAAAGTAAAACGGTAAGGATTGTATTTCGTACCCACAAAGGAATAGCGTTAGATTAAATATCCCCAGCCATTTCCTCGAATCTCTTACTCAAATAACAGTATTCGGTAGTCAATTTGACAGCGGAAATTACCCCCATGTTAGGAAGTTCAGTTGAAAGAAAATTCCGGAATAGGACGGGAGAGATATATTAGTGTCCGGTATTAGAGAGGTGTCATTACCTGCGATAATAAATATCTGCGCTAGATACTGTAATCGGGAGATTTTATATTTTAGATAGGTATCGAAATTAAAATCTAAATTGTAAAAAAGTACGTCCATATATTGTATTATTAATTTATAATATTTTAATTGGGCCGTTATAAAAAGAACGAATTAAAATTGTTAGATAACAACAAAGGTGTCGTGGCGTTAATTAGCTGACAATCGATTTTCGTTATAGCATTATTATAGTTATCTATTAATATTTTGATTGAAAACAGATAGAATTATTATATAAGTTATTCACAGACTGAAAAAAACTAAGTTTAAAATTTTTGAATAAATTGTGTATTAGGTTTTGTGTAATTTACAAAAACTATTTAATTAAAAATACATATTTTTAGCAATTTTCTTGGAAACCATTCATGTAATTTTATTCTAATTTTGTTTATTGTTAAAAATTACGACTATTTACGTTTTTATTTCAAAGACATTGAACTTTACTTTCAGTATTTCTTAAATCGCTTTTTTCATAATTGTTATCAGGTTTTCTTTTTACGTATAAATACAAAATACTGTAAAAACTGCAAAAAAACTTATTTCTTTAAAGAATAAATTTCTTTAAAAAATTCTTCCTGTTAAAAATCATAATATTTTTTGAATACCTACTTTTTAATGAACTTTAAAATGTAATTTAATTATTTGAAATCTTGGCAAATCGGAAATTGTCGATTTTTTCTATTGGTATTCATGACAATTTTATTGCACTACAAATATTATTAGTCATCTTTTCATTAATAAATTTCAATCTTTAATCTCATAATTATTATTTCAAGAGTTTTAAGTTTGTTTAATAGGTTCCGTTTAATCTTAAGTACGTTTTATAGGTGTGTGACACTATACATAGTTAATAGATAGTTAATAAACACGTTTTTGCAATAAAAATTAATTTAAAGTAAGTACATAGGTAACAATTAAAAAATCCTCTTTCACATTATCAAAATAAAATCCATAACGTTGTTTCATTAGCCGTGGAAAATTTACTTTGCGAAACGTTCGTTTCGAACGAAATTGTTTATTAATGACTTTTTAAAGGGAACTTTTAATTCATTTACTGTTGTATTTTGTGAAATCAATGGGAGAATCACGAGATGATTGTGGTAATGGTCAAGGCAATATAAACTAAATTTAAGACACTAACTAACTTTAAAGCTAGTTTAAAGTTAAAAATCACGCTTCCTTAGAGTTTAGCAAGTTTAAGTTTATAAATAACACGAGTTTTCAATTTATACGATACAACGTTAATACGAAGCTACTTGGCCGCTCGCCAGCGAATATCGGAAATGTACTACACTAAAACTAATTCAACTTACTTTACAGTTCTACAACTTTATATACGGGTTTTCCAGAGTAAAATTTCATTGATGTGAAGAAATAGTAGTTGTATGTATTACTACACGATTGATACCTACACTAATGAATTTTTTATTGCTTTGAATCGATTTTACTCATTAGCCGAAGAACTTTTATATGTATAATGCGCGTCCAATGCACGTTATCAATAAAACGTTACTAAATTATATATCTGAAGGAATTAGAACTGAAACTGCCTAAGTGCATTTTTAGTTCACAATGGCTTAAGCATCTTATTGGATAATATTCAAACTTAACTTTGTTTAGTAATAAAACAATCCACGTGATTATTCCGATTTTTATGCCGTTAATGGTCAAGAGAAAAAACCATTGTGAACAACAGTTAAGATTATTTTAATTCTGAAACTACCCAAGAACACTTACAAGGCAACTCAAAATTTAGAAACTCGGCAGGATTGTAGAATTCCTCGAGATAAAACCTATCTTGAATAATACATATAGATAATACATATTTAAAATTTTAGTTATATTGTACGCAAGAACATTTACAGAACATTTACATGGGCACAGCGGAATTTGAACACCCGATCTTCGAATTACAAAACATATTTTACCATTACATATCTTACATTAATTTAACTTTTTAAACTGATTAAAAATACATTCCTTACACGATTGTTATTTTAATTCTATTTAAACCAAATACGAGAATTAACTGACGCTCACCAATTTCAGACATGTTATGTAGTATGTATTATATTATCGCGGTCAAAAAATTTTTAACGCTTTTGTCTGGTTTTCTAAAAATTGCCCTAGTGTAAAGAGGGATTTTCTTGTCAAATCTGAGTACTAAAATAAAATTAATTTTTTAAGTTTTATTTTAATTATTAATTATGTTTTCATGACCATCCTTCCGCTAATTTAGCTATATTGCAATACCTTTTTCAGCTTCTGTTAAAACATATTATATGATTAGGCAGTTTCGAAGAAAGAAACTGTAATAAATCTTTGATAGTGTCTTTGAAATAAAATGTCAAACTTAAATATTTGTCATAATTAACTATTTGATAAACATTACATTTACAACAGGAAAACACAGCGATAAAATGTTTTTGTTCGCGAAAGTAGGTACCTAGAAGGGTCGCGTTCAAAATTGGAAAAATGCGGTATACATAAAATTAATCCGCGAAAAGGTTCTCATCTCCATTCAGTAATTTGTAATCAAAGTTTATACCTTATGTTTGACTGAAACATTTACATTTTTGTTTATAAAAACGATACGCATAATTCATGGAGATTTAATGGAGCGCCTCTTTTTCAATTTAATCGAGCACACGTGGAGATTACGCTGCTCTCGGTTCCTTTAACGACAAAATTTGAGTTAACAATGAAAGTGAATGTAAAGTAAAAAGAAAATGACGAATAATTCAATTGTCAAAAATATTCTAAGGTTCTTATTTAGACTCGCGCGCGATTTATCTTCATATATAAACATCATATCAATCATCATTAGTGAAGTTTACATTAATAATTACATTTAACCAATATCGAAATTCCCGATATTATTTGAAATTAATTAGTAATCTACGTTTTATTATGTTGTTCCATTTGATTTTCAACAATTAATTAATCGACTTGGTGCAAATTTAAAAATTAAATAAGTCCACGTATTATTTTTCATCGGTTGAAGTATATAAGCATTATGTTCTCGTAGGGGCTGCAAAAGATAAGATAAAAAGGTTCATGAATTTCCATTAGGGCATGTTAACATCATCATTTATTTAATGTGGTGTAGGTACGATCGATATTCAAAGTGTTGTATTAAAAATTGCTTGCTTAGTAAGAAAAGGATTTTTGCACTTTTCCCATTTAATATATTCAACTATTTTCATAACATATTAAAACAATCTACCTACCTACTTAGGTATATTTTGAATTATTTTGAAAAATTTTAACGAAATACTATTGTAAAATAGTAAGTATACTTATCTTCATTAATGACAACAGAAACAGAATTTGTTGCGAATATTTTCAACATATATGGACATATATTACGCGACATTTATCGGGTGAGTGATAAATAATATATTATAGTTGCTGCATGTGAACCACACCCAACTGTTCTATTACCGTTGGAACAGTCACAACAATAGGAATAAAATCGATATAAATACGATATACTTTATTATTTTTATGTCTCGATCGTACGTTCAGTTTTATAATATGTGGTGTTTGCTTGACATACTGCACGAGAAGATTATTCTTATTGTCCAGTATTTCTGATAATTACGACACAGCTTGGGAAAGTTGATAACTGCCTGTAAATAAAACTTTCAAGTCTTGCTCAGTTAAACGTGGAAAATCTAGGGGGTCAGATACCATTAGATGTTGAAAAGACGATTTTCGACGATTCCAATGATGATTTTCAACATCTTCCCGCAAAGTATTTGTCAAATTCATTCTGCTTTCCATATATTCAATAATTTCGTTTTGTAATGCACCATCTGAACTCAACCTTTGTCCGTATCACAACAATCGTACCTTTGGAAGCAGTTTATTATCTAAGTTGCGATGTAAGAGACGATATTTTTGGCTTATAGCACCATGTACAGCTTCGACTACACAATGTATTTTTATTACTTTTCGCGATATGTTTGCTTTTTCCGTAGTTAATTGGAGATTTTTTGCCTTTACAGGCAGGCATAAATACGGTAAAGCCTTCATTAGTTATGTAGTTTATTACATCACGAAAACCACGATCAACAATGAACACATCATGTGGTTGTAACGTAGTTCTTATGCCTACGGAGTCTTGTAATACGAGTTTCATAATCGTGGCATCATTTTAAGTACCATAAAAAGGCCCAACAATATCAAGAATGTAGCCATTGGTTGTACAGATTGTAAACGGCTTACACAAAGGCACTTTTTTTTGGACCTGAGTACGATTTTCGAATTTCTAGAACTACGTATTTTAATCGTCGAACATAAATATTAACAACACTGCAAGAATGTTAGAACTTGAACTGCATGTCCGATTAAAGCGCCGCGCCGGCGCTGTTCCTGTATGGTGATGGGTATTGACAATGAGATCGCTTTACACAATTACAGTAAGTAGTGAAACATTCTTATATTTTTTACTTGACCACTACTTCTATTCGCGGTTTAAACAACGTAAAAAACTTAACTTGTCGTTTTTGTTTTGACATTACCAATATTTGCTTTTATTTTTTTTTCAGAATGTTGTACCAATTTTTTTTTCACGAAACTTTTAGGAGTAGTAGTAGACATTAGTATTAATATTTGACATTTTTTTGATGATTGTCACTCTGGCCGAACTGTAAAATTTTCAATTTTCAAAATTTCTCCATTAATTTTTTAATAGTTATTATTAGTCGAAACTAATAGAAAAAACATATGCTATATTGTGAAGTATTCTCTAACAATCTGTTTTTGATTTATGTTCGTAGCTATAATAGTTTCGTAGATAAACGAATTTAAAAAATAGTTCCCCCGGTACATACTTTTTTGATTTTCTCAAGGACTACTGAAGGTCATGGAGTAAAACGTGTATATATCGTTTCCTTATGACTTGCCAATGTAATAATATAGGTTGTTTCGTAGATTTCTTTGGGGGCCATTTTGCCATGCTTATCCGGCTATACCCTTTGATGTATAGCTGATGTATTGATGTAGATCAAATTAGGTCGAAAATGAAAATGAAATGTATAAGAATAGATACGAAGTATAGATTAAATCATAATTTGACTGATTTTTAAAGTACATATTAGGTAGAAACATAAATAATTTAAAATTAATTATTATTCTGGTAGTTTTTTGTAAAATGTGTAATTTTTATACAAATTGAATTTTAAAAATGCAGTATTACCTCGATTAACGCTCAGGATACATTTCTAGAAGACAAACCGTAAAACCTATCGAGGCCTTACTGTATTCCAGTTTTTTAAATTGTAAAGAAAAATTGCTTCTTATAAAAAATAATAATAATTTGTGGAAGTATTTGATTTAGAAGAAAATGTATGCGATCATGATTAAAATAGTATCTCGATAGTCTTCAATTAGTCAAAATTCAGGAGCAACAAGTGGCTGTGTGTAAGATGTAAGAATATACCCTGAAGGTATTTTCAACAATCAACGTTTGATGCGTCTCCTTTCAAAAGTATATTTTTACACGTACTTTTTAGGAAATTAATTTGCTTTTTGCATGAATCTAGAAACAGCACAAAATATTTACTTAACAAGTTAAGTTATTTATATAACTTAAGTTTTTCGATAAAATATTTACTCGACGAGTTGCTTTTCTGTTTTTACAAAATTATTACAACTGATGATTGAATTTTTAAAATTTGTAGCTCCTTCTTTCTTTTGAAAAGCGTCCCTTCAAGCGTAGCAGATTTCAAGCGTAGCAGATTAGATATGCGTTGAATATAATCGTTTTTATGAAATTATACGGGAGTCGAATAATGTTTATAGAAGACGCAGGATTGACCGGTTCCCTCACTTACTTATAAAAGATATATTTTCGGGAATTATTCAAGTTGTAAAGAAAACATTTACTTATGTAAGTTAAGTTTAACAGTTCTTGATATATTAAACTGCCCCCTTATGATATCTGTTGATAAATTAATATTTTAGTATTTCTGTATTGTTAAAAATTTATAAATAATAATTTTTGCATCTTGTTTTAAAATTAAGTATTCTTAAACCAGTTACAATATGATATTCCTCGACATGATAACCCTTTTCATGATATTCAACGCTGAAAATAGAAATTTTGTCGATTTTTTCAAAGTTTGAACTCAAAAAAAAGTATTTTTAACAAAAGGGTAGATCGAATACTCAACTATCTAGTTCGTCACTTAATTTTGTTCGTCGAAATTCTAAAACTCGTTAAGTAACGAAAAGCTAACTATAAATTATTATTATCTGTTAATAAATTAACTTTACTACCAATATAAAGCATACGCCAATAAATTCTGCATACTTATCGATTAAACGACTTTACTTAATAAATCTAAAAATGTACGGAAAAATTGGGAGACAGAAAGTTCCTATATAATTTCGAAGGAATAAATCGGGCGGGCGGTAGTTACGTACTCGAACAACCCTCCGAAACATATCTTGAGCTCACGGGCGTGTGAAGTTCATTGACAGAATCCGGGAGAGCTTACATGGAGTTAATCTACTTTTACTTGATTTATTGCTGTCGAAGTTTTCCTTTTTAGTTGTTAGACGACGAGGAGTCGTGAGCTTTTCATATTTCATGTTATGAATACAAATATTACTCTAGCTTTTATAACGGTTTATCCTACAATATCCAAATTTACGATCGGCTCTATATAAAAAATTATGCGTTTATCATACTTGAATAAAATATATTAATAAAAATAATAAAGAGTAACTGGAAAATTATTTGGACTTCTTTTGTTGTAAAAATTATACATAACTATCCAATATTTTATTATATATGCTGCAAGGTGCCTACGCGTTTATTAATCCAAATGGAATCACAATTTCCAGTAACTTATATTTATTTAGCTAAAACAAAGCCTTTGTTATAATAAAAAACGCGTTTCTTAATTTCTCTGATGATACCTTTGTTAATAGACAAAGGTCTACTCCTTCGATCATTTATATTACGTTAGAAGACGTAAAGAATAACTCATCTATACAAAAAAAAACATTTAAGGGAACCCAATAACATTTTAACAGATAAAAGTAATAAATAAGTGTAATTTAAATACTAAAAAGTGATTAACGATGTTACAAGTAAATCAATAAAAGTTAATCGACGGCGAACGAGTTTAAATCTGGAAATGTCAGAAAAACTCTGCATGTCATAAATTTGTTTGCTTCGTATAAAGCGGGAATTAAGTTCGAAGACCAATATATTAACATTATATCTGTATCAATATAATCGAACCAAAGTCGAGGGGATACGCGAAAAAAAACGGGGGAGTTTTTAGAGCGTCTCAATGAGTCACGTTTATATGTTTTGTGTGGTTACTTATTACAATTTTTCCGTATCACTAAATTTACGCTAAAGATGTTTATTTCCGGCAGAATTTCGCACTTTCTTTGTATTTTCCGTACATTTCGAAGGTTCCATCGTCATATAGGAACGTGATAGATTTGAAATTAACACGCTGTATGCATGTCCTTTCCAACAATATCTTTACGAGATATAATGTTGGTATAATTTAAATTAGGTCGAATAATTTGTTTTAAATATTGCACGAACGTTACCTGCACATGCAACCCTAGTTTTAATTAGTAAAATGTTACATACAGAACTCGCAACGCATCTGTGCTAATGATGTGGAAAAGGTCAAGTACGGCTTGAACATTTTACATGTACTACTAGATGCTACTTTTAATGTCTTTTACTTCTCTGCCTTGTTCGGGGTACGATACGCGTAGTTGATGATACATTAAACTACGAAGGTCAGGAGTAAAACGTGTATATATCGTTTCCTTATGACTTGCCAATGTAATAATATAGGTTGTTTCGTAGATTTCTTTGGGGGCCATTTTTCCATGCTTATACGGCTATACCCTTTGATGTATAGCTGATGTATTGATGTAGATCAAATTAGGTCGAAAATGAAAATGAAATGTATAAGAATAGATACGAAGTATAGATTAAATCATAATTTGACTGATTTTTAAAGTACATATTAGGTAGAAACATAAATAATTTAAAATTAATTATTATTCTGGTAGTTTTTTGTAAAATGTGTAATTTTTATGCAAATTGAATTTTAAAAATGCAGTATTACCTCGATTAACGCTCAGGATACATTTCTAGAAGACAAACCGTAAAACCTATCGAGGCCTTACTGTATTCCAGTTTTTTAAATTGTAAAGAAAAATTGCTTCTTATAAAAAATAATAATAATTTGTGGAAGTATTTGATTTAGAAGAAAATGTATGCGATCATGATTAAAATAGCATCTCGATAGTCTTCAATTAGTCAAAATTCATGAGCAACAAGTGGCTGTGTGTAAGATGTAAGAATATACCCTGAAGGTATTTTCAACAATCAACGTTTGATGCGTCTCCTTTCAAAAGTATATTTTTACACGTACTTTTTAGGAAATTAATTTGCTTTTTGCATGAATCTAGAAACAGCACAAAATATTTACTTAACAAGTTAAGTTATTTATATAACTTAAGTTTTTCGATAAAATATTTACTCGACGAGTTGCTTTTCTGTTTTTACAAAATTATTACAACTGATGATTGAATTTTTAAAATTTGTAGCTCCTTCTTTCTTTTGAAAAGCGTCTCTAGGTATGCGTTGAATATAATCGTTTTTATGAAATTATACGGGAGTCAATTAATGTTTATAGAAGACGCAGGATATAGATCGGTTCCCTCACTTACTTATAAAAGATATATTTTCCGGAATTATTCAAGTTGTAAAGAAAACATTTACTTATGTTAACAGTTCTTGATATATTAAACTGCCCCCTTATGATATCTGTTGATAAATTAATATTTTAGTATTTCTGTATTGTTAAAAATTTATAAATAATAATTTTTGCATCTTGTTTTAAAATTAAGTATTCTTAAACCAGTTACAATATGATATTCCTCGACATGATAACCCTTTTCATGATATTCAACGCTGAAAATAGAAATTTTGTCGTTTTTTTCAAAGTTTGAACTCAAAAAAAGTATTTTTAACAAAAGGGTAGATCGAATACTCAACTATCTAGTTCGTCACTTAATTTTGTTCCTCGAAATTCTAAAACTCGTTAAGTAACGAAAAGCTAACTATAAATTATTATTATCTGTTAATAAATTAACTTTACTACCAATATAAAGCATACGCCAATAAATTCTGCATACTTATCGATTAAACGACTTTACTTAATAAATCTAAAAATGTACGGAAAAATTGGGAGACAGAAAGTTCCTATATAATTTCGAAGGAATAAATCGGGCGGGCGGTAGTTACGTACTCGAACAACCCTCCGAAACATATCTTGAGCTCACGGGCGTGTGAAGTTCATTGACAGAATCCGGGAGAGCTTACATGGAGTTAATCTACTTTTACTTGATTTATTGCTGTCGAAGTTTTCCTTTTTAGTTGTTAGACGACGAGGAGTCGTGAGCTTTTCATATTTCATGTTATGAATACAAATATTACTCTAGCTTTTATAACGGTTTATCCTACAATATCCAAATTTACGATCGGCTCTATATAAAAAATTATGCGTTTATCATACTTGAATAAAATATATTAATAAAAATAATAAAGAGTAACTGGAAAATTATTTGGACTTCTTTTGTTGTAAAAATTATACATAACTATCCAATATTTTATTATATATGCTGCAAGGTGCCTACGCGTTTATTAATCCAAATGGAATCACAATTTCCAGTAACTTATATTTATTTAGCTAAAACAAAGCCTTTGTTATAATAAAAAACGCGTTTCTTAATTTCTCTGATGATACCTTTGTTAATAGACAAAGGTTTACTCATTCGATCATTTATATTACATTAGAAGACGTAAAGAATAACTCATCTATACAAAAAAAAAACATTTAAGGGAGCCCAATAACATTTTAACAGATAAAAGTAATAAATAAGCGTAATTTAAATACTAAAAAGTGATTAACAATGTTACAAATAAGTAAATCAATAAAAGTTAATCGACGGCGAACGAGTTTAAATCTGGAAATGCCAGAAAAACTCTGCATGTCATAAATTTGTTTGCTTCGTATAAAGCGGGAATTAAGTTCGGAGACCAATATATTAACATTATATCTGTATCGATATAATCGAACCAAAGTCGAGGGGATACGCGAAAAAAAACGTGGGAGTTTTTAGAGCGTCTCAATGAGTCACGTTTATATGTTTTGTGTGGTTACTTATTACAATTTTTCCGTATCACTAAATTTACGCTAAAGATGTTTATTTCCGGAAGAATTTCGCACTTTCTTTGTATTTTCCGTACATTTCGAAGGTTCCATCGTCATATAGGAACGTGATAGATTTGAAATTAACACGCTGTATGCATGTCCTTTCCAACAATATCTTTACGAGATATAATGTTGGTATAATTTAAATTAGGTCGAATAATTTTTTTTTAAATATTGCACGAACGTTACCTGCACATGCAACCCTAGTTTTAATTAGTAAAATGTTACATACAGAACTCGCAACGCATCTGTGCTAATGATGTGGAAAAGGTCAAGTACGGCTTGAACATTTTACATGTACTACTAGATGCTACTTTTAATGTCTTTTTACTTCTCTGCCTTGTTCGGGGTACGATACGCGTAGTTGATGATACATTAAACTACGAAATTTGTACAGTAATGATGTAAAACAAGTAAGCAGGAAGCTGAATATCGACTGAAATAGTAATAAACTGTGGGAACTGTTGAATTTCGATAAAACGGCAGCCAACTAAAAGTCAATCAAATTTTATTGTTTAAACATGACGTCGTACATATTTCATTAAATATTTTTGTTTTCTTGATACGTATTTTTTTTTTAATCTGTGTATGTACATTTTTATTTACGCTTTTAAATACACGAGATTCTGTATTAAACAAATAAGCATGTACCAATCAGATCTTTACGAAATCAAAATGTTTAACAAAATATGTAAGACATCATGATAAATAAAATCTGAATAACTTTGTCAGATAATTTCAAGCAATATATTATACTAATCACAGGTTGATCATAAACGCGTACCTATCTAAAAATAAATGAAAATTCAGCACACTTCACTTACTTATGCGAAGTTAACACGTGCTTATTTTCTATTATTACAATGGAAAACGTGATACAAGTGGGAAATCTAGAAGAAAATATTAGATTTTGTTTACCAACATTAAAAAAAGTCAATATACAAAATATATAACATGAAAATATTAATGTTTTCAAATTAATGAAGATTTAAAAAATAATATTAATATTTTTGTGACGTTATATGTATGAAGGCACGATGCATTAAATTGACATTGTTGGTGTTGCACACACCACCACGTCGATATCGCTAATTTCGATAATAGAAATCGATGACTAAAACCAATTGAGGAACTATAAGCGAACGATCCTTTGATTAAAAGTTTATTTACCTATTAAAATTGCTGTATTTTTACGATATTATAATATCCAGCATTAAAAATCTCAGTTTGAGTTTCAAATAACACCCAACATTTATTGTTTAACTCATTCGTTAACTAATTTAATTAAAATATCCTGTAGAGATAAAACGTAAACGCACGAACACGTATCAGTCGATCGAGATACATGTTTGAATTTCCGTCGCGACGTATTCAGCACAACTAGAATGCAAAAAGTGTCACCTATTGAATTTTTACTCGTAACAGTGAGCATATCGTTAATGAAAATACAATTCGATCGTCAATACATTAGGTATATTTTGGTGACAAAATGATTACCTATCTATAAAATTCTGCTCTAAATGGGACTTGTTCTTTGCAACTTAATGTTACCTACAATTCTAATTTTGTTGGATGAATTTTATTTTCATTCGATATTGTTTAGGTCACCCACATACAATTTGTGCTTGTAAAAATTTTAATTTTTAAAATATTATGCGAAAAACACTAACGTGTGTATGTAGGTAAGTACCTGTTATTACATAGCAACCTCGATAACCGCTCTCTAAATTCGGTCTTAAGTCGTAATATATCACATACATACGTGATTTGAAATATGAATCAAATTGTAAATGGAATCTCCATCATCTGTAAATCATCAAACTGTAAGTGATGTATATATCTATCTAACAATAAATACTGAAAATTAATTCTGATGTCTTCGAGTGCAATATCGATTTCAAAATTGTTTGTTCGTATCCTCGATGGAGAGCTTAGTCTTTTTCATCAGAGACTATCTCAAAACGGGGATGTAAATTAAACTCCTCGGCGAGGGTTCCTCGTTCTATGGAACGTCACGGATATTAAACCGTAATCCGACAATTGTAAGGATTAGGAATTAACTTGACAAACAGGCGGTTAAATAAACCGATTTGACGAGCGCTTTCATCGTATCTTCATCTATGTCGAGTTTTGTATATGTATTAGTATAGTTTAAAACAGTCCGGTGGTGCTGTAACTTTGGGTAGAGAATAATAGGCTTAGATGTACACAATACTGTATTTACCCTAACGCAGACGTATTTACAAATCTAGTTTATCTGTTGACATTCGAGCCAATCTGGGTGAAATATGTCTGTCGGATTTTACAGTTAAATATGTTCTTTAATCCATACGTACGATTCTTCCTTTTAGAGTAACATAAATTCGATAATAACAGTTTTCGTTAAATCGTCAGTAATTATATAGTGTTTAATACAAATGAATAAAAACATGAGTTTAATTTTTGCTCTAAAAACAAACTACAAATTGCATAAATTTATATTCGTGTTAAAAAATCAAGTGTTCTTATTAATTCACATCTGTAAAATTTATCTAAATATTCGACTTTGTATGTTTATAAAACCTGGGAACTTACTAGAAGCGACGTCACCCCAAAAAAACTAATTATTGAAATAAATGAATTGAATTATTCAAATTGTTTCAGTAGTTCGAATTTTAAATTAAGGCGTCGTATTATTCGGGTGTGCGAGGAGTGCTCGTTCGGTTTATAAGGCCTTTTTACGAGTGAGTAGAAACTTTATACTTTATAAATAACTATACTTATATTTATACTTTATAAATACGTACCTTTAAGCTCTAACACAAATTCTCTGAAAATCGAGCTTGGTTAGGCTCTTTGATAGGGACTAGGTTATGGTCTTGGTTAGGGATTCCCTCAAACATTCTACGGTCCAATTTTGCGAACGAAATTATATCTTACGTGCGTTTTCGCACTTACAGTGGTTGGTGAGTTTCTAATTTTTTCTTATAGTTTGTTACAGACAAGTAACAGTTGCAGCGGTAGCAGTGATAAATTGTAATTTATGTAAGTATTACAAACAAAATTATTTACGGATATTAATTTTTTTTAATTTCTATTATTTTCAGAGATTTTCGATACATTCATTTACGGATAAAAACGAAATTCAGATTTTTTATTGTCGCAACAACTTTTAAATAATTTAGGCTGACGAGACAAAATTTGATCGATTAACTTTTTATTTTGGCACCTCTTTACTTAAAAAAAATATTCTGATAATACTAGTTTTTTCGTGGCATTCCTTTAATTCTCCTTGTTCTAAATTTTTCCCTTTTTTTACTAAATGTTATATTTTCATACAATTGTTATAGATATTTTACTAACAAAGTGAAAATAAGGCAACGTGTGTTGGTAAAGATACGGTTTGGTTAATTTCCTGATTACCTACCTACTCAAAAATAAGGAAAATTTCGGAACTTACCGCCAAAACTGCAGTAAGCGCTTGCGATATTAGTTTTTATGAGGTTAGTTGATACAAGTTGATTTTTAGTTTTACGATTTATTGTTAAGCTTAATTAAAATTCAAGTTAAGTCAGATATACGATGGACATCTTTTGAAAATTGATCTTCAACGACTGGGATGTTTCGATGCAAGTTGATGTAAATGAGACATTTGGAAGAAACGAAGTTTTTGGACATGCGACATGAAAATTCGTTACCGAGACTTGTGCGCGGTTAGATATTTAAAATTAAAATTTACCCAGACGATTTATTTATTTATTCACGATTAGTATGGGAAATAAATTGCATAATAAAAAACAAAAATTGGAATTCAAATGTAACGAATACGTTAACTAGTTTATAAAAAGTTTATGGAGGTAATAATAATGCGTGTCCTTTGACTTACTGTTGTGTAAGGACATGCACACACTCCCGAATCATACGAAAGGCAACGCGGAACTGCAAGGAATTTAAAAAAAATTAGTAATGGGTCCATTATCGTTTATTACACAAGTAAATGCTTTGTTGGAATTTATTAATGTTTCTATTTTATGAAGCAATAATTCGTGCGGCCTTACGATAACGATAAATGTTCGAACATCTTGTAAGCAAAGGTGACGATGACGCGCACTTTGTAGATGTACCTAACAATAATGCTGCTTAAAGTTGTTTTCGTTTAAATTACAATTTAATAGATTTGAGGAATATTTCGCATTTTAAATACAAAGATACATTATTGATTTTAAAAAACATATTAGGTACAGCACCTATAGCTATTAATATCTACTACAGTCGAACTTTTCGTAAGAGAAAACTCCATACGTATAGGAAAAACCTCTTTATAATGAAATGATCCTTTCCCCCGCAGAGGATTTGTGTGTCAATACGCCTCTTTAAAAGAAAACTCTTTATAGTAACAATATTTTCCCCCCTATTGAATACTGTAAATTCTTTATAAAAGTTTTGCATCATTCAGCAACCGACAAATTCATCCACGCAAGTCGCACTTCGAAATCGATAGACTCAAAGCCTGATTGCTGCGGGAAAATGGAAGTGTTGACTGCATTACCTACGAATTTTTCAAAATTAGAAGACTTTTGTTTCTCAAGTTACTTTTCAAAATCAGAACAGTCAACGCGTAATTCATTTTTAATTAAAAAGTGGAATTTACAAATGCACGAATTGTGTGAATGTATAGCTTATCCAAACCCATATGATGTTCACATCATCAACAAAAAGTTACTAGATTTTTGATTTGTAATTCGGTTTAAAGATTGGAAAGTGACATATTCTATAGATGATTTATTTGCGCACATATTAGATGGTATAAAGTAATGCTACAATTTATTAAAACTGTCAAAATACGAGCTTCGAGGTGACATCACTGTGTGAAACATCATCATCTAGTAACCTTGTATTGATGACGTGAATAACATATAGGTTTAGATAAGCCATAGGTAATACTATACCTTATTCATTTTTGCCGTGCAATAGACAAAAAATTATGTACTTACTATACCTATGTAGTACATACATAATCTCATAGCACACATAATCGGGAATAGATCCGATTCTCACTAACCTAACTCCAATTTAAAATGACCCTCCCCCCACACTCCTCTTTAGTATACGACGCGCATAGCAGTAATATTACCAGTATGTACATATCATACATACAACGGCAATCGGAAATGTTTTTAATTCTTTATGTTTTTTTTTCAATTTCATATGTTGACATATCATACATACATCGACAATCGGAAATGTTTTTAATTCTTTATGTTTTTTTTTAAATTCTCATGTCTCTTTGTAATTTTCGATAGAATGCACTGTTTTCGAGATAAACGAAAAAAAGTGATATATTTTTTTAAATCCTTATAAATGTTATTTTTCAAAAGTGTATTTCTTTAGAGAAAAATTTTAAAAAAAAAACAAGTTTTTTGACAATTGACATGGAAATTCGATCTTTCTGGATACGGTTGTGTTTCCATAGAATTTTCATACCTAACCAAGTGTTAAATTATTATGTTATGTCGGTGCAAAGTAAGTAGATTTAATCGATACCCTCAAGTCTCGATAAGGTCATTTGTTCCGGAAGTTCAATTTTAATACATTACTATGACGCAAGAAAGCTATAAAAAGTCCGTGTTGACATAAAACTAGTCTAGATTTTAACATTATTATATAGTTTTCATTGAAAAACGGAAATATGTCCCATATATTTTTACGACATCAAACAAATAAGAAACTGGTGTTGTGACGGTTTACGCCCAAATTTATTCGACGTTTTTCCTATGTATACTTTCGCTTTAGTTTTTATTTCTTTATATAGGTAAATTTATACCTACCTATATATTATATTTCGGAAGTCATACTTAACATCTCGAAAGATATAAAAGTGTATAGTAGATCAGTCGAGTTCAACTGAAATATGTATTTACCGTAGATATATTTTTTAAGAAAATAGCATGTTTCTCTGTTTTAAAGTCAACAATTTTTATTAATGAATATTTCTTTATGGGATAAACGGTAGGTACCCTAGGATAAACCTACATTTTGCTTTAAAATATAAGGAGTAAAAATAGTCGTCACGTTTTTGTGACAATTACTACTTAAACGTTTCAATCTTATGTAAATATACTCCTACGTAAACTACTTTAAGTCTCTCGAAAAAATCCCTAAAACCGAATGTCTCGAAAATCCATTTTTTAAATTAATTTCTAACTCTACATCTGGATATTTCAGACTTTATTCGCACAATTTATGAATACTCAGCTATACGCAAGTTAGTTTTAATACTGCTTTCAGAAGTTTACTGAAAAATAATGTTACCGTAAAAATCTCGGCTTTATTTTCGAATACAAAGTTTCCATGACTCGAATTCCGTTATGTTTTCCTAAGTGTAAAAAACCCCAACTAATTCAAATTTGCGAATCCTTTCAGATTGATTAAAATTTAAACACTATCGATTCCTCTCTTTATACATATATTGCAATCAAAAATATCTTATTTTACCTACCTAAACACTAGCATATCAAGTCGCTGCAGTTACTGTTTGCGCAGCAGAAAACTAGAAAGCTATACAAAATAATGTTAAAGCTCGTTATCTGTAGGTTGAAAAACACATTATTTCTCTGTATAGCTTAACCTGGAAAAGTTTTGTTTAAAGTTTCATGTATCTTTTATTTTCGAGATATTACGACAAGAGATATCTCTAAAAGCATATTTCACTTATTTACTCGACATTTATTAGTTTTGAGAATTATTTTTTGAGACTTATTATAGTGGTGATGTCTAACTCGTTCTAAATGTCAAGAGTTATTTGTCGTTTCTTGTTATCATAATTTCAGAGGAAAGCATCCTACCATTCTATCAAAGCGAAACAAGATTAAATTTTTCGTTATGTTACATCAGTTATTGTTAAATGGGAAAAGATCTTAAAAAGTTCGAATGCAGATGGCACGTCAATATTTCACATCAACCGATTTCAAATAATAATAGTTAAATAAATAAAACATCAAATAGTTATTCTTAGATAAAACCCTTAAAATAATTAAAGTGACAAAATTCATCATTTGAAAACAACCCTACATTAATTTTGAAATAGTATAACGTGCAACAAAATTTTGTAAACGCTTTACAACAGTCTCGATCAGTCTCAACAGTTGGAATAAGGTCACGAAATATTCACAGAAGCAGCAGAAAACAGAAAAAGCAGTCTTGTATCTAGAATGCTTAAAACTAACTATACTGAAATGATTATTATCATTCTGTTTTAACCACAATTTTTAGTAGAAAAAAAAATTA
Organism: Rhagophthalmus giganteus; assembly: GCA_036326145.1. Taxonomy (NCBI): domain Eukaryota; kingdom Metazoa; phylum Arthropoda; class Insecta; order Coleoptera; family Rhagophthalmidae; genus Rhagophthalmus; species Rhagophthalmus giganteus. Next base: position 4,353,269 of record JARFJA010000056.1, on the reverse strand, counting down.
AAAATACGCACATAAGTAAATTAATGGATTTTAATATATATCCGTGAAAAATCGTTCAAGTTGACCTTTTTATTTAGTACTGCCTAATATTTGCAGGTCGTTATAGAATATATGTAGATAGATGTAGTATACTACCAATCAACAATATTAATTAATTATAATAAATCCGGCAACGTTTTAGTATAGTTTGGGGGATTTAACTGTTGGTCCAATAGTAATCAATAGGATCTTGGCTTTTCGTGACCCTCAAGAGTTGCCTCGACGACACGAGCCGTTGAAAAGCATTTCCTGGCGCGACATGATAATAAAAACGCCTCGCGATTGTTATTCATGCTGATATTCCTATGCGAATAGTTATAAACTTTCGTTGTTTGAGCATAAAAACAGATTTTAATAATGAGGATGGCAACTTTAAAATTACGGTATCGCGAAATTAAATATTATACGTTTCAGAATAATAATAATTACGAAGCACGGACTTTCCGGAAGCGAGGAAAGTTTTTCGAATAAAATTACTTAGTTATAAACTTCTGAGGTGATAAATGCGAGACCATACAATTTGGTCGTAAAAGATTTGAGACGCCGCGCGTCGCGTCGCGTTACGGAATTTAACATTCTCGAAAGCCATCAACGAACCAATAAAAATAATTTGAATCGTCTTCTCAACACCGGTGCAAATGAATAGAACTTTTATTAACTTTTCCGATTTTAAGTCGAGCACGTAGTACATACCTACCTATATTTTAAATAGGTCTTTCGTAGCTAAAAAACCAATCTCTTTATTTCTAAACCATAATTTATGGAAAACAATCTCTTTGAAACGGAGTAGTGTTATCTGTGTCATAAATTTTACAACTTCAATCTATACGTTTAAAATAACTATTTCCACTATTATGGAAATGAAAATTACACGGCGACATAAGCTGGTCGTCTTAACTCTGTCAGCTTTAGAGCTTAATTTAATGAATTATGCAAATTCAATCTCTCGACTGCAATAAAACAACCGTAACACTATTAAAACGAGTAAAATTGAATTTTGCAACAGAACTGCAACATCTAAAGTGACCCTATTTACATTTACTTAAAACGATTACCTTACGTAGCCGGTCGAATTTATTACGCGCGGGAATCGTAAATTTTACGTTCGAAGTCGCTAACTCGGGGGGTTGCTTTTTAATTGATTGGGCATAGTTCTGTCGATCGCTTTCAAATTAACGACCATTTTTCACCAAGTTCTTTATTTAAAACAGTTTTAACAGTTTAAAAAATCGATGGAACAAAAAAATTATTCTCGAAGAAATAATAGAAACTAAGCAATTATAATCAAAGACCAACAAAAGGACTATAGATGACGTATTGTGCGGCCGATATTCAGGCGTCGAACAATAAACGAAGGGGAGAATAGAGCTTATTACAATAGAGGAAAATTTATAACCGGAACATCTTGATTCGGAAGAAAAGCCAAGCGAACACATTTCTGTTATAGTAGGTAGGTATGTATGTAAGTACGTATACGTATAGTCAACTTTTCGGGCAACATTAAACCTTTCTAATAAAAATAATTTATTACTAACTGAATTTGTGTTACATCTTTGACGATAACGTAGAAAAATGAAATTTTATCCGACGATTTGGCGAATAAGCACCGACAAAAACAGTTTGAACGGAAATTAACGTCATTCCATATATTGGGAAAATTGCGCACTAATTAAAGACCGGAAATAAATGGAAATTGTCCACATAATTTCTATACTCTTAGTTCAGTCGACTAGGTACAAATTTCGACGATTGACGATAAAAATTGATATAGTTTTGAAACTTGGCAGAGATGTTCATTCAGACATACTGTTTAACATTCTAAAAGTCTTGAACTCGATCTGTTAAGCTCGAGTCACCATCGTGGAAAAATAGTGTCAAAAAAGACCTTTTCTACCAAATCTTCTTTCCAGTTCATTTTACGACAAAAATACCTATATGAGAAAATAAACTAGGCAATACTTCCTTATAATCTTATAATTATAAGTATAAAAAGTATAAGAACATAAATTATAGGAATTATCTCCTAGTTTATTTTCTCATGTAGGTATTTTCGTTGTAAAATGAACTGGGCAGATGATTCTGCAGAAAATCTCATTTTTACACCATTTTTCGACAACAGATCGAGTTCAAGACTTTTAGTATGTTAAACAGTATGTCTGAATGAACATCACTGCCAAGTTTCAAAACTATATTAGTTTTTTTTGTTAAATTTTCTTATTCGACTGGACTATCTATCATACCTACTATTCGGTAATTCGTCACTGATTAAGCTTAGTTGCGACCAGATGGATGTAACCACGTCTACATTAAACATTAAACAAAATTAATATTGATTAAACTAGTAACCTTAAAATATTAAAAATAATAATAATTCGATACGTGTCACGAAACACGTAAACTTTTATTTAATAGTTAAAGTTGGAGTTAACTGCAAGCTTTCGAAACAACTGTTGTTTTCCAAACTTCAACGTTTTGTTATGATAGAAAGTAAGACATACCAAGTATACAAAGTACATACATACAAAGTAAGACTAAGTAAGACATCTATTATAACATAATGCCACATAAATGTGATAGCTATTGTAAATATTTTAATTCAAACGGAAAATAACTACTTGTAAACGACCTAATTGACCTCAAACTTTCACTTTTTCGTGTTATTCAAAAACAACGCTCGATGCTTTATTTAAGGTTCTACAAAAATGTCTTCTTTGATTAAAACTCATGACAAAATTTAAAAGGAACGTCTTCCTTAACATAATTAATTTAAGCTTTATTCATTTATGTAAAAATGGCAGCAATACCTATATTACATTTCTCTTTGAACAAGACAAATAAATTCAAATCACGCAGACAATAAGTAATTAAATCGCTTATTATTAAAAGTGACTGAGATGGTCGCAACTGCGCCCACCCCAATTTGGCTGATTTTTAATTCATTTCAATAATAGAGTATTTTTGTATGAATATGTTAACCCTAGATAACCAAGCTATCCCTTCGTTAGGTCTTTTTGTCATATTTTTTATTACATATTTAATTATATCTTGATGACGTTGTGGCGCCAGTTAGAAAACATATTCTGTTAATCATAGAGCGGTCCTTATCACAATAGCTATTGATAGTAACAGCAAAGCTTATGGCCAGCGAAAAGGTTTTATTAATATTTCTAATTACTTATGTATCTATACGTTAATTAATTTTTTCTTTTTGATTAAAATTTCTCGACTCATTAACGAGCACTTATTATTAATTTCACGATAACTTTTTAATAGCATTTTTCTAATAAGCATTGGCGTCGTTTTGTTTTTCTTGCGGTTTTTACTTATAATGCGTTCATTGTTGCTGACTAGTAATAATTTTATCGGTGTTACGTGACAAAATACAGACCAACACTCTAGTCTTTGCGTAAATTCTAAATGTATTACTTATAGTTAATTTTATCTAACTGAAGGGCCTGTGTTAGAAATCACTATATCATTACATACACTCCATAGTGGTTACAAAACTTTAAAAATCTGGCCCAAACTCTGAATTTGCAAATATTTAAATAAACTTAATAAATTGATATTAATAATTGATTAATAAATTGTAGAAGGATGTCAAAACAAAGTAGTTATAGTTTAATAAATAACGTTATAATATTAATTAATCACCTCTAAATTAATAATTTTAATGAATTATCTATAGATATTTTAATTAATTATTATAATTATGCAGTCGATATTTAATTTTTTAACATAGACACACTTACAAATTTAATATAAAAACAAAAATAATCTTGACTTAATGAAATTAGGTTTATTTTTAAATAATTTTTAAAAAAGTCATGGCACTATGATAAATGTCACGACATTATTATGATATTCTTTATTTTCACGTTGAAAAATGTTACGACATTGCATTGACACGGTAATAAAAGTCGCGACTTAGGTAGGTGAAAACCTACCTTAATATTTCTTAAATATTTAAAAAATGAATTCATAATATTTTAGAGCAACGGAATGGATCGAAATCGTATATAAAATAAAAGTAAAAATACTAAAACTTTAACATTTATATTTAATAATTCCATTTGTTGGAGCGACAAATTGTTTTTAAGTACCCACATCATAAAATTTCCACAAATAAATGTTTTCCAAATTAAATTTGTAAATTGATAAATGACTGACGTTTTTATTTACGTTACGTTAGGAACTGAAATTATTAAGCATAAAAGGACGTGTACCTACATAAGTAAGTATACCATAAAATGATAAATTTAGAAACTGTCGGTTTATTAAATTATCAGCAATATTTCAATTTATGTAGTAACAGCTATTTATTTAAAAAAAGGTGCTACCTCCACGCGAAATAGTCTAAAACTTTTATGATAATTTAGGTATTTAATTTCCATAGTCATTTTAAATTTATCGATGTTTCTATCTTACAATAATTAGAGAATACGGCGATTGAATAAATTCAATCAGCAGTAAAACAGCCAAAATTGGTGCTTTGCTTGGAAACGGTGGAACAAGAAGAGTTTGTCGGCGTTGCGTCGCGACGTTAGTATTTTAACAGTAGTGAGCTAATTACTTAAATTAAGCCGGTATCTTTCGTAATATAAACTACACGCCTTTCCATTATTGTTATAAAAGCTACCCTCGTCCAAAAGTTCAAGTAGGATAACCCGATAGCTACACAATTAGCCAAAGTTCTAAAACATCAAGACGCCCTAGGGCCTAGGGGAATAAATAACGCAAATCTTGCTCTACCCTGCAGTTGAGATTTACTTCATCGTGTCTCTCGAATTCCTTCTCGTTGTGCCACGTATGTAGGTATATCTCCTACAAGTGCAAACACGACGATCTAGGACCTTGTTTGCTCTTCGACCTTACTTGTCACCTGTTGACACGAGATAACCCGGATTCGCTAACGCGACGCTTCTTCGCCGTATACGCAAATTGGGGGAACAGACACCACAGAAACTTCGTAAATAAATTCGGCACACTAAAAATTCAGACAAACTCGTTAAACAAAGTTTTAACTTTAGATGTTCAACATTTTGCGCTACCGAAATTGTATTTCTCTGTTCCGCGAGTGGACCGTCCGAAAGTTTTCGCCGTGGTTACGAAACTACATACTTATCGATTCTGTGATAGAAAAACGAAAAGTTTGTACGGCGTTTTCATTAAGTATAACAACACCAGTAAAGTCCTAAAACGTAAGCAACTTATTAGATCCTTATAAGTTCGAATGCGCAATAAGTTCCCTATAACGCACAAAACTTCCGGCGACATTATTTTATGAACAAATAGTGTTTTGTTATTGTTTTGAAAAGGGTAAACTATATTCGTTCGAAAAGATAACCACTTATATAAAATTATAGGAGGGTAAGGTAAATATGTACTTACATCGTTTATTTCAACGATAATTGTCGATTAAAATTTTACATTAGTCAAAGAATTAATTGAGGTTTATGTTTAATTGCAATGTAAGTAAATATTTAGGAGTACCTATATTTTTATTTTAATATGCAAGCAAATGGGCGAAAAACTTCTGGTAACCCAACGTTGCCTTTCAGGTGGATGGTTTGACATTTTTGAAAATTCAAAACACTTTTCTCAGAAAAGTTGATTTGTAAATCGAAAATCTGAATGCGAAATTTAAAATTCCTCGAGAATTTTTGTTAATGTTTTTAACTTTAAATAATGATAGTCGTAAAAGACCAAAGAAACGGCGCGGCGTTCGATACGTGGCAATTTAGTTAACAGGACAAAATAAGGTGGAGTCGCTTTCATTTTAAAGTAAAGGTGTGAAAACTCAACTAGTTTAGGGTTTCGAACTATACCTTATTCATTTTCCCTATACAGTAGACATAAACAAGCGTTAATGTATGTAACGTGTAATACATTTATATTATATATATTTACATGGTAGTTTCGGAATCTTGAAAAAATTCAACCCTGTATAACATGTTGTTATCGTAAGGGTGAAACTTTAATCACGCATTCTCCGCATACATTTGTTTATGCTTAATGCATGGGTTCGGTGAATAGAGTATAGATGTATTTATAGAACACATGTTCTAATGATGATTAATGATGATTAATATGAATATTAGACTGATGCGAGACGATCAAAAGACACGATGTAGTACAAATGTAGCGACGTCGGCGAATAAAATGTTAAAATGAGAGTATTGGGAATTTTTAGTGAAGGTTTTTTTTGGGACTTTAATTTATTATTAAAGTGCTCCTATAAAAATTATTTGGAAATTATTTCATTAGAAATACATTCATGAAAATCTATAAAAGAGAATCGCGTCCGTTAAAAGTTAGACGTCAAAACTCCTTTTCATTTTCACGGGTTAGTTTCATTATACTTTTAATTCAAGAACTTCTAATCGTTTGCATAGAAATGAACTAAGCGTGCAGTTTTTAACCTTTACCTTATTATAAAAATGTACATTTTTGAGTTATAAAGCCGCGCCCGGCCGCGGCCGACCGGTGATGTATGAAAGTATAATATAAAGTAGTACCTACAGTAAAATATGTTATTTTGGAACATATCCAGATCCGCGAACTCGTCGAACGAGCCTCTGGAGGTTAAAATTCATGGTTAGAAACGTCTTTCGCATTTTAGGTAACATTACGACCATTCTATGGCCGTATACTACGGTTAAAATAGCCAAATCTATTCTCTCTGGGATTTACGCTCTAGTTGTATCTGTGCTTGACGGTTTTAAAATCAAGCTTACAATTAGATAACATTGTAAATTTCAAAGTTAAAAACGCTTACCAATTTTAAATTTAATTATCGATATAGGCAAAATTGAATACTTGAAACAAAAATTAAATTTATTTACTTATAAATCAACTTCCATATTCTTACCAAAAGTTGAAAATACATAACTTGATATAAGTTTCTACTAGTTAGAGGAAACTGATACGATAGCGTTTCGTTCCACTAGATTACCGTTTCATTTTCCGCTTGAAATACATTAATTAATAACAAAACTTGTCGAGGCGAACTGATACTTAAACAATCTATTATACATATACATAGATAACCAAGTTTGTTCAATTACTTATTATAATAAACATAAATTATTAATTATTATGGGGCGGCTCAAAAAATAGTGCGCCAATTAAGATTCTTTTTAAAAGAGAAACCGTAAAATATCAACCGAATTCCATTAAAAGTACATAATTAATCGGTGCTACTGGTTATATTAAGATGAACGAAAAAGGACAAGAGACAAAACAGAACAAAACTAATTCGTTACACTGTTAAACTTTGGCTGGCGTCCCCTAAAATTACGTTCTTCATCTCAAAAGGATCTGTTTAATGTTGAAACTTTTTCTAAAACCTACACTTAATTTGGAACATTAATAAAACACGCACACCTGCTTGCCGTTATATCAAAAGTTCGATTTCATCAATTTCGCATTCCGTCTCTAAATAAAATTGCCAAGATAATTTGTCAAGAAAATTTAGTATTCCAAAGAAATTTAAAATATTTTAAATGAAAACGCTCCGGGACACATTTTCAAAGAGAAAAATATAAGCAATTACCTCATTTTCATTGCGCACTCGGTGGCTATTTTCAAGATGTTTTCGTGTCAGATTTTGCCTTAGCACGTTTTAAATATTTGGCGACCTACGCATATTGTGCATACTCGAACAATTGAGGCAATAAATCGAATTTGGAAGACTCTATTAGATAACAAGGACGAGGCTATTGTTTGCCCAATTGTAAATAGGTGTATATCTATATAATAATGTACCTGCGTTTCAGCTACCTATCGTAAAATAGTTTTTCCTACATATTGTATAACTAGTGCCGAAAGGCGGATATTTCACGCGAGTGTGATAGTTTGAGTCACGCGACGAAGTCGAGTGACTTAATCACACGAGTGCAAAATACCCCTTCAACACTTGTTAAACATATGGATTATGATAGAAAACTCAATATAAGGACGTTTAAATGTAAGTGTTTGTTCATAATGAGCGTAAGCGTAAGAAATAGATAAGAAATTATAAAATAAAAACTGAATTATAAAGGATCAGATTATGCATTCGTAATGTTTATCTGGGAACAATGCGTAACGATATCAACGTATCAACATAAGAAAATCATACATTCGGTATCGACACTTTAACGAATTCTCTATAATTCAGTTTTTATTTTATAATTTCTTATGTATTTCTTACGCTTACGCCCGCCGTGAACAAGCACTTAGCATATTAGCATATTAGGTTTAACGTTAATTTTTACTGAAACTATTAACATTTACATTTATTGTATTTATTTAATCAGGTAGCCTTGTAATAGAAACCGTATTTTGAGATATGAATTAACGAAAATTCTAAATAACTAACTTCGAATAGAAATTTAATTTCAGAGTTTAATATTAGTTATTGCAGTGATTTACTACCACTATAAGTACGGGTCAGTTAGTTCAAGTAATCGTTATACCTAGCGTAAGCAAGCGTGCATGTGACGTCTTTAACGTGCATGTGACTAACGAGTCTAACGAGCAACTTGGTCGCGTCCTTTTACACATACTTACAGATGTTGTAGCTGATGAGCTACTCAACGATATCGCGATCGAGTGATATGGTTACGGGGTTAGATTACATTATTATTGCGCCTACCCTTATCCAAAGAAACGAGACGAGAAAAAATTAGGGCAAATTTGAATATCGCCTTAATTTAATATTAAACACGTTACCGAGGTCGAAATTACCACATTGAATTACCACTAAAGAACATGCGTGCAAACATTTTTTTTAAGTATGGATAATAGACTCTATTAAACGTTATTTTTGCAAAACAACTTTGTTAATTAAGATTGACTAAAATTAATATTTAGTAGGTATAGTCCAGTCGAATAGGAACAAATTTCGACGGTTGACGGAAAAAATTGATATAATTTTGAAACTTGGCAGAGATGTATACACCGTGTCCAAGATAAGAATGCACAGCATGGGGATCTTGAAAGCGGTAGAAGATACAGGGTGGCTTAAATTAGAAAAAAATTGCGCTATTTAGAGTATGTTCACATGCTGGTCGCAAAAGTTCATTATTGTTTATCGTTTTCAAAATTCTCAAAAAAATGTGATTTTTTGGATTTTCGTTTCTTTTCATTTTTTTATTTATTTTAAATGATATTAAAAAACTACCGGCACTTTCTCATTGCCACTTTTTAAGCTCTACAAAATGGCGTGTTCAAATTTTTAATCCGACGTTTCGTACCCGAGAACCCATCATCAACTTTATTTTTTTATATGGCCCCAAACAAAGAGGCACCCTGTATTCGGTAGCATTATTGATTACAAATTCAACGATGTATCACACATTATGGTTTTGAAGCCAAAAAGGGGGAAAAACGTGAGTTATAAGGTTTTTATTTTTAAATTAGTAGGCGCTAGTACAATAACAGAAACAAAATGTCAAAAATTATAATAATTGCTCAAATAGGTTGCCATTATTTTCTAGACACAAGTATGCTCTGTCTACAGAAGAATTCAAAACATGGTCTAACATTTCTGGTGTGATTGTATTAACTGCTGCTAAAACCAATGCCAATAACTGTTCTTCATTTTCAAAAGTGGCGTCATACACTTGGTTTTTTAAATAACCCCACAGGAAAAAATCCAACGGAGTTAAGTCAGGTGATCGGGCTGGCCAGGCTACTTCACTGTGAGTTCCAATGCATTTTTCAGGAAACCTCTGGGACAAATATTCCCGCACATTTCTTAAATTATGCGCTGGGGCACCATCTTGCTGAAACCAGCAGTTGTTAACTATAAGTAATGGTAATTCATCCAAGGCATTCTCCAAATCAGTCTGCACTAGGTCGAGATATCGTTCGGAATTTAAATTGTTGTGATAAATAAAAGGTCCTATTATTCTGCCACCCAAAATGCCTACCCACAGATTAAATCCAAATCGATGTTGATGCCTTGTTTCTTTTATTAAATGAAGATTGTCTGTTGCCCAATAATGTTTGTTACGGCGGTTGAAAATGCCATTGTTGGTTATCATTGTTGGTTATTGTTTTTCCCCTTTTTTGGCTTCAAAACCATAATGTGTGATACATCGTTGAATTTGTAATGAATAATGCTACCGAATACAGGGTGTCTCTTTGTTTGTGGCCATATAAAAAAATAAAGTTGATGATGGGTTCTCGGATACGAAACGTCGGATTAAAAATTTGAACACGCCATTTTGTAGAGCTTAAAAAGTGGCAATGAGAAAGTGCCGGTAGTTTTTTAATATCATTTAAAATAAATAAAAAAATGAAAAGAAACGAAAATCCACAAAATCACATTTTTTTGAGAATTTTGAAAACGATAAACAATAATGAACTTTTGCGACCAGCATGTGAACATACTCTAAATAGCGCAACTTTTTTCTAATTTAAGCCACCCTGTATCTTCTACCGTTTTCAAGATCCCCATGCTGTGCATTCTTACCTTGGACACGGTGTATACATTCAGACATACTGTTTAATATACTAAAAGTTCTGAACTCAATCTGTTAAGCTCGAGTCGTCATCGTAGGAAAATGGTATTCGACTGGACTAATACTAGTATCTACTTAATGTAAATATAATGTTAAAACTGAAGAATACTTTAAGGACCGGTACATTAAAGAAAAATAGGAAAAATCTCCCATTATTTTACAAGATAATGAAAACAAAACAAAAACGTTTTAGGTTTTCCATCACATCGGTTTGTTTCAAAAATCGACCTATAGTCGCTAATTAGCAGCATTTCAAAAATTTCACTTAATTCTCCAAGTTTCCGACGGGGCCTTAATGAGTGACAGACAGACGCTAGGCTACCCTTCACAGTAGAGAGGGTGCGGGTAATGCGCAATTAAAGAGTCAGCTGTATAAGACTTGACACTTGTTATCTGTTACTGCCTGTTAAACATTTCAGAACCGCATCAAAAGGAAGCTTGAAGCCAAAGCTCGGGTTTATGTTTCGCGTTAAAAAATAAATCCGCCCTTTTAAGGGAAAATCAAAGCAGTCCCAATTTAGGTCGACGATCCGTTTTTTGGTTAACGAGGGATGCATTTTCGTTGGCAGGGAAAAAAATCAAACGCGTTTTCGTGTTTTACGCCTTTTTTATGTCGGGATAAATACCTACCTACTCTTTATTACCGGGCGTATATGAGAGAATTTATAACTTATCTTTGAGTTCGTAAAATTTAAGTAAAAATGGTTACGGTTATGGGTGTTCTAATAAAATTCGTAGGTGGGAAAATTAAATTTACTTTTGTTCGTATTTTTTTTTTAAACGCGAAATAAATTATTTTATTTACAAACCACTATGGTAAATAAATACTGGCGACAGTTCGTTATTTTCTAGACCTTTTGCTTCGTGAACGTAATACGTGATATTGTGCATTTTACGACAAAGACCCGAAAACAACTATGTACTTCCCTATTTCGTCGTACTTCAATAGAATTTACCTTTCGAATGAAAAGGTTCGTTTAACGTTCGTCGTATTTATGTATCATCGAATTTTATATACCTATGGCCTATCCAAGCGTATAAGCGATTCACGTCATCAATAAAAGGTTACTAGATGATGATGTTTCACATAGTGCTGTCACCTAATACCTCATATTTTTACAGTTCTAATAAATTGTAATCTTTTTTTATATCATCTAATACGTGCACAGGTAAATCATCTATAGAATGTGTCGCTTTTCAAACTTTAAACCGAATTACAAATCAGCATTGTAGTAACTTTTCACTGATGACGTTGAATCGCTTATACGCTTGGATAGGCCATATAGCAATCATTATCGGCGACCCTTCGCATATAAGTGAAACCCTTTAAAGCAGGATAGTATATAGCTAAAGTTGATTCCACTAATGAAGTTAATTACTTGTTGATGGTTCCGTACACATAGTATCTACTGATAATTATAGAGATCATAACAGAAACATTGTAAGGGACAAGGGGAGTTCCTCGTATAGGTACCTACCGTGCGGTTTGAAAAGGGTTTTTAATCGATACCAATTTATAACATATTCAACGATTAGGTACCCGTTAGAGAAATTAAATTACTGATACCGCGTGCAAATAGAAACACATGTAGGTAATATGAAATTAAAAATAAAGCGTATCATGAGCTCTAAATAGTTTAGCAAGTAGAAAAATTTAATTACAAACGGCTTTGTTCAATTTGAAACGCTTTGAGCCCGGAATGTTACACAATTCACGACAAAAGAGGTGGAATTTCACTCATATCATATTATGAGAGCTCTCCAACAATTGGAACCAAAATTAGGGTTTCGTGTTGCATGTTAATGATCCGGATGCGGAAACGCGCTTCAATTTCAACCTAATCAGTGAACAGTTGTTGGAACAGATCGCAATTTGTTATCTTTCAATTTTTTGATTTCGTTATTTCCATTGAATCTCTTATTCATCGAAAACAAAGCCCAAAAACTCAAAGTTTCGTATTAAACATTCTTACAGGGACGTTTCGCAAGGCGTAAAACGACTTGAAATAGGTACCTAACGAATTTAAAAAACGAGAGACAAGAAAAATGTTAAAACTCGAAAGTTAATTTACTACCTTGATAGATGACGATAAAAATTATTAAATTTTCTTCCATTAAAACTTAAAATCACCGATCCGCGAGTAAATTTAAAGGCGTTTGCGAGTCTATTGTTCTACGACATTATGAGGGCCACGAGATACTTACGTATCTTTTAATACTGACAATGAGAATGTTTGCTCTTTTAAGCAAAAGAATCGTAAATTTTAGAAGTTTCATTATATGTTATTATTATTAGACCACTCCTGAATATGGCGCCGTTGAAGTAGATAAAATAAATTCCGACTATTTTAAGTAGCGGCCATACTCGACGCAGTTCCACTTGAGAATCTCGCAGTATTTTCTGAACTTGAATAGTTGAATATTTTATAAACTGCCATGACCACACATCAGCAACATATTTATAGTTTATGTAGACATTAAACACGCAAGTACGCGTGTTTTACAATATTAAATGCCTATTTGATATTGCAAAATTTAAAATTGAAGAAAATGTAAGTAGTATTCGGTAGGTAACAGATTCGAAATTCCTGATTGTTTTACAAAATTTCGATATGATGTTTAAGTTCTTTGATGAAAAACGGTGCAGCCCATAGCACTTAGTTTCGGTGATCTCCCTAACTTTCGCAATGTCAAAATTAGTTACTTATATATTCATGACACAAAAGCGTTAATGGAACTCTTCCGGCGTATTCGTTAGTAGAAAAATTTCAGTTCAATAAGCACACGATAGATAATTCCAATCTAGCTCGATACGTGCTTAACCTCTTAATCAGAACACTGTCGACGACAATAACGCGAAACTCTTCTGTTTAGGAGCTTTAATGTCCGCTATATTTATTGAACTATCGTCAAAATTTAATTCCTTTTCATTTTAGAAATTAGAAAGAAAAAAAAGGAAATTATAGTAGATACTTTGTAATTAATAAACTGAACCACGTTATCCTTTATGTTAGTATTACCCTTCTATAAATAATATGTAATGTATATTTAATGGTAGGTATAACCGTTACAAAGTTGAAATTATAAAAAGCAATTACCTACATATTGCCGTTAAAAGGTTAATTGAAGGAGCTTTTGATTTCAATGTAAACATTCCTATAGGAGATGCAAAAACCTTTCGTCGCAATATTTATGTATAAATAGGATGTATTAAGTATCATTTTAATTTTAATACATACATACATAAATTATGAAATGCCGATAAAATAAAACACCGAATCCGACAGCTATTGTTTACTGTTAATTAACTGTTTGCCGGTCTATAGGTAAGTCATTCTCTTTACAATTAGTAACAGAATGATCCAGATTAACATCGTGTATTATTCACTTTCTACCTTTTATATGAATTTTGGAATTCTATATCTAACTTATACTTACTAATTTCTATAATATTTCATTAGGACTGATCAAAATATTTAAAAATATAAAATGTATTAAAACTGAAATAAATATGATTATTAGCGAGTCCATCCAGTATTGATCTTGTCACGGTTTAATTCACCCTACCATACCTCGCAAAAGAGTGCCTAAACTTTTTCGGTGCCTAATAATTTTAGAAGTATGTTCATATTCGATTGTTTTTTTGTTTCCTATTAAAATTGACGAAATTTGAAACAATAAGCTATTTCAAAAATTCAAGTCCTCCGCAGAAATGTTTACAACTATACCTACTAAAATTTATTTAGAATTTAGTGAAAACGTAACGGAACGATAACGTGGCACATATGCGCATATTATTTATTTTTGTCGATTAGTAAGATTCGAAACGTCGATATCCGACAGATAATAATTTATAAACTATAACACTAGCACCTTCTCGGGATTAACCTGTTCTTAACGTAAATGATCGAGAAACGCGAATATCATCTAATCAGACGCATTTACAATAATCAATCATCGATTAAATTTGGTAAACTTCTGATAGCGTTTCGATATTTCTTGCGGCATCGTAAAACTATCTGTGCTGAAGGAAAGCCTTAATAAAACATATTGTCAATGATCGTATTTAATTATTAGATAATTATTAAATTCTCGTAGTGGTAGTAAATTGCTTCATCTAGTATCATAAACATTTCGGCGGGAGGTGCTTCAGTTTAATTAACAGTAAAAGAGATTACGTTTACGTTCTCTTTATTTATTACAGTTTCAAGTATGGGGTGTAGGTAAGTACTTCGATTTCTAATAAAAGAATTTTTTAGTTATGAATTTAATAAAATCGGAATCTAATTTCACTCATAAAATGAAGCTAATAGAGAAAAAACGCCAAAAAAATTGTTTCGTTTTTTATATAATAGTTAAACAACCAACAAAAATAAATACCTACAAAAATATAAAAAAGAAAACAACGGTTAGAAGAAAATGTGAAAATATAGGGAATAAATAGCATCTGTGACACAAGAAGTAGTAATACAGTAAAGGAAACGCAACATTTTTCTAAAATTACGGCTTATTTCATATCTAAAACGTATCTCGCTTACTTAAAGTTATCCACCAAAAATCGACGTGTTTCGAAATTTTTCGTGAAAATTTTTAAATTAAACAGAAAAAAAGGCCCGGTATAAAATTTCCATTGGAACACACGATGTACAATAAGTCCTTTATTTTGGGCGATATTTTACGATTACAATTTTGTAAATTAACAATTTATGTTTCAATCTGCAAAATTCATCTTTATATAAATCATCATAAATGTTTCCGTAAAAAGTGTTCAATCTGAATTACGAACAACTGTCACTCATTTTTTTTAAGTTCTTAGAAATTTGAATACTAAAAAAATATATGAAAACCAAACTTCAACAAACAACACTGGAATTGGATCTTAACTCGTGAAATTGAGCAACAAATAGGGAATCCGTGAATCTATTTTTGGCCGAGCACGGCAATCCATCACTTTAAACTGCCTTCCCTAGACAATGTACGAACCCATTTATCATCGACAAGATGTGGGTTCTATTGTAACTTCTATTTCAGGTATATTGAAGTTTCTACGCCTAAAGGCATTTTCTCCATTACTCTTTCATATATGATTTGATTAAAAACGAAAATTATTATGGTCCTTTGATCGCCGATTGAATGTTTTAAATTCAGATTAACTGAAAAAGTTGCCTATTTTAATTTCAGCTTTTGTTTTTATATTAAAATTAAATACCATTATTGTATTAATACCTAATTCCATTTATTTATCTTTATTTTTGAAAAGGTGGCAAAATATTTTATCGACTGTCGAACTTTGAAAAATAACAATAACAGTAGACGTCGTTATGTAAATGTGCGAACGATAACCATCGGAATACCACCGAACGTAAACACTTTTATGACCGATTTTTGGGCGATTTATCGAACGCATTATCTTTATTTTCTCTTTTAAATCTAACTGATTTGAATTAAATATCTAGGTTTTCTTTCTGGAATCTGAACTGTTTTATAAAAAATAATTTTCCTTTCATATATAGTTGATAGTAAGATTTATAATTATTACGGATGCAAATATGTAAAAACTAATATTTTAGACATTATTTAGAATTTAGCATAGCAGATAATAGAAATATACGCAGCAACTCAAAGATTTCGCGTTTTCTTTTACATGTTTACAACTTCGGTAGATTTTATATTTTGGTACCAATTCAACCTAGTGAGGATTATGGTGGACCAGTCGCCATACAAAGACCAACAATTTTACCAATAAAACGTTTGTAGGTGTATGATTTCCGTGACGATTTCGTATCATGTTCGTTCTTGAGGCTAATAAATGAATATTGGCTCCTCAATGTTGTACATTTGCGATTTCTGGTATTAACAATTCGATGCTCACGTAAAAGCGGACAAGTCACACAGTTGGGGAAAATGGTAATTTACGCTCTCGACGTGTGGATAAAATGTTCACTATTATATTTATACATAATGCGAGAAATTCTTCATTCGAGCAATTTTCATGGAAGCATTTAAAAAAGTTCCATACAATGCAAATAAGTATACATATCTTCAACGCGTTTGCAATTCAAACGAAAGCAAATTATTCTTATAATTTTATGCTCAACTAAAAGATGAAATTCTGTGCCGTAAAAGTTAAGTGCCGTCGAGTCCAAGTTTTCTACACGTTCTGTCAAGGCTTCTTTGTATTCTTTGAAAATAGAATTTAACGTCAAAGCTTTCCTGCCGCATATTGTTGCCTGTTCTCGGTACCGAACATTTTGCTTTCAAATAGCAAATGACTCGGTGGATTTCTCCTAATCTCCTATCTAAGTTAAGGTCAAATGTCGTCGTTTATTTGAACGACTAAAACCGGCTCATAAATAATATATTATACCTACATAAAAGAATACAAATTTTGGATTTTGTTTTAAATAATTATTATTCTAAAAGTAAGAAATTAAATTGAAACTTATTGTTTTATTACAAAATACTACGTTTAGGTTCGAAATTAAAACGATCAGTACCTACTAATACTAATAGATACTAATTTTTGATTGAAAAAAAACTTTTATCACTACAAAACGGACGCAAATTTGACTGACGAAAAACTAACCAGAAATTTAAATTCGAAACAATAACATGATTCTGTAGACTTATTTGGTTTTCGATTAGCCTATTTTATATTTTTCTATTTAAAAAGAGTATGTGAGTGGTTATAATGCTTTAAAATAAAACCGAAAAGACGTCTGTTTTTTTCTATACCTAATAAAAGCGTGAAGTTCAGATTTATGCAAAATGTTTCAGAAAGTTCGTTGAAACTTCGAAACGTCGTCGGCGTCGCCGTCGTTTGGAAAACTTAAATATTTGATTTTGGAATATATTTTTACTTCTCGGTTATCCGAAACACACCCTGCGGTTCGTTTCGTTATTCTCCAAAAAAATCTGAAGGCGGTAAACATTATAAAATATATATACCCAATTATTTAATTAATTACTCACCGTGTGTGGAAATTTGAAGAAACTATTGTGAACATTACCTATCTACTAAAAGTTTTATAGTGATATAAATAGATGATTATTAACTTATACAACAGTTAAACTAGCCGGAATGAGATTATTTTACAAAAACATTGTACCAAATGTGATGAATTTCTGGGATGCCAAGGTTAGGACTATTGGTTGATTTGACACGAAATGACCCTTAAGTGTTAATTTATATATGTAAGTACTAAACTCATTCTATTTACTTTTTGACAACCAATAAAAACAGTGGTTTTGACCTGACAATCTACCGACAGTTCAAAAATATTATTTTTAAAGTGTCAAAAAGGAAATAGAATGAGTTTCGTTTATGAATTTAACGCTAAGAGTAGAAAATGGTTTAGAATATTCAATAAGATGCAAATAAACCGGTTGAACCGATAATTTGGTGAAAAACCATATAGGTAGTAACATTTTTTTGTTTAAAAGTGAGATTAGATCCACTTATTTCATCGACGTTATATACCTAATACTAATAGATAATATACCTACGTTCTGTTATTCCTGTATAGGATAGTTTTAATAAAACAATATCTAAGATTCCTTCAGTTAAATTATTTATAGGTACTAGTTCGAAAACGCCTGGAAATATCAAAATGTGTCGTTAAAATAAGTTTGATGTTAGCGTTCTAAAATATACCTAAAATAAACCTTGTAAGTTGTTTTTTTTTTACATAAACACGGTAGTCACTCGAAGCAAACAAACAAGAAAACGGAAACTTTTTTTATGATCCGACGTATGTAGAAACACCGATTAAACCGACCGAATGTAGAAAGGCCGAGCGATTAAAGAAAATAAGGGTCGAGCGTTAATTGTCTCCATAATATACACAAACATGTTTAGAAGATTTCCACAGGGTAATTTGCAGACAAACAAACTTATTCATTTTGATATAGAAATCTATTAATTACCATTTTGAAATTAAACATCTCTTCAAACTATAGTTTTCCAAAAGGTAAACATTAGTAAGTAATTTACATCTTACGTATATCCAGAAATCCGAAGTTATGTAGAAGTGAAGGCAAGAAGCCCCAGATTAAGTACATGTATGATATCCCATTTGCATTGCTAATGTTTGATCTCTTGTATAAGCCCGTGTTTACATTTGAGCGGAGGTATTTGGGTAAATTTTTATTGTTGTTTAACGTTCGTATTCCCTCGTGTGCCAAATATGAATATTTTATGAGCGCCTCCGTAATTATTTTAAGCGCTTCGTGTTTTGACACAAACTTCGAACGCTTCTTCACAGCTGCTTAATTAAAATTGTAGCTGACAGGACAGACTTTCCGGGTAATTAGTTCAAGGTTCGGTGATATGCGAGTACGTCATTGGGGTTACTAGTTATATAAGAATACCTCAGATTGACCGAGGGTGGATCATACAGTTTTAACGATCAAGTCAACCGTAAAATATGAGTTTTTGATATAGCTATACTGATCAGAAAGGCTTACAGTTGCGAATTCGAGCAACTCAAACTTCTATCTCCTAAAATTAAAACAGAATTATTATAGGCAGGTACTGTTTTTTGCACAGGAGTAATAAATAAAATATAAGTAGATAATAATATTATGAACGTGCCAGCGTTTTAAAAATTAAAATTTAGAAATATTTGACGAATTTTTAAAAATCGTAGCTCACCGGATGTGGAATCAAATAGAAAATGAAAATGAAATGGGAAAATTTCAACGCCGCGCCGAGTTGCGACGATGGGCGTCGCGATCCCACAAAACAAAAGAATTTATCATAATTATTTTGTTTACAAGTAAAAAAATACGGTACAAAAAGTGAAGATATTATTCGAGGTTTTATCTGTATCAGTGTATGTATTTACAATGCGCCCACAATTGTACAAGTTTTGTAATATTATCAAATTATCTATATACATGTAACAAGGAAATATAACCAGAGCTTTCCCTATAACAATTCCGACTAGCTTCTATTAGAGAATTGCCTTCTCAAGTCAGTAATATTAGAGAACGTAACAGACCTATAAGCAGTAATATAAATGGAATAATTAATAACATACAACAAAGCAACTTCTAAATAATACATGTATGCAAGTACTAGAGAAATCACCAAAGAAGATAGGTAGGTACCTACTTGCGTTATCAAAGTATGAATTCAGTAACGACTACGCCATGATAACGAATTCTCATTTCTTATAATTTGACTAATATTTATTCGATTTAATTACACCTACATATCAGCTATAGATAAATAAAATAAATTCAATCCATAAAATAAGTCGAAAACAACCATCTTTCTTATTATTAATTGTTTCCAAATTAAATAAAACGACTAAAAAAGTTTACAAGTTAAAACAACACGTTGTACAAGGTGGGCCAAAAGAAATCACCCTATTGGAAGATGCTCTTATTTTTGCAAATGGCGGCCAATGTCAAATCTGTTTTGACATTTGTGAACTAGACAGATGTAGAATACAAGTAAACAAGCCATGGAGCGATACACTCCCCAAGAACGCGGAATAATCGTGTCTATTTTTTTGCGTAACAATTCGTCTGTGGTGTTGGCGCAGCGCGAATTCCGTCGCCAATTCCCCGGTCGTCCGACACCGACTGCGCAAACACTGCGCCGTTTGGCCACCAACCTTGAAGAGTATGGGACCACACGAGACGCTGCCAAGAGTGGCCGGCCCCGGAGCTCCCGTTCTGCCAACAGTGGACGGTGCGCGCTATAGGGCCATGTTAACCGAGTTTTTTCTGCCGCAATTGAACGAATTAGGACTGGAGGACATGTGGTTCCAACAGGACGGAGCAACGGCACACACTGCGCGAGCCACAACCGATATTCTGAAGGCGGCGTTCCCGGGTCGCCTCATCTCTCGTTTTGGCGATTTGCACTGGCCCGCAAGATCGCTCGATTTAACCGTTTCAGACTTTTTTTTGTGGGTTTTTTTGAAGTCCCGTGTTTACGTGAACAAGCCCGAGACCCTAGAAGCCCTCAAGGACAACATTCAACACGAGTGCGAGAATCTGTCGCCCGAAGTTCTCGCCGAAGTGATGAAAAATGCCATAAAACGCGCCCGTGTAGCAATCAATTGTGACGGCGCCCATTTGGCCGATATCATCTTCTCGACTTGACCAATAAAATTCTAAAGGTTCAAATAAACATAATCAAAAAACAGAATCGAAGTTTTTCATTTAGAAAAAAAATGAGAGCCAAACAACATCGGATGACTTCTTTTGGCCCACCTTGTATATGTAGTAATTCCTCGCTTAATACGGTTTCATTTAACGCGCTTTCAAGTTTACACATTTTATAAATTACGACGTTTTGTAATTATCACTATGTGAAGACAATTTATTAATAAGCAGCACTTTTGACTTTGATATAGTTGCCATGGTCATTTTATAAGGATCAATTAATTGTGTTAAGCGAAGAAATGCTGTATAAATTAAATGTTATTTTCATTAATTATTATTTAATAGTTTTTAATTTCAGTCAATATGTAATAGGTTAATTTCTTGCGGGTGTGGTAAAAATATGATTTAACGATTATTATTTTACCTATAATAATAATCAGTCTATATTAATTTCAACATGGATCTATAGATAATGAAGTGTTTGTGCATGTGACAATTTTTCGAAATAATAATCGTATCATATTAAACTTTTTTCCTGTTTAATTTCAAATTATTCTTTAATAAACAATTATGACGCTTTTGCCCTGGAATATTAAAAACAATAATATGGCAAAAATATGTGTATAAGATGAAAGCTTCTTAAATTGCCATAACTAAAATGCCGTGTATAAACTTAGAAATCTCAATGTTTCTAATATAAAATATACGAAGCAAAAAAAGAAGAAAGAAAAGATTATTAAGTCTCCCTCGGACTTGCGAATATCAGAAATTTTGCGATTCGAACGGAGCCGATATTAATCCCACGATGTCACGCTGTCACAGTGCTTAAAGCTCCTTCAGGCGTAGAACGACACATGTCACGTTAATGCATTACGTTCATCGAAAAAAATGACATTTTGAACTGTTAATTTATCTTGGCTCATTTTTAACCTGAAGATGACGTTTACTTATATAAATAACATTATCGTAAAAGAGTCGACATTGTAATTTAGATAGAACGTATTGATATTAAGATAGGATAACTATAAAATGGATTTTATTTAATTTAAAAGAAAATTGACGATTAAATTAGTGCAAGCAAATATGTTTAATTGCCGATGAAGCTTAGAAATATTATAAATTAATTGTTTTCAAATTTTATAATTCAAATAAAAATTTCGATAAATCTCTACAAGTTAATTTAAACTATACACCATAATAAAAATAAATAGAATTCATAGAATTTTTAATTATGTCGATGTTGAGCTTTGTCAAGAATTATTTAATTTCGGATGTAGCCGATTTGATATTAACTACTAATTATCAGTTGATAGGTATCTCAGAGAAAGTCGCTTTGTCTAACTACTTATTGAAAATAAAATGCAAAGTATATATTATGTACCTACTTAAATACTTAAATATAAAACATCAACTTTGACAAATTTAAGATTGATTATCCACTATTTTGACAATAATGAGCCATAACAAATGCTGCTTTATTGTGTTAGTTAGTACCTACTTTACTTCTCTATGCATCATTTTAATTTACGCGTCGAAATATTGTCGTACGTACTGTGACGTAGAATGAAAATAAAAAGAAAGAAATGTCACTAATTCCAGGTCGCTCTATTTCTTTAATTTTAAATTTGTTATTATACTATTAAAATGTGAAATCTAAAAGCAAACCATGTATCTTGTGCGAAATGTTAACTTCAAACTACAACATTAGTTTGTTGGGTTCGGCCTTTCCTAATAACTTAAATCCGATTAACAGGTTGATGTTTTATGCATCGATTCGAAATAGCCTTTAATCGTTTTGGGCAACTTATATTCCAGTATTTCCTTCAACCATCATAATTAATACCTATTTTATGTTTAAGTAGATAGATAAAAATATGCGAAGCGAAAATTTCAAATTATTGTTAGATGGGGCAAATCTTGAAGGATATTTTAATTTTATTTATTTTTAATCCCGACAGATTTAAAGGTGAATACTTTTCGTTTACCTCAACACACCTACCTACATATTTTTTTTTCACGTAAATTTTGCTGCATAACGTGATTTTTCAGCAGAATATAAAAATCAAATAGAAAATCGAATCAATTTTCACCGACCAATATTGAATACGCGATTGGATTCGAATTTTTAAAGTAACTTAACGAAATAAAATCATAGCGTAGGCGTGAATTGTTTTTCTGTGGGTTATTTTAGTTAGTGATCAATTTAAACACTCGCAACATGATAATATTATATTAAATATAATAATGCTAGAAATAATTAAAAGAGAAAAGATATGGTGGGATATTCTATCGAATTGTAATTTAAAGAACGTCAGGTCGCGTTAAGAGACGTTATTGGTTTGTAACTGTGTCTGGATGATGTAAGTTGGAATTCCTAAATAATCTTCGCAAGCACGTACTTACTCAATTTTCATATTGATTTGAAAATTTAAAGAATTTATAGAATTTGATTCGTTGTCTTTCTAAGGTTTCGTACACAATCAAACAATTTTGTTTCAATCCAGTTAGATAAACTTATGTTAGAAGAGAACTACATAATACATAAGTACTTATATTATAGATACAATAAAATATTATGTACATTTGTAGTTGAAATGTTATTACCTACTGAGAACACAAATTCGAACTTCCATTCATAATTTCATAAATAAAAAAATTCTCTCGCGCCGCAAGTTCTCGACAGAATAAATATTAATTGAATTCGGAAACTCTTCGATCTTCTTTAACAAATCTATTTAAAAAATCTACGCGACTAACATCTTAACCGAATGTTTCTTTGAAAAAAATACCGATAACGAACTTCAAAAGTTCCCTGATTAGCAGATTTATTAGACTCCTCGAATTCGTTAAAGCAAGTTGACGTTTGGGAATCGGTGAGTTCCTTTGAAAGGATTAAAGGAGGTTAAGTATATTTAAATCCGTAACGCGCCCTAAATTTTGCAAAAGAAATTATTCCGCACGGCGTCCCGTCACGTTTGCTTCATAACTTTTCATAACAGTACCTATGTCGAGTTCATTGTAAAATAGGCGCTTTATATTATAAGGATAATAACCCATCTAAAATATTAATTTAATCAGTCGATAACGGTTAAATTATTTTAGATAAGTATTATTTTAGATAAGTTTTAAGAAACAAGGATTTTTGTCACGCGTGACGATTTGTCGCAAACGAAAGCCCCGAGCCGCGAGGATTCCCTACAAAACATCCTTACAGTTAGTTTGTAGGTAAAATAAACTAGCTGAATATACAAAAAAAAAATGCATTGTAGACAAATACTCCTATACGTAATAAATTTAGACACACAGCTAATTTTTTTTATGTGTATAGGTGTAATCGAAACTCAAACGACGCGACGTCTAACAATAGAAATTAGGCATCGTAGAAAATAAAATTCTATCGAAACACGCGACACTTAACAAAAACAACAAATTAAAATCGATAATTTTTACACGAAACAGCTTCTTTGGATTGGCCCTCATTTCAAAACAGAGATAATTGAGTGTATGCGTGGTCATTCTCTAACGCAATGTGCATTTAAAATAGAAATGCTACAATATAATTTAAAACGAAAGCTTTTTGGCAAACTACTATCGAGTCAAGGATGAATTAGAAAATCATTAGCAAATTCTGGACAAACAGAATCAAAGATGGAATAAGATGTTTATAGATAGAAATTGAGAAAAATATGGTAAATTGCTAGTATTTGCGTAAAAATAGTCAAGATGTGCAACCAATTTATATATAATACATATTATAATTTATTTATAAATATCTATAGACTAATTATTAAGTAAAGCTTTTCAAGCATACATACGTAATCGGGAAAACACAGAGTTATGCCAACTTAGAAACTTATTGTTAAAAATAAATTTAAAAAAAAGTCGAGTTAGTTAAGTCGAGTTAATTCCAATAATCTTTTATCGTAATTTTAAAAAGTTCAAAAGAGACATAATAAAGCTTATTACGTATCTATACCTATAATGTTATTTCAAATGGATTCCAATATTGTGGGATATCCACACACAACACAATTCCATATTTCGGCAATAAAGTTTTCAAATAACTTAACAATTACGACCTATAAAAAGTAACAAGCTCTTTTAGTTCCAGCTCTTTAGTTCAGTTCCAGTTCCAGAAGCAGTCGCGTAGATGTAAATTATATACTTACTTAATTACAATTTCTAACATAAGGCTTCAAAGTTAAACACAAGATCAAATTAAATGCAATTCACGTGGTCTTATGTACAGCAGTACTTAACCAGGATTCACGTGGCAATTATCGCGCAAAAAGCGTTATGACATTTGTTATTATTATCAAAATCATTTATGTACCTACTATATATATAGGTATCCAATAAGTTTTGTATGTACACAGCATTGTTTGTATTTTGTGTGTTTTACATAAGTACGTACATGCTATAAACCTATGCAACAAACCTCAATGAAAGTATCGCAAACTTCGAAAATTATTGAAGTCTAAAATATTCATTTGGAGTTATAATTGATTTGCTATACTTATAACAAGTAGGTACCTATTTCAAAGATAATTTTAAAATTACCTCATGAAGTTTCAAAAGAAAATAATAAAGAAAGGGGGAAATAGAGGTCAATGTTTCACTATTTTTGAATTTCCGATAATTTGAATTTAAGCGGTTTTAGAATAGCACTCTTTATTTAGTAAACTACTTATTATAAAAAAATAATGTATTATTTTTTTTTAAAACAGACTCATGTAATAAACCAGATTCTCGTGGTATTCTATTCATTCGGTATCAAATTTTATAAAATAAATGCTAAACCCTACGAATTTTATACTCTTATTATTTACGAAAAGATACAAGATTATGTGATTTTTTTGACAACCATTAACGAATGCCAATAAAAAGAGTATTATAGCAAGATACGGTGTGGAAGAAGTTTGAAGTTTGCACAGGCAGTGCATTTTATTAGGGATCCAAAAACAGCGTAGTTTCTATGATAACTTGATCCAAAAGTGATTTTCTTTTGAAATAAACCGATAAGGCCAAATGGAATACTTAGGGGGTGGATTTTAAAAACTTCGTAACATGAGGTCCAATCAAAATTTCAGTCAATGTTCTCTGCGACCATAGTAAATAGAACAAGTATAACTTATGTTCCAAGACAATTACTGGATCCGTGGCCGCGCAGATATTTAATTACTTGATTGGCATCCTAGCGCCACTTCGACTGCGGGATCGAATCCCACTGCAACCATGAAAGTTTGTGAATATTATTTAATACTAACTCGTTCTATTAACCAAATAAAAAGTCTATGGTCAATGGGCAGCGATCCCGAGATCATAAATTAAAAAAAAAACAATTATTTCAATTTTTACCAATTGTTTTCATTTTACATTGCCATTGAAACTTTTAACCTGCATTCTGGACATTAATAACATGTGTTTTTTTCCATAAATATTTTAAATCTTTAAAAACTTAAGTCGTATTTTTTAGGTACCTACGTCGACAACATTAATTTTCAACCATTTTCAAATAAATACGGTTTTAAAAGTAGATATAGTTAGCTACTTTTTAAAAAAACGTTAACTGTTTTTAAAATTCGATTTACTCGAAAACAGTATTAAAGTAATTTGTTCTAAATAGATTGTGAATCTAAAAAGCTAGTAGCGTAACCTACATTATTCATAAGAGAACGATAAATAAGGAAACGGTAAAACTCGATTTTTCTTTTAAGCCCACGGTTTAGTTTTAAATTCCAATTTAAAAAATGCGGAACATTTATAAACGGTGCCGATTAATAACGCGGTTTCTAAATAAAATCAAGTACAGCCTACAGTACTAAATAGAAGTCGAGCATCGTGATTTCTCAATGGAATAAGGTAGGTTGCAATTCAAAAGGCTGTGAATTATTGCAAGTTGTGTATATTTGGAAAATATAAAATATTTCCTATTTATTCTTGATTGTAATAGAGATTTTATACCCTATTCGGATTTAAAAGTACAGAATCACTTTGTTTCGGTTTATGCTAAAAGTGTGCATTAACAACAAAAAACTTTTTTAAATGGTGGGATTAGATTATATGAACTGTTATAAATGACATTAGGGAAGTGCTCTGGATTCGTGAGATTCACCATCTGCATATCGCAAAACTTTTAAAACGTTTAACGTGTTTCGTAATAAACCATTTTAATGCTTAGTTTTTATTTGCAGATACCAGCGTTATCGGTATATATATATATATATATATATGGAATTATTTTGTTGGAGGCTCGTTATTTTATTGAAAGCTGCATTTAAACCAAAATAATTTGAACACTAGATATTATTTTGCACAAAAATTCGATTGCTTTAATTAATAATTGTAGCTACAATAAGTGTCTATGACAAAATTAAAAAAATGTTAGAGAACGATCAACAATTAATTGAATTTAATTTTGCACAGACAGTACTTGCAATTAGTACCTAATAATATCTTGTCCACCTTTAACTCATGATCTTTTATAAAAATAAGAGAGAATCCTTGAACAAAAGCTTTTTTACTTGACATATGATGTAGATTATGGCACCACTTAATGCACATATGCCGGATATTTACGAAATCTACTGCCAAAAGATAATAAAGAAACTACGCTTTATTTTCTTGTAATAATCAACTTCAAAAATAAGCAGTACCTAATTCATAGCCTTTCTATTGCACATTTAAATTTCCTCAACATCATTTTTGCTAATAACGGCATCACTATTGTAATCATATATTTATGGAATTACCAAAGTAGCAAAAATGTCCAACATGACGCCAGTACTCTAAATGATCGATATAGGCACTTAGTTTGATAGTGAAATTAAGATAAACGTGTTCGTGTTCGTAACTAAACAGAAAATTTAAAAAGCACATGATTACAAGTGATTTATTTTTTAAGCGCATACTATTAATATTATTTTTAAAAAGTATTAGGTATTGCCTATACATATAATAGAGTTATAACACTTTATTGTTAGTTCTGTAATTTTAATAAACAAGAATTAAATAAAAAACCAACAGAGTAAAAAATAAAGCTCGCCTAATCCTAGTGCGTAAATACAAATCCACCCTTTTAAAATATGCATTTATCAACTTGGTCAGTTTATGCGAATTACGCGATTAAAATAATCCCCGAAATACACGTTCTATAAAAAAAAAATAACATTCATAAAATTAACGATCGTGTTAGTATCTGAGAGGTTCTGCTGCGTCGCCCGCGCCCGTTTCATATTTTGGTTCTACACGTTTCTCAGAATCAACTGCAATTTTAATTTACACAAATCCGCAGCGCCCTTTCATTTCGAAATTGCATAAAAAATATGAGGGAAACCTGAATGGAAAAATTCTATATGCCATATAGAATTAAAGTAATGAAAAACTTTTAATGGAAGATGAGAACCTTAAAAAACGAATGCGCGGAGCGGGAAAAATTGAAAATCGACAACTTACTATCTCGGGATGTTTTATTATAACAGTTTTCGTCGTATTTAAATCGTTTAATCTCGGTAACCTGACAAAAACAGATGGCTAAATGTAACTATGTCGCTTTAAAAATTTACATTCTTGTATACTTATGCAAATGTATATTTGACACACTTAAAAGGTATGTATATGTTTTATACAACCGCACGAGTACACAAAGCACCTACTCGATATCAGCAGATGTTTCTGTAAACGAAATCGCGTAGGTGTCTAAATGTTTCATTCCGACTGCGAATTCGAAAGCTGATTTGTTCACGAATCGTTAGTTATTACCTATTACTTAATTCGTATTCAATTTAGGGTCAGTTTTTCAATAACTGGTTATCGATAACCATTGGGTAATTGACATAAAAACGACTGTTAAAACGATCGCTATTAAATACAACGAGACGAGAATTAAACTTGATCGTAAAGTGAGCATAGAATGTGCAAATATGTAGTTATTTTTGCTTTTTTATAAATTTTCTAAGTAGCTAAATACATCAATTCGAGACAGAATGGTTTTTAATCACGTTTAAATTATAAAGCTCCTAATATTTCACTATAGCGTGCTTACGATTTCCCCGATAGGTTCTCAATATAAGGCCTCTTAGGGATCTCACATTAAATAAATAGATTTTCACGAAAATAAATTGCCGACTCGGTTTTAGTTCTTGTAATTAGCGTTTTCTTTATTTCGCGATAAATATATTAATCGAGTGCAGAATTTTGTAAATTATGTAATAAATACGTAGATATACCTAACTATATAAAATAAAACATTAATAATATGATAAACTAATTTAGATACGACTTTAAAATTTGTTCGGTAGATAATAATAATGACAACGAATTATTTTTCAAATAAACCAGAATTTTTCTTCGATAATCGACGCCCGTCCACTTAATAAAGTTAAACGTTCCAACAGAGGGCAATAAATTTGTTCGTACCTTTTGAGAATTCACACTCTCGTCGGTTGCTCCACGTATTAAGAATATTTTCACGAAATCGTTCCTAACAACTTCGTAATTATCGGCGAAAGTTTTCATTAAAATTTACGGGCGATTAACGTAAATTGTTGGGTTACCAAAAAAGTTTTCAGAAGTCCGTATTCGCAAAATATACGCACCTAATGTAAATATATTGCGAGTAATTTCCTAAATTATGAATTTACGGATTAAGCTGGATAAGGCTAATTCGATAACTTCAAAATTGAACTTAATGTAAAGCATTGAATAATTCGCTACAAACCGTGCGCTCGCGTTAATACCGACCTAATTAATAATAAATTAATAAGTTAATCGAATAATGTCGGTTCGTTTCGAGAGGTAATGTTTTTAAACGAACCGCTTATTATCCTTTAACGAAATTTAAATTTTAGTCGGTCATATTGTTCTTCGTTGTCGATTAAAAAAAATTAAAACGACGAATAGGTAGGTACGTGCTTAACGGAGTTCCGAAATTACCCTTGAATGGGTACCTACTGACAATGAGATACGATTGTGTTAATGACTGGTGTGCAACTTGCAACCAAAATGTTCTTCAGCACCGCGCAATGATTACCGAATTTCTAACTTTCCGTGAAAACAAACAAACATTTGCATCGATATTATGATCGTTCTCCCCTGTAGTGTTCAATTTTGGATGCAAATAGTTTCAATATACAAGTAACCTAGCGGTGAGTGTTCTCTTGAACAAATATCTGCGGTTGCTATTGTGCTATTGTTGCTATCTGTGGGGGTTATTTGACGTAGCTGTTGTTATACATTTTATAAAGAAAAATAAATGAAAAAGCAAAAAGAATTTTTGTATTCGTTTCAGTTTTCATTTAAAAGGTTGCGTTCGAAGTGTGGGTACACTGGGCACCTATTTATTATATTTTCTCTTTATTATTTTTTAAAAATAATATAAGTATCTCCCTGTACGATGAATACGATGACAGAACACTATTACCACCCCTACTGTTGAATTAATTTTGTTTAACAGTTAAAAAAAAAGATAAACATTAAACTGTTTCTTCTTGTTATCTGTAACATCACTTAACATCTAACGACGTTAACAAACATTTAATTACTTAATTAAAAAACTAGGCGTTTCGTATTTAGGGCAAAATTTACAAACCACAGCTCTTATATACACTACTTAGAAATAGTATACATATTAGGTAAATATATATAGGTACGTACCTACCTACTGACAAATAAAATCTCGGTGTATGCATTTACGCAAAGAATGCGCTTATTAAATGCTCAAATTATGTAGACTTTTAATAGACTCCTTCGGTACAAATGTTGGTTAAAGAATAAGTAGGTAAAATTAACCCCGTTCCGTATATGTTCACACATAATTTATACTTTTATAGTACAGTAATAAAGCTTCCACTATTAAAATAAAGATTTACAATTTATTGATAACGTGCAAAAATTATTTGATGAAAAGTTCCTACCGAGAGACAATATTTATTCCACGTATCAGCTAAAAGTTCCGTCTAATCGTAACGAGCGGGGATGATAAAGTAAACAAACAACAGAAAGTTTTTCCTAAATGAAGAGAAGTGTTAAGTCAGCGAGATCGAAAAGAAAAATAACTCTCCTAAAATTTTCATCTATCTAAAAGAAAACATTTAAAAAGAACAAATGGGAATTATATTTCAATTCAAGACGGAGTAAACTTTACTACGTACTATATAAATAATAATCAACTAAACATGTATTTACTTGTAACGTACGCCAGCTTTAAAAGCGTAGCGAGTATGATTATGCATTTTCATCGTTTTAAGTTCAGGTAATAATGTAAAAAATTAAAAATTATTGCATTTTGAAAACCTCTTGATTCAGAAAAATCTTTGTATTGTCACTCGTATGTAATATCGCATTTTGTTTTACTGTAACTATAAAAAAAAGAAGGTTTCGCTCTGGATAAGATAAGAATAACTAAATACATAAAACTGATCATAAAATAAAACATTCGCGGAATTGCAATGTACAGTGCGATCAAAAATTGCCTTTATAATAGGTATGTTTATTTGATGCTGAGCAATAACAGATAGTCGAATTTAAATAGAACAATAATCGAACGTTCTGCCTCCCTTTTTTCCAAAGATAATGCAATATGCAATCGATACTTCTACATCAAGCATCAAAGGTAATATTTTCTTTCTTCGATGACCACAAATCGCACAACTTCTTCCTGGTTGCATCGAGAGAAAATGCATCCGAACGATTTCTATAGAATCTAAAGTTTCGACCTATCTACTTCATCTCTGAAAAAAACAACTGAACCGTCATCGTTCTTTTATACCTACTTCGTAAATCTCTAATTTGCCATCCGCGGCCCACCCTAGCGTACGACAGTTATTTAAGACGAAATTCTGGAAAGAAACAAAGCGTCCATTGTACAATAAATTTTCAACGGCCAAAAGAAAATCCAGGAAACTCCTCGAAATCCATCTAAAATAAATAAAACTTCCTCTATAAACATAATCGATGAAATAAAACATATGAGACTAAAAACAGGTGTCCTAAAAAGGGTATATTAAAAGATAACCCTAAATCAATTTCGCTTCGAAAGTTTTTCGTGTCTGGCCGGCGTTATCGGTTGCGGCAAAGAGCGAAACTTGGTTGTGGTACAGAGTAGTCGTGTAGATGCTGAGAACAGGTGGGGTAATATTGATCGCTCACCTGCGCTGCGCCCTATATATAGGCACATTAAACATACATGCAGGTTTACCGGGTCGTCCTTCGCCGCTATATACTTTACTACCTTCACCTAGCCTACCGTTCGTTTTGCACCAGCTGTTGCTTTACCTATACCTATACCTATACCTTCTTCATCGGAAGCCACTTACAATGACTACTCATTTCTATTAATGGGGCAATTTTAGTCGATTTCTAAAATTTATTCGAACCTTCTCCGCCGCTACCCCGTAATATTTCAGGACATCCTATTTTTAAACTCATTCTTTAAATTGATATTCCGGATGAAAATGTTTCGATGTAAATGCATTTAAAGAAACAACGGCCAAATCAAGAAATACTTAAAAAAACTTTAAAAATTAAAATATTATCGGTTAAAAGGTTATTGGTAGGTTAGGTACAATTTTTTTTTTCAATCTACAAAGGACGTAATAAAATATACCTATCTATAGGAATAAATATGATCACGTGCTTCTTGTACGAGGTGTTATCCAAAAATTCTAAAAATTACCTAAAGCCCTAAGCGACATAGTTTCATAGACATGGCTGGAAGTCCGTTTGGGCGAGGGTCTGTATCGTTCCTAATGTTGCCTTATATTCGCCTTTTATTAGAGAAAATTGTATCTTAGGAAACAAAAAAGAACTATAAGGAACTAAATTTGGTGAAAAAATAAGACGGATCGGAAAATCTACCACTACGCGCAAAATTTTATATAGGTATGCTTCCGAATAACTAAATAAACATTTAAAAATATTAATATTATTTTAAAAAAACAAATGAAAAAAAAATTAAAAAGTAGCGCTTCGGAGACAATAACACGATCAAAAAAAAATTTAAAAAATTTCTTACACTTACGCTCATTGTAAATAAGAACTTAGAATAGCAAGGTATTTACATCCGCATCAGTTACTGGCGTTTTTACTTTTCATTTTCTCAATATTGTTTTCTTATTGTTAGTAGATAGCTAACGTTAAAATTATTTCAATATACCTATTAAATATTTCAAAAGCAGCGCTCTAATCGTAAAAGATATATGTAAGATACTAATCTTAAGACTGGAAGCTATTATGAACACCTATATTGTTACCGCAGACGTTATTTTATGATCATTAAATTACGCATATTAAATATTTACGCATATTAAAATAATTGATACTTATTCATATTTTTTTATGAAAAGGAATTGTTGAAATTGAACGAAATGAAATTATTTACACAAACTTGATCGATATTGAAAATATTTAAAGTTCTTCGTTGATAGAACCCCTCCCCTTACAATGTACTCCCCTTACCTCTCCCCTATGTTTACATTCTTGGCACAATTCTAAATATCTGAATTCGGTTTTTAATCTTCCCTGAAAGTTTATCACCTAACATCCGCGTTATACAAAATAGCTTATCGGTTACTGGCGATTTGTTTTGCTTGAAGAAATTTGGCTCTTTATTCCGCGAGTGAGCGTTGTAAACAATTAAATTATAGCAATAAAAGAAGGATTTTGATCTCTCGGTATGCCGATACCAAACAAGTTTAATAATAAACCAAGGAACTACTAAATAACTACGCACATTAAAATTTGATAGAGTATTTGTTTTTAGGTTGCAAAATCGACTCCGAAAATATCGACTTCGTAATATGCTCAAATCTAATAAGGCCTACAGAAAGTAAATAGCGAAATGATGTTGGAGATAATACGCAAAGTGTTTGTTTTATAGTATATCTGATATTTACATAAACCCACAAAAAACTAACTTTTAAATTTATTTTGTTAGCTGTGCCGACCTTCTATTAATTATAGGAAAAATAACATAAATGGTTAAATGTAATCTACCAATATTATCACGGTTACCTATGTGTAACTAAATTTATGTAATCTGAAAGTGTAGTTATTGATTTGTATTGATACATGTTATGTCATTATGTAAACATAATACACATTATACATGATATGTATAATTTAAATATCATGTAAATAGTATAAAGTAGTAGTATAAAGTAGTGCGTATTTTTATTATTCGAGCTGTTGAATCACAGTTTGCATTAATTCAAAATAAAATACATACCTATTCGTTTGAAACCATATACTGAACATATTCTGTATTATTTATTTTTGATTTTTCAATTTTATTATTCAATAAATTTTATGTTATATATTCTATTTTTTTTTAATTTATGAAGTACGTCCTATTCAACATATTAATCACAAGCAATGATTAATTTTTTATTAAAATATAAGACTATAAATTGATTTTATACAGGGTGTTTCAAGAGTAGCTAAAAATAATAAATAGTTTAAGAGATAATAGTATGAACTATTCCGAGTAAAAAAGTTTATATAAACATTTATCCAATTTTCAGTGGGCGTGGAAATATAGCCGTTTGAATATTACACATAAAAATTGACAAAAGGGATAATAAATGAAATATAGATAATTTATTGATTGCATTTATTAATGCAATATGAATGAAATATAAATGGAGTCACAACACTTCAACTCCAAACAAAATAAATACCTACATATTCCAAATTATGTTTTTCAATCCGCTTTATATCTACACAATTTTAACATTTCATAGAAATTAAAATAAAAAATCCATGCGACCTACTTGATATTTTCAAAGCGCCATCCGGCCACGCCATCGCCAGGAACTGTTAGACAAAATCTTTAAACGAGAAAAGAAATGATCGTATTTATTTTTATAAGAAATCCGAAAACGTTCCGTTTCACACTACACTATTTATTAAAATAATTTATTTCGTTAAAAATGTTAAAATTCCACAATATTCACTGATATTGAAAAAGAACTAAAAGAATGGATGTGTTCGTCCGTGCGCGTGCATTTCTCAAAGACGGGCCCGATCGACTGAGGGGAAGACACGTAAATCTAGCTTTCTTACCGATAATAAAGGTGCTGTATTCAATTAAACTAATCACGGTTTAGAATAAGCCGCTTCCCACACAAATGTCATTTTACGAAGGAACGTTGCGTGTCCGAACAATTACGGCTGTTTATCGAAGCATTGCGATAAACACTGCCTTGTTGCCTTGTAAGATAACGTATTTTTATTTCCATAATTATGTTGTAGAAAAATTTCAACATGAGATTCTATTATAAATTTAATATAAAATTCGACATAATTTTTGGGCATACCTACATTTTTTCTTCATAATACCCAAGCATCTCTTAATATTTTAATTATTATTGCCGTAATGACGAACTTGTCAAGAAAGTAACTTTGATATCCTACATATTTTAAAAAATAAAAAATGTAGTTAAGTGCAAAAATTATGATCGTGTATTTATAACTCTCTTTTAGCAACCTCCACCCCCATTAATGCTTCCTAACACCTTTCCGCAACACTATGTCACACATTGCCACATATTCACCCACCCCCTTTAGCGATACCTACGTAATTTGTAAGTATTAGTGATATTTGGTATTAATTATTGTGGAATACGCATATTGCAAAGGAGTTTCGCAAAGAAACATTCGTAAAGCAAATAAAAATACTGTTTCTCAGTCGGTTGCTGAAAAGCTTGTTTCATCAATTTAAAGTTATTGGTTCAAGAAGTACGAGTAGTACTTCATATTTACTTACAATTAGCTAAAATAAAGCAACGTATTAAAATATTAATATATAATTGACTAGGAAGGCCGATTACTTTACACCAACAATGTTTTATCAAAATAGATTGTGATAGAAAGCTGCAACAATAAAATTACACATCGAGAACAGTCCTGTATCTCGAAACCAGATGACCTTTGGGCAAATGTGTATTGTTACTTATTTTTATCACTTATTTTTCACTGTTCTATCGCCCCTAGAGATATTAGAATATTTTCTAGAAACACTCTGTATATGTATTCAAAAAATTCTGAACAAAGTTATTTAATACCCAATCCCCGTTGTGGTTGAAAAATAGAATTGGAAAAATTCTATCCTAAACTCACATCTAATTGGAAAGTGTTATAACAAAAAAAAATTACCTAGAGTTATTTTAGCGTTTAGTAGATAATCAAAAAACAATAAACTATAATTTTGCATTAGCAAAATTATAGTTTATTGTTTTTTGACATATCCTCATGGATATGTCCGTTAAATGTATTAAACGTTATGGTAACTTCATTATGTTGCGATAGCAGTTCGCCGTTCAACAAAAATTTGTAATAAACATCAAATTTTATTTTAACAAAATCAGCAAAAAATCTAAAACATCCTTTAATTTTTTTAACATAGCACACCTCGTCCAAAAGACGGTGTCAAACATTTGTAATTTAAAAAATCGACGTGCGCGGAAATCCGCCTAACTTCGGACTAATAATGTAATTAAGAATAAGTAGGTAATTAATTTAATGAACGTCACCTATAAAATTTGCAATTTAAAAAAATTGGAGGAAATAGCTATTTCTTCGTCTATGACAATGCGATCATACTTTTCCTAAGTTTTTCACAACCACTTTCGACTAAAAAGTAACCAAATTTCAATAAATTGCGTAAATAAATGTTATATAGGGCGACGTAAGTAAGTTATAATGCAACAAGACGAATTTAAAACAAATCTCTTAACCACACTATGTTTTTTTTTATTCGAAGCACAATAAGTGTTAGTAATGTTCCATGTATTGGGACGATTCATAATTCCCAATCGATGTGCATATTAATCTTGCATTCCTAATATTTTTTGGTTTGATTTACTAAAAAAAACTTTGAGTTTTTATAAATGTGGTTTTACAGACGAGTCATTCAATTATATCATTTAACTTTAAAATTCGTCCTATTTCACGAAAGCATACATAGAAACTACGATTTGAATTTAAACTTACATTATTTTTTAAGTTAAAATAGTACACAATAAAATTTTAAACACTTTCAACAAATAGAAAAAAATATTGTCGGAACAATTAAGGGTCGTTTACTCACAATAAATAGGTACGTGTGTTTTCGTAAAAGAACTAAACCCTATACATATTATTATTATTATAAAAATGAATTACAAAACGCGTTACGTCACCTCTCAAGAACCAA
This sequence comes from Rhagophthalmus giganteus, assembly GCA_036326145.1. NCBI lineage: Eukaryota > Metazoa > Arthropoda > Insecta > Coleoptera > Rhagophthalmidae > Rhagophthalmus > Rhagophthalmus giganteus. The sequence goes on along the minus strand of JARFJA010000056.1, from coordinate 4,316,408 downwards.
CAAAACGCCTGAATTTAATTTTTAAATTTCATTTAAAACTCTACCTTTAAGTCCGCCATATAGGTAGGTTTTTTAGATTTGTTAACAATTAAAGTAAAAAATACATGGAGACTTACTTTGATGTCTTGAGAAGTACTAGACCCACGACTTCACCCGATCGCCCCTGCGACATCGTCAGTCCAAACAATGTTTTAAACGAAAAAGTGAATAAAATTAATTTTGAAATCACTCGAATTTATTTAAATAGTCTAAAATGCAAAAACCTTAAAAATGAATTAAATCGATGACATCGACACGTAGCCGCACATACCTTCGCCTCATAATAACACCAATTTGTACTAACGAAACGAACTTATTATGCATATTTCGTACCTATAAAGAGACTTGGATAAAGTTTATTACCAACTCAAGAGCGTGTAGTGGCGCGGTACACTATGAACTATTTCAAACAAATATTCACACCAGACTGAAGCGCGTGTTACCTCAAGACATCATCCAAATTCATGAACACACTTAAATTACTGTTATTGTTAATTGATATTGTTATCTGTTAATGTTATCTGCTATTATTTTTGCATTCTCTTGAGACCGCTAGCTAGTCTCATCATATTATAATACTGTACCTATATGCAACATTATCTCTGCTATGTATAACAAATCCCATTTGTTGATCTGGCAATTAAAAAAAAAAAAAAAGATAAAGTTTACACGCCACTTCTCAAGGTAAAATTCTTATACATAAAAATCCCTTCTAATAAACGTTATCTTATGAAAGAATGTTTTCAAGACCAGACAAATAACATTTGAGTCGTCCAAGCTCGCGTTATCGCACTCGTGTTCAAAAGATAAGCCGCATTTGTTCTTACGATTGTATTGTATTTAATTTTTATGGCCCACATTTAAGGTAGTCCGGTAGCGATCAAGTTAACAACTATAATGATTTTTCAAAAACGTATCATGAGCGTTAAAAAATTCTGAACATTGCGTGAAATTTTTTTTCCATCACGATTTATTATTAATACCCTGAACAATTGTAAAAAAACTTTTCTTCCAATCATTCGCAGTTTATTCCGACTCTCGCAGTTTATTCACTTCGGCATACTTCGGTAATCACAGCTGATACCTTTTCGCTCGCTTCCCTAACCTCTAACCTTCGCGCTGCTGTGATCAGTCAGTCAAATTGTTTGTCATTACAAAAGAACGTACATGATGTCTTTCCGCGCAAAAATGATAATTACTTTTTTCTTCTAATGATTTAATTTAACAAAGTTTACCTATTATATATTAGATATAAAACATCTTCTAAGCATTAGAAATGATATTAGAATTTAATTTGTTCAACATTATGTTACAGCAATGCAAATTTAAAAATGCGAGGATAAACAAGATTTTAATTTCGCGCCTTTCCGAGTTCACCCGACGTAGTGACATATATCTATAGACTTGTCGTCTGCTGAACGGAAAGATGGATTCTACTTCCTTCCCTTTCTCATTTTCTTGCCTTTTTTTCAATATAATTTTGCGAGATGTATGGTAGATACTATTATTCAAGAAAAATTGGCTTCTTCATGATTTTTCCCAACTGTTTTATAGTTTTTCATAACGCCAACACCAGAAGAGTTGTTGCAAATTTATGGATATTGCGAGCCCGCAAAATGACTTTCCATAAGAGGCTATGTTAAAATTCTATATTTCGAAATGTGATAATTCAAAATTTGATATGGTAAGGTCCAAAATGGCAGAGGACTTTTTGATTGGGTGAAGTCTAATCTATCGACGTGCGCAAAAAAAAGGGCAGTTAACCACCCCCCCTTTAACTACCGGACTACTTTAAATATTATGTTTTGTAAAACTTTTAAATATAAAATTCCATTCACAATTTAAACGAAAATTCGCTTGAGATTTTAACCTATAGAACCAACGCATATTTTTTCTTTAAATTAGTCCTCAAAATTTTGATCATCCTGTTACAGTACTTACAGTACCGTATTTGTTAAGTAGTAAGTCTCCTATTGGCTGTAAGGCCGTATTTTAATATTTAACCGTGTAATCGTTAACATCTTTAGGACAATTTTTATCGTTTTTCATTTTTTTTGTTACTCTTCGAATTATGGAGGCACATACGTATACATTCTTTTTAAGAACATTAAAATACATTTTTATAACAAGACAAAAAAAGCGACGTGTTAATTTGTTGAACGAAACCAATTGTACATATCACCATCGGTTAACCCCCATCTAACCATCCTCAATTAGTAGTAATTCGAAACCCATAACTAGGGACCCCTTTACTGCTTTAACATAATCATAAAAGTATCACCAGGGATCCGATAATAGCTGTAATTCACCTCGTGGTATTTGTCGTTTTAACCTCATCGATTTTATCTTGATATCACATAGGACAGATGCGGAAAACTCTGGGAGTTTAACATTTTACGATGTATTAATCACTGTATTTTAATATAGAATGTGTATTTAATTACGTTAATTATAAAATGCATCTATTACCTACAGACTGAATTAATATTCGAATGCTGATAATTTCATAGACATTTATTTAAACTTAAATGTAGAAAATGGCGATATAAAACCCTGAAAGATTTGTCAATCTAAAATTATTCGAAAAACAAAATATAAAGCCGGTATTAAAATTAAAAGTGTGTTAGGTAATAAACCGTGTACTTCGATCTTTTAAAAAGCAGTTCAAGAAAATTTGCAACAAAAACGCCCAAATTGATATTTATAAAAAAAAATAGAAATTGACTTCTGTATAAACACGAACAAGATTTCGAATATCAAAAATCTCACGCGGTCGCGCGTGCTCCATCATTCAAATTTTCAGTTTAAATTTAAATTTATTGCCTACAAAATATCATTTGCAGTCGAACATAATTTGAAGTTGCCCAAAAAATACATTAGCTATTAAGATATTATAATGTTGCGTACCAGAAATAATTAAAAGAATGCCCAACGGGATATCAATTTCTGTAAATTGTCGGGAAACACGTGTCCCATTAAAACAATAATTTGCAGTAATTTATCAATAATTTCTCCAATACATCAAACAGTCAACTTAATATATAACCTATAACTGAAACTGTAGGAAATGGAGGAAACATTTCACCCGCACAATTACATCCAGCTATTGCTAAATTCGAATTTGATGTTGATATAATAAATAACCTCAATTCCCCAGTAGACATTAACCCGGATTGATTTAATTACATCAGCACTATGTTAATAATCAGAAATGATAGGGATTATGAGAATTTACTGACGCGATTTAACGCGATGGCTACATTTTTACGTTTTCAAATTTAATATTGTTTTATTAGTCGACATTTCTCATTAATAGAAATATTTAAAAATAAGTTAATTTAGAAATTACGCGGATTTTAATTACAAAAATAAGTGGCAGAAAAAAGATAGTTTAGTAACGTTGCTCAAAAATGAAAAATTGGAAAATGCGCGATATAATCACATCCATCTACCACATTTTAATCTGCAGTAAAAAACAAGTAGGTAAATTACGGGCATAATCGAATAATAATAATATAATAGCGAAATTAAACAATTAAAAATTGCCCACCTGTAAACAACGGCCGTCGCTTGTACCATTTACGTTTTTAAATTGAAGTTGCCCGATGCTATAACTTCAAAATTGTACCTATGAGTGCCCCTTAATTTATTAATCGAGCTTTTACGCCCCGAGGACCGCATCTACTAGGAATTTTAAACGTGGCAGGGACAAATTTGCTCGCGAAAAGAGAAAGCAAATTAAATTTCCGAATTGGATAACGTATTTGACTTGTGCAATGAAATTATAACATAATGTGGAGGAAAGTATTTCAGCGGACCTGTTGCGAAACGCTACTGAAATTTTCATAAGAATGGGTTCTTGTCTCTTATTTTCCTGTACGAGCGGGCGAACGGTTTAAACTTTTCATTTTTATATCGTTTTTTCGAGCAAAATTAATACGTATTTGGGGTAGTGCTTTGATTTTGTGTTCATAAATGTAATCGTTAGACTAAATTTCTCTTTTTTAGGACCGGTTTATTTTCCCACATTGTACATATTTTAGTTTAATAAACCAACATAGGATCACGATAGTGTGTTACAATCACTCGAATTTCCCTGGAGCTTCCCATAACTATTCGTTTATGTAGATAATACCTGAGCTGCGAGACTGACTGATTTTACATTATTATCAATTGTCGATTCAGTATTGGCATAATGATTCAATATATTCTTATCCCAAACAGGATTTAAAATGGGTGTTAAATGCCTAGGAAGTTTAAGTTTAAAGGAATTTCAAACCTTAGTTTATATTTCAATAGATACATAGCGCATTTGGTTTGAGTATAGAAAGGGGGGCAGTTAAGTTCTAGTATTTAGTTCGACATTTCTTTTCAGTTATTCCGCAATCCATACTGCATAAGATCGACATTTTCAGTTTAACCATTTCAACCAATTGCGAAAATTGGGCGGCTGTATCCATACTCACTATATGCATTTTAATTAAGCGTGCTTAATGAATACGTATCCGCGCTTAAGGCATTCGTGTTAATTAACGAGTCAGGACGAATTCGGCGTTGACCAGAGGTATTTGCGTTTTAGTTAGCATTATACAAAAGCATTTGAGGTTACTTCTTTGTTCGAAGTTTTCGGATTAGTTTTATTACACAAGCTGAAGGCTATGGCTTTTGCAGCACATTGCAGCACCTGTAGTGCATGCGTATTGAAACGGTCGCAGTGAAAGTTAATTTGCTTAACAAAGCTTTTATCGCGGAGATTTATTCTCAACTAAAGAAAACGGAGCGAGGGAGGCACTTTAATAATTGAAAAAATCGCTTTTATAAGTCAGCCGTTTTATTAGTGGAATAACTTCTATATAAATACTGATTCAAAGCTTTATCGAAAGAAAGTTCCGAGACTTTCTGACAGAGCCATTAAATCATAAATAATTGTTTCACCAAAAGTTTTACAAGTTCACAATTTTGTCAATTTGATGTTTACCTGTAAGAATAATTTATAAGCATTCAAATTTCCAAATAGTTGGCATCGCGGAAAAACTAATCACGCAAGATTAAAGCAGCAGATACGTATTTTATTTTAATTCTCGACTAAAATTTAATAATCCTGTTCTTAATGATTAATAATTTATATCTCTTATACGGCATTTCCTTTCAAATTTTAAGACTCCGGAAGTAAAGTAATGTTGGTATTAAACTTTCAAGAAACTTTAATTTATGTCCCTTTACGATATAGATTTCTTAAGAAAATATTATAATATAGCATTCTAAGGTGGTGGAACGAAATATTAAAACTTCTACTTGGAATAAAAACTAATTAAAAATTCTCATCTTGGAAGTAGATTAAAGTTGCAAGGCTTACAATAGGATTATAATTAAAATATGGCGTTTCCGTTTTAAAATTGAAATTTTCTAATAGGGGTTCGACGACTAAGTTAACCACGAGTATAAGTAAGTATAATTAAATGCAAATAGGTAAGTAGGTAACTTTATTTTTGGTTTTACCAAACAAAAGACCAAAAGCAAAATTTAATCACTAAACATTCCGTAATGACGCAATGAGTGTTAGTAACTTTCAGTGTTATTTCGAGTTTTTTCCCGTACATTTATCAAATTGACGTTATCGAAATTGATTTTTATTTCACAAAAATTAATAAGAAATTTTATTAGAACAACACATGCAAATGATAATAAAAAATAAAATGAATAACAAATAACTACTTAGATATCTACTTAAATAAGGAAACATTTTGAGTATATGTTACAATACAACTTGTCAATGACCGCAAAAGATATTTACGACTTCAACCCCTACAATCGTTTCTGTTTACTATTGTAACAACCTAATGGAATGCCAGCTGAGATAACGGTACTTTTCAAAACCCACCAATGCCACTTGTTCAAGTTTAAAGAGGAACTACTGGTTTAATTAAAAAATTTAAAACACCCTCTCTCCCTCAAAAGTAAATTTGCTCAAATCAAAAAATGTTACTAAGTAGCTTTTTTGTTATAAATGCTTCCATTACAAAAAGGCTAGAAGAGCGTAGTCGTATTCCGGAAAGGCTATGAATTACCAGCCAATTTCAGATACACACGTTTTTTCGACAATAAGGTGGCGTTTTGTAAAAAAGCTGATTTTACAATTAACTTACGACATTTACATAGACATATATTTATTTAAGATTGAATGTCAATAAAATATGCACAGAGAACTAAAAAGCTACTTCTTAAAGTAAAAATAGCTCTTATTGCAAATATTTGATTATTTCGGTTTCTGTAATGGCGCTAGCAAAATAGAAATTGGCGCTTGCTGGCGCTAGGTGTTAACAATAATAATCCGTAAAAAAAATCAAGAAAATCGAACACGAAATTTTTCGTTAACTTGGCCCCCAATTGAAATGCGAATAGTTACTAAACCAATTTGGCGCTAGCTTTTGCGAAGTGGCGCTAAAGAGCGCTAGGTCTATTCTACTTAATGCGCCCTTTAAACATTTAAAATTCGCAATGGGGGCTAGCGTTAACTTGGCCGCCCCAAATATTTTGCGAAATATTTCGGTTTCGGTAGTGGCGCTAGCTAAACTGAAAGTGGCGCTAAATGGCGCTAGGTATGGTCGACAATAAACGACAAAAAAAAATTAGAAACTCAAAAGTACTTAAAACCGTTAACTTGCCCCCACCTTTGACCTACAATAACTTCAGAACCAAAATGGCGCTAGCTTTTTGAAAAGTGGCGCTAAAGAGCGCTAGGTCTATGCTATCTAATGCGCCCTTTAAACGTTTCAAATTCGCAATGGGGGGGGGGCTAGCGTTAACTTAGCCCCCCCCAACTGTAATACCGTTTTACGGCGTAACCGTTATGGCGCTAGCTCTAATTTTTGGGCGCTAGCTAGCGCTAGCTATTGTGCGTTTAGCGCAAAACGCCTTTTCTTAAAATTGTGAGTGGGGGGGGCCAAGTTAACGTACCTGATAATACCTGAGCTGCGAGACTGACTGATTTTACATTATTATCAATTGTCGATTCAGTATTGGCATAATGATTCAATATATTCTTATCCCAAACAGGATTTAAAATTGTTAAATGTAGGAAGTTTGTTTAAAAAATTTCAAACCTTAGTTATACAATAGATACATAGCGATGTTTGGAAAAAACTTATTCTGCATAATCGACACCTTTTTCAGATCCGCAATCCATACTGAAAGATCGACATTTTCAGTTAACCATTTCACTGCGAATGGCGCTGATCCATATCACTATATGCTTTTATAGCGTGCTAATGATACGTATCCGCGCTAAGGATTCGTGTTAATTAACGAGTCAGGACGAATTCGGCGTTGACCAGAGGTATTTGCGTTTTAGTTAGCTTATACAAAAAGCATTTGAGGTTACTTCTTTGTTCGAAGTTTTCGATTAGTTTTATTCAAAGTGAAGGTATGGCTTTGCAGCACATTGCAGCACCTGTAGTGCATGCGTATTGAAACGGTCGCAGTGAAAGTTAATTTGCTAACAAAGCTACGCGGAGATATTCCACAAAGAAAACGGAGCGAGGGGAGGCACTTTAAAATTGAAAAAATCGCTATAAGTCAGCGTTTTATTAGTGGAATAACTTCTATATAAAACTGTCAAAGTTTATCGAAGAAAGTTCCGAGACTTTCTGACAGGCCATAATCATAAATAATTGTCACAAAAGTTTTACAAGTTCACAATTTTGTTTTGATGTTTACCTGTAGATATTTATAAGCATTCAATTTCCAAATGTTGGCATCGCGACTATCACGCAAGATAAGCAGCAGATACGTATTTTATTTTAATTCTCGACTAAAATTTAATATCCTGTTCTAATGATAATATTTATTCTCTTATACCATTTCCTTTCAAAAAGCTCCGGGTAAGTAATGTTTATTAAACTTTCAAGAAACTTAATTATTCCCTTTACGATATAGATTTCTTAAGAAAATATTAAATATAGCTTAAGGTGGTGGAACGAAATATTAAAACTTCTACTTGGAATAAAAACTAATTAAAAATTTCATCTTGAGAGATTAAAGTTGCAAGCTTCAATAGATTATAATTAAAATATGGCGTTTCCGTTTTAAAAATGAAATTTTCTAATAGGGGTTCGACGACTAAGTTAACCACGAGATAATGGCAAGTAGACAATAGGTAAATCGTAAATTCCATGTTTCTTTACGAACTGGCGGACGAACGTGTACCTATAAATTAAGCAACAAATTGTTAATCAACCGCAATAACGCTTTTGTTTACGCTGTTTATACTTTCGGGTTTCGTTCGATAAAGAACACAGCACATTAATCGAGTTTTTTACATGACATTTCGTTCCATTAAAATAGACAAACCCCAACAATAACCACGACTGATGGACAGGTTTAATTAGTGTGACAGTTTTCATTGGCTTTTCATTTTCCCTTTTGTAAAGGTAACCGCAAACGTTTAAAATTATTTATACCACTTTTACTTGGACGTGTAATTAACTAAAAAATACATAAAGAAATATGTATGTGCATAGATGGTATTACGTAATTTAACGAAAACGAAAGCAAACACCATCAGTTTTGTTCGTGTATATTAGAGGACCATATCTCTAGTAAACCGGAAGCAAAATATATGAAGTGTAGACATTTTAAAATCCATCGTGGTCGGTGTGTAAAACGAGACGATAAGTAAGGCCATGAATGTCAGAAGGATGTGTCGCTGACGCGACTCACGTCATCTAAGTTCCTTTCTATCGTGAAACTAGGATAAATGTACCACCGATATCGATTACAAAGGGCATGTGCTAGATTACATATAAACCCAAAGGCCGGATCTCGTCTTTATGTGTGATTAAATGAGGAACTTCCATTCGCTGATTAGAAACTAAATTTATTATGGCAAACAATCGAGACTTCCTAGTAATGAACGTTTTAAATAAACCAGTTCCGGTGCCGAACGATCGAAAGAATTACTTTCACAAGTTATCTAAAAAATATCTGGTTTATTTTATCGATAATTTCAAAAAGAATTCAATGTCATTTATATTTTGATGGCCATTACAAAAAAGTTAACGCGGCACTAACTTGTGGGTAAAAGGTTTTCCAGGCTTGAATCGAAAGTGTCCCGACGTTACTTTACTGTCGATTTTTTTTGTTAAACTTACAAACCATCAAGCTCGCACGGCGACGAATCAAAATATTATAGTCATCAGATATATCTATATTTCATTGCCAACAAAATTCCATCGATCTGTAAATTAAAAAACAAAACACACCAAGAAGTGCTATCACTTTTCGAAACTGCAAGATTTGAATGTAGGTAAATTTAATTTTTACTCAATTGGGAAAATAAGCTTTAGTTTTAAATTGAAATATTGCATGTACTATATCTACACCAACAAAATATCTAAATAGAAAAGCTGTCTCAAACAGAAATAATAAATGAAGTAGGTACTTAGGTATAATTCATTAAATATTTGGATTCGATTTTTTTTTTATTTGAAAATCTTGGATTCGTAACCTGCCCGATCTTATGCAGGTACATATATATTTATACGCTAATTGATTGAAAAGTTCACAACCTGTAGCTATATTAAAATAGGTTAGTTAAGAATTTTCGTGTTGATTAATTTTTGAATTAGGTAATTAATTTCCTTTTAACTATAATATTTATAACTTATCAATACATATTGCACAACATATTGCAACCACCTTACTAAACGTAAATTTATGTCTTCAAAGTGGTTTGTAAGATTTGTAAATAGTTGAAAGTTTGACGGAACCGAAAACGGATACGTTACGAATTCGATACTTCACTAATGAATTCTAATCATAGTAACTGTATTTTAAAAGTTTATTAAAAGTCTACCTAATCAAAAAAAAACAGACATCATCACTCTCTCGTGTTATAATCGAAGAACTTTTCAATTCGCCCTCCTATATTAAGTAAGCAATTGCTTAATATTTTTTATACCTAACTATTTATTAATAACTATAAAAACGAGAGACTTGCCTAATCCATAAAAAAACCCTCAAATCCCAAACTAACTCGAGACCGTAATTAATTCGCTCTATTGATTTTAATTTGCCACGAGCTCCATCCGTTAAAAGCTTTCACCTAACCTCAACAGGTAAATTGATCCTATTATTTTTACCAAATGCTTTTCTTCGAGTATCGACTGCACATAAAAAATAGATCGCAAATTAGTTTGATTAACGAATAATTAACCCAATTCCGCTCCCCCTTTTTCAATAAGTCGGCAACCGTTAAATCGTTCCTTTAATTAATATCGAAGGCAATCTAATACGTGAAATCAATGACCGGATAATTCCAAACTGTTAATAATTGGGCTAAGATATTCGGCGAATTAGCGGTCTAAGGGACATTAACGCCCTTAATAATTTCTGGTCGTTTCGTCTGCGGCATATCATTTATTTCCGAGGAACTTTCCGTAATAACGTTACAATTTGAATAACAACGATAATCTTATAATCACTCGTGAAGCATTCTTGATTATCGCAATCTTGGTATTCTTCGCGAACTTTCTTTAATTACAATCTTAATCAGAGCTCTCGAATTTTAATATTGTTGAATTTAATACCAAGCGACGCCAGAAATAATTTCAAAAAATTAAATAAACTTGTTATTCTTTCATTGTCGGCATTGGCCTTTCTTTAATTCGTTTTATTGTTATTCTTTTGGCGTTCTTTCCTTGATAACCATATTAAGAAGAGTTCATAAATTAAAAAATAAATTCGTTAAGGGTATAAGCGCACACTCACGAAACTAGTTCATTTTACGGCATTTTTCCCAATGAATTATTGGAAAACGAAATAATATTTATCGAAATTTCAAAATGCAACCGATGTAACTAAAATAACAGATTTTAGAGATTTTCACCGTTAAATCTGACAACGAGCAAAATTTTGCTTGATTCATACCATTGTAATAATCATATTTTTAACTTTCCATTTACAATATTTGTAATTTTTAGCTATAGCTACATCTTTTAATAACATATACACGATATACTTAGGTAGATATGTTAACCTTTATATTAAAATTTAAACAAAACAAGGTATTTTAAAATCAAATACACACCTACGTATATGTTATCGTATACAAAAACTTTTAAATTTAATCTGAAAACAAACGAATAATTCAGTTTGGAATAATTCGCTAAACAAAAACATTCCTTCATATGGGTTTTCCCCATAGACTAAACTCGAGAAATTGTACCTATACGTGACAGTTGAAAAAATGCGATACCTACGATTTACAAAATAAAAGACAACGCAGAAACTTCGAAACCACCACCGCGAGCTGATATCAAGGGAGAAAATCAAGGATGGGGAAAAATGAGGAGGGCCGAGGTCACGATCGCTCAAGGTACTTGTTGACTCTCTTGTAATTGAATGCTAAACTTATGCTAACTTAAGAGTTCTTTGTTAGTAAAAAATCCAATCGACGCCGCCTCGAAATACTTACACCGAAGTGGCTCCTTTCCTGAAACCATTATATGAGCGATTATATGAGCGAATTGTAGGATGGCGTTTTTACAGAAAACGCTTTTGTTACCGAAATTACCGTACCGTAACATAATTGGGATAGTTGGGATAACGTCATTGATAATACAGGAAATTTGTATTTAACGTTATGATATCAACCGTATTATACGACTGAGAAGACTGAAGAGAAGACTGCAGAATAGAAAAACTATTAGGTATTACCAATTGTGAAAATTTATTGAAATCTACTAATTTAAGATGTATTAAAATAATTGGTTTAAAATCGATTTTAACAAATCAAGATTTAAGCCAAAAAGATAATATATATTTACCTACATCGAACTTTCCAAAGTCCAAAACGTTTCTTGCGGAAAAATGGTGAGCTTTTTAAAATCAACTTGTAAGTAGGTACTTGATTATTTACAAATATTATCGATGCGTTATCCTTCTAATTTTGAAAGTCCTCGAATGGTAAACAAAATCGATATACAAGTTCGTTTGAAGCGTTTTTGTACGATTTTAGATGTTAATAATACGAACTGAAGTGGTAGGCACTTTATTTTCTTTAAAGATTTTCTCTTTCGTTATTGGAAAACAAACGAAAATGTTAACAAATTATATGGCTTCATATCTTTTTAACGTTGGATCGTGTTTAAAAATTTTTACAGAAGATAGGACCGGAACTAGATCACATAAATGAAACATAACATAGTCGGACGTTTGGCCTCTGAAGGGTCGGAAAAATTAGCAGCACGTCACGCAGAATTGGACTAGTATGCAGTTGTTGTATGATTTAATAAATATTAGTGGTAATTAATAAACATATATTAAAATTAACATATTAACAAAAGACGTAATATTTAAATATCACATTTGCGCTTCGGCTCTTCTCTCATCGTAAGTTATATCTGTGAAATAATTAAATACCTAAACGTACAACGAACGCGTTCGAAATCCTAACAATGGGGGATTTTAATAACCAGATATTCATACTGAATGTATTTATAAAGAAACGAAGTCTTTAACCAACGCAAACGTCATTGTTAAAATGATATGCTACAACAATGCTTTGCGTTCGTGTGCTGATAAACCAGAAATTCGTTCTCAATTTACAGTACTTAACATAAGTTTAAATATCAATATTTGTACTACTAATATTGTAAAAATATTTTACGCAACTTATTGTTTACTAGTTAATATTTTTTATAGCTACCTATCTTAATTGACAAATTTTACATGCAATCACGGACTGACGGATTTAATTAAAACTGTAACCTCTACTAACAAGACATTTAAATCCTTTTATTCGTAATTCAAAGTTTGCAAAAAAAATTGTGTTCAATTTTGGACCGCTCGCCCTTACGGTAATTTCCATTTCCATGTAAATGCAACTGTTTTATAAGTGATCGATTTTAAATGTAAATTACAGTTAAAATAAAACTAGGTCAGGAGGAACATATACGTTCAAAAGCATTTCGCCAACAAATTATTTTTAATTGCTCTTTATAAAACTTCTCGACAAAACTAATAAACGTAGGTGCACTAAACTTAGATTAAACTGTAGAAGTATGTATACAAACAATACGTTCTACGTTGCTGATTTATAAGCGGCCATAGTCGATTTTGCAGTTAAGGCCAACAATTTATATAAGCAATAATTCTACGCTGCTATGTGGAAAATAAATTTTCTACTTTGTTCTCGATGCCTTCAAATAAACTTTATTTGTACGGTTTTTTAGAAAACAAATGGCTCCCCTTTGTTTTGTCCTATCCGATTATTCGAATTGAATTTACTTATTTCTCGTTTAACATAGATACCAACTTGAGACACGAAGATACGAAATAAAATGTTTGTAGATAGTCATGTTTGAATTAATCATTATTGAAAACTAGCATCCGCGAATCATATTAATAAAACGATGTTGACGAAAATTTCTTTCGATGTTTATTTTAAGGGTTCGTATGAGTTAATTTTTATAAAAGGATAATCGGCTGTTAAATTAATCTCGAAACTTTACGAACATTTTAATGGTAGCAAATTTAAATAAGTAACTTGACTCAATTGCTTTGCTAAATGGCTATGCACAATGTAACAAAAATATATAAGTACAGCAACAACAAAAAATTAGAACCAGATCTTTAAGTAAGAAAAACCTAGATTAAATTAAAGAATATATTTTCGGCGTGGTGTTTTAATGTGCACAATGTCGCACAAACATTGGGTATAAGTATGCGGGTTAAATTAAAATATTAGTAGAAATGGTGGTAGTTTAAATACATTAAACTTATTTTTCTAACATCTAACGCTTTTATTTAACTTTAATTATTTAATAGTTTATGGTAGAATTCATAGTCGTTCCTTACCTCGAGCATTTTCTTAAGGTATGCATTTTCATGGTAACAATAATCGTTTCTAAGAAAAAAATTGTTACTTAAGGAAACACTTTACTTAACGTAAGGAATGACCATGAACTCCACCCTCAGTTTCATTATATTTCATTTATTTTGTTACTTTTTAGAGCCAGTTTCATAATCGAAACTAAAGTTATTTATAAAAAGAGACTTTAAACCATTGCTGCAACAACTTGTCGTCATAGTAATAACAGATTTTAATGTTATTTTAGTTTTATTACAAAATTGTGGCTTGAATCTACGTATAATATAATCAACGCAATTTTAATTAAAAATTCGGCATTTTAACGGATATCTACCTATACCTGCAATTTTTTCTTATACGGAATTCATCCTAATACGCCGAAAAATTGGTTTAAAACTACCTTGCGGGTATATAAACGAACAGAACGTTTCGATATTAGCAAAATCTCGACCCCGTAAACGTTGTAAATTCATTTTCGTGTAGCAAAATATCCAACGATTTTCATTTAACTTATTATTTCGGGAAATATACAAGGAATAATGCGTTGTTTGGAGCAAATTTAAGATTAACTTAATTTTCCTTATCAGCGGCGGAGAATATAAAAGAACTTGGAAGATTCCTTCAAGCCAAATAGCAATAAAAAAGTTTCATAATTGTAAAAAATGAGGAACAATAAAAGAAAATAATTTAATTTCTTATTGTTAGACTGAAAATAAAGAAAACGCAATATATTTTGTTCAACCAAATTATGTTTGCTACAATTATTCAGAGCTTCTATTCTCCTTTCGCACTTAGGTAGGATAAGGCGGAGTAATTATAAGCACGGGAAATTTATAAACAGCTACAGAAAAACCAAACTAGAGAATTTTTTAATAATAGTCGGCGTAGATCACAAAATTAATATTATATCTATTTTACAATTCGTGTATTCAATTGCCAACAATTACAAGTCCTGTGTCCTGACAGTGTATTTTAGTGGAATAAAATAATTAACTTTGAAAAGTATTTTCAATTTCTGTACCATATCATTTACATTAGTAGATAGTCTTCCGTGTTTTCTGTTTTTTTTTTTAACAAATCAACATTAATTTATTGCATTTATGTTAGTAATATTCAATCGTTAAGATGTCTTCCAATTTTGATAGTATTGAATATTCTGAATGTCTATTTCCATTTACCCATATTTTGCTAGATATTTATAAACAACACCGGGTAATTATAAACAATCAAAATATCCCCAAATAGGGTCAATAATATTACCTTGTAACTGTCGTTTCATTGTCATAGGGGATTATGTAGAGAGGTACTTTATTATACTGCTGTATAAATAAAATTATTACATATTAATAAATAAGAACACAGTGTAAACTGAAAATCGGGAAATCGGGAAAACCGTTTACAATTATCCCGTCTTGTCCTATACCAAATAAAACCTAATTTTTAATATTTTAATAACAAATTAATACAAAATTTTGAAACAAGGATATATTAATTAAATAATGTTAACATGATTTATATGTGGGTACATATCAAAGTTTTTTCCATCACTAATTATATAGGTATGTAAATATCTGACTTAAAGAGAAAGTACGAGCATTAATTAAAAGCAAAAGTTAGAAAATAATCGTCCTCGACAGCATCGTGCCAAAAAAATATCTAGTTCGAAACATGCGCAATAGTTTTTGTCAAACTTCAAATATTTTAAAATCAATATCCTAAACGGTTTTAACAGAAGAGCTTTTTAGTTCTATACCTAATAACGATCCTTTGATGTTAAAATCAGCTACGTACGCACGTATCTTCGGAAAAGCGATTTATATTTCAAGATAACGATCTAAATATTGAAAAGATTTAGGTAAATAATAATTTTGTTTGAATTATTTGCTAAAATTAGCGTTCGAATGTATCTCACCCGAGATTAAGCGACATATCTACTTCTCTAACCCAAAAAAGAATGAAATAATTGTTTCCCTTTAAGTAAATAAAAATTACACGCTTGAATAATAATGTTGTATAACTTTACAATAAGTATCACAGATATCACTGCAATTCGTACTTTTTCATATAAGTCATCAAAATTTCATTTCAAGTCATCATGCCTTCATAATTTTAAAAATTTAAAAGCTACAACGTTCCAGTTTTTTTTCCAGTATTTAATTGTAGTGCATCGAATTAAAAAATGAAATTGTAACAAAAAAGGTAAAATTGCCACACGAAAGAAGAATAGTATGAAGAATAGTATAAAATGAAGGCCTACGGCGTTCTAAAAATTTAAATTTTTGAATATTATTAGGTAAAAAAATGTCTAAATATCAATGAAACTTGATAAAGTCTTGACTTCGTTTTCATGAATACACTCGTACATAAAACAATAATCGAAACGTCTCTCTTTTCCTTTACATTAACCACACAATAAACTTAAAACATTATTATTAATAACAATTAGGTAGGTACTTAACTGTAAGATCGGTAGCATAGATTTAAGCAATTAATTGTAAACGTTCGCAATTCCCTTGGAAGCAGTATATAAACTTAAAACGGAATACCAAACAATAAGCTCGACGTTTTGGAAAGCGATACAGGTAGTATACATAATATGTTAAGAACGAAATAATATTTTGATTGCCGAAAACAGAGTTATTAATATTAACCTAATACTATGTAACCACAACCAAGAAACCGTCGTTCTAATAGTTATTTTATTCCAACTATTATTTTGTATTAACAATTTAATTATTAATAATTGGTCGCGTTCCCAATCAAGTTCAAGATCGAATATTTCAAATTCGCGACCGAATTTTGATAAGGTTCTAAACGAAACGTAGCTCGTAGATATAACTAATGTTTAATTTCCTAAGCTGACAACGTAATTAATACTATTTTGATAGGATCGGTCGTTAATTAGTTTGCCACGAACGCTACGAGTTCAAATTAAAGCGGAAATCAATTCTATTCCAAATACGCAACCTATTTATTAAATACTACCTAAAAACTTTTTCAATTATTATTCTGTCGACACGCAAAATAATGTTGGCAGGTTACAGTTCGGTTAGCGGAGGCACTTGTTGAGCCCGGATTCTACGGCACAGCTCCCGGACTAGAGCGACGACAGGAGCTTCACCTCGTTCCTAAACCATTTCGAAGCCAAAAAGGATTTTCATTATTTATTAGCCCTCATACTTTATTCTAACAAATTAGTTGTCCGGATGTAGGCATTCTGGTGGTTCCATGTAGATGGTCGGTTTATCTCTCGGATGGACACGTTGAAAAAAAAACATACTAGTCCCCGAAAACCAATTTTATACGACGTGGACCGTTCAAAACTGTATATTGAAATTTAAATTATGCAAACCGTATTACCGTTGATACACATCGCCGCGCCGGACCAGTAGCTAATAACAAAAAATCTAACTAGAAAATTCGACGGACGTTAACGTTGAAAATACTAAAAGGACGTAAAAGTTTAGACTTTATCGTTCCGATGTTCGCTTCTTTCCCCTGCTGTAATTTTCCTATTGCAAGTTAAAATAATTTATAATCTCATTGTAATTTAATTACCGCGATTTTTTATTCCTAAAATAAATCAGAAGACGCCTAGCAAATAAAAACAAGTGCCAGTTTTTAAAAATTAATTAAGAAAATAACAGCTTCTTTAGAAACAATTGTTGCGACGATTGTTTTAGTAATTATTAATAAAGAAGATTAGTAGTGACCATAAATAAAATATTAGGTATTTCTAAATACGGCTCACAAAATTTTTAATATTAAAAGATCAAGAATTTCTAGTAAGTATCATAAATTTTCGCAGATTCACTATTGACGTAAGTAATGAGTGTCTGAAAGTTATCCGTAAATTATTTCCTGGAACCTTTCCCATTTTATAATCGATAATCATTATTTTAATTCAATATAAATATCTAGACATTTTTGAAGTGAGATGTAGACAATGAAATAAAAATAAAAATGTAACATCAATTTGTTTTCGTAACGTATCGAAAAAATTTTGAATTGAGCATTCTGTTCAAACATCTTGCATCTTTAATAACTTAATTTCCTTTCTCCCAAATAAATTATATAGGCAGGTACTGCTTCGTAAATGACTTTCTAGATTTACCGTTGCATTACTGTCTTAAAAAAACGAATGTCGTTTTCTTTTTCTATAAAAAGTAGTACTTACCTATGTAAGCACTACATACCATCTACAATTTGTCACAATTCGTACATAATATGTAGGCGTTATTGAAAATATTATTAGAAAAAAAGAGATGTTAGAGAGAGAGATGTTACACTTACAATTATTTAACGAATTAGTTTAATAATTTACGCAATTATGTTTGATAAACTGGCTTTTAGTTCACTCTGCATACGAACCCCGACTTGCTTCTTATATCTACTTAACATAAATTCCTGCGTCGCTTTTATTTACTTCTCCTACACTTTACGTAGACCTACTTCTTACTAAATTTTGTGAAACCGAACGGCGACACCCCAAGAATAAATATTTTCTAACGCGTATTTGCATGCCTTTTGTGTTAATTAGCTTGTTGTGTGTTAATGCCAACGCTACACTAACATAATAACCTCCCACTATTTATTGCATTACGAATACCTTTTGTCTGTTGTGCTTAACGTATTCGTGTACCTATTTGTAATTAACAAGTTCTTGCTCGCTTTCGAATAATTCGATGGAATCTAAAGATTTAACAACATCCGCAACTATCTATCCCTTGAGATTATGGATAGAACAAGAATTTGGATTACAGGTTTAACATGTTATGTAATAGATGAAAGAAAATGACAAAAGACAAAAAAGAAACTGATGAATACTAGAAGTAGGAGAGCTGATCTGGATCTGAAAACATCACTTTTCAGTTACAAGTCCGAAACTGCTATATATAAGTCGTTTTTCATGTATAACAAAGCGGGAAATGACGGAATACACGCGATCGATAAATAAGTTGACGTGAATTAAAAAACAGCTTGAAAGCAGAGGTTTTATTGAATTTCTAACGTCTCAAAGTTTTTTCGGGTTCGTAGCTCCGAGTAACATCAATTTGGCAATTTGGCACTACAAAATTTGAAACGGGGTCAATAGTTTCGAAGGAAATTCATCTTTAAATTACAGTGTTCGAGGCCGTCATTCTTGATAACATCATAGAAACTTTTGGACAGGAGTGAAAGGGCGACACCATCAAAATTCCTAAAATACAGGTTTTTACGAGAATTTTAAACCCACTTACCTATACATATTTTTTTTTAATTTAAGGAGCCCACAGTATTATACAAATGCTCAAGAACTAATTATGTTTGGAGGTTAAAAGTTGAATTTTTGTTAGAAATACTTCATCTAACAATTAAACAAACAATTTATTCCCGATGAAATTAATAATACGGAATGTAGGATAGGTAGTCATTTATGTAACCATAATAATCTCCGTAGTGCGGCTGAAAATGACTTTCGACGTTTCGGTACGTCAGTTAATTGGGTCGCACGTTTTTAATGATCCTCTGGTCCTTCCTTTAGCGATTCTTCGACCTAAATCCGTCTGATTACCACCATTGGGGACATGAAAGAAAATCTATACGAAAGAGTTAGCGAACTTTGATGTTGTAGCCGAAATCGGAAATGTCCTCCAAATTCTAAAGAACATCGTAAAGTCCTAATTTTTGGCTTTAAGCAATTACTACAATTATTTAATCATTACTATATTTTATATTATCTACGGAGTGAGTTAAGATAGTAACATCCCTTTATTAATTCCTTAAATATTCATATTAAAAAAATATGTTCTTAACAAAACAAATTCAGAATAATATGTTGCATATTATTGTATATTTGTTTTATTTCAGGGACTAATGAGATTTGAGCAGTGACATGCAACATTTTATTTTTAAATGTCACCCTGTACCTATATTTTTGGATTTTTTTTTGAAAAGATATTTTTTCTCTATACGATGTTATAAAAATATTGTGGGGTTAGATGACAAAATTACAATGTTAAACACGATTATAGTTGAAAAATTTGCTAGTTAGCAATACCATATTTTAGTAGTCAATAAATCAGCAAATATTTATTAATAAAATAATTTATTTTACTTATAATAACAAAAGGGATTCTCGAAACACGAACGAAACAAATAAAAACACGAAATCTAATCTAATTCGCTAAATGTTCAAAGTTACCTCAATTTCAGTCAATACAATCTTGTAAACGCGCAGAACATAATTGCTTCTAAAGCTGTTTAACATTTCAGCAGTAATAATGGTAAACGCATTTCTAATTTTTATTTTCATGTCGTCAGGAATTGTAGGTACTGTAACACAATAATTTGATTCACCAATTACTAAAATCATGTCTACCAAATCATTTTTCGATAAACGAACGTTGTTATGTAAGGTAAATGCGCTATTAGGCCAGTATCCACTTTGTTGAATGTTTTGTTTCATGATTACTAGATGATATCGCTAAATAGGACATTTTTCAATTTCAATCATATTTAACACTGTTATTTTGTCATCTAACTTCGTAATATTTTATAACACCGTATAGAGAAAAAATAGCTTTTCCGAAAAACCTAAAAAGTATACAGGGTGTTACTTAAAAATAAAAAGTTGCAGATTACTGCTCAATTCTCGTTAGGTCCTGAAATAAAATAAACGTACAATTATATACAACAAATCATTCTCAACATCTTTTGTTAAGAAAATATTTTTTTTAATATGAATATTTCACGAACTAATATGGGGGTGCTTAATCTAAACTTAAATCTTAACTAACCCTGCATATTATACTTATATTGTGTTTCTTCAAATTACTACAATAAAATTAATTATTTAGTGAGACTAAATTTAATTATTTTAACGAAATCGATTTTTATTACCCATCTCGGATATTGTATCAAAAACAAACAAAACAAAAAATTCAAGAACTCGTCTCTACAGAGTGTTACAGAAAAATCTTTAATCGTAACATGTTATTCAAAAAGTTTCTTTTCGAGATAAGAAAATTAAGTTGCAACAATAAATAATACAGCGTACAAAATATGCCAACAAATGGTGATTTGTTTCATTTTAAAACAAACATTTTAAATATTAAATTCTGCGTGAAAAGTTTAAATTTGAATTTAGCAATTAAACTTTACGGCCACAATCATTTAATTTATACATATAGAATGACGATAATAAGCTGAATAAACCCAGAAATCTTTAAACGAATAAAATATCCACTATCGATAATAATACAACAACTATTAGATAAACAATATAAACGTCCCTTTCGAATCAAAACCTTGTAGAAACATTCCCGAAATATGCGGATGGCAGTTTTCCAACAATTTCAGTTATATGCTATTGGAAAGCGAATAGGTCAGAAATCAAATTAATACAGCACATGCCGTCAAGTTCAGTGGTCAATTTCACGGTCCGTGTCCCTTAAAGATATTTTGACATAGATTAGGTTATTTCCACATCGGTTACAATACTGATATAATTCAGTTACTCCACGTATCGATTTCGTTAATACTACAAATACCTTTACGTTCTGAAAGTTTGGTTTGTTCAAATAACCGTAATGCATCAAATATGTTTCGCGGCCAATTCGCGTTCGTTGCCAATTTTTTTTCCAATAAAAGAAAAATGTGTCATCGATCTTTTAATAATTGGTAAGAGAAAAGCACACGTAACCTAATAATTATCGTCGAAAAATGATCGGAAAACGAATAAAAAATAACATGGAAAAATATAATTTGCGTGACATTTAAATATTTATGGAAAAGGAGACGTCTCCCGCGAAATTTATTCTATGCAAATCGAGTTTTTGTCAGACCAAAGATCGATATGAATATTTTTCTAAAAGCGCAATTTTATAGGGACGTCCGCAATTTATTTTTCGCATTAGAGAATGATAGGCGCCCATAAAATTGATAAGTAACCTTTGTTGTTGTTAAGGTAGGAAAAACTCCTGCTCGCAATCTTACGGAAACTTTAAAAACTGGTCAACGTAGAGCTTTTCGCGATAAACGTAATTATTAATATAATACTACACGCCATACAATCGCCGTCATAAACAGATATCTATATCTGTTGTTGCGAAAACTAAGAGAAACATTTCGTCTTTGTGGGTATATGAAATAAAGTCGGAAGACGTCTACGCCAGATAAAATAATTTGGCGACATTGTTGTATCGTCACAATGTTGCTCTGTTTAAGAAGATCTTATCTATTTCTCGTTTTGTTTCTATAAAGTATCGCGTTACGAATGGCGTAAACAATGTTAAATGTCAATTTCTAAACGAAATTCTCGAAATACATTCCTGCAAGTGTAATAACTATACAGCAATACCTCGCATAGTAGCGATTAATCGTTTCCACCGACATCGCGAATCCGGATTGATCGAAACCGGACTATGCGAGGTATTGCTGTATTTCGCTTTGTCAAAACAAAAAGTGAAAGAGCAAAATATTTGACGCTTACTATGTGAAGTTATTTTTTAGTGTCAATTAACTGTTACCTAATACAATATGTCCGTCAAAATACCGTCACCGTTAGTCCTGCGAGATAGGTATCTTCTTAGGTACTCGAATAAAATTCCAGTAGGTAGATAATTTCTTATAAAGAGCTTATAAAGTTGCCCACGTCTCCTGAGACGAATCGATAAAATCCTGATTCTATCGACAACCTTACTTGATGAACATATTGTACCTACATAAAAATATTAGGTAGGTATGTTAACTAATAATAATAGAAATAGATTAATTGTAAGATTTATGGATGAATTACAAACAACTATCAATTAAATAACATTTGATAGACAATTGAAGTCTACGACAACCGATTATTCAAATCACTAGAAGCGGAATATTATGTTGTCTA
This sequence comes from Rhagophthalmus giganteus, assembly GCA_036326145.1. Classification (NCBI taxonomy): domain Eukaryota; kingdom Metazoa; phylum Arthropoda; class Insecta; order Coleoptera; family Rhagophthalmidae; genus Rhagophthalmus; species Rhagophthalmus giganteus. The sequence continues at coordinate 4,293,627 of JARFJA010000056.1, read as the reverse complement.
GGCTATATTAAAAAAGAGGGTAATTAAATTCAACTCTCTAATTAAAAATAAAATCTTTTTTAATTAGCCGAGATACGATTAAAAATGATACTTTTAAAAGAAAATTTCAACACCCTTTAATATTACAAACTGAAAAGGGGAAACGGCATACGAAAATTAATTGATAGAAATAAATAACCAACAAAACCTTGGGCTTTCTGAATTCGTAATTCAAAAAAGTATGTTCAAAACCCAACAGCTATTAATTATTATCGCATTAAGCGTGTTTATTACGTGTTAAATTATAAACAATTACCTATACGAGAATATAACGTGTTTGCCGTTTCAATCCGACAAACCACATTAGATTACATTTTACATAATATATAAATATATAACATAATTTGAGAACTTGACGAAACAAAATTTGAAAACTTCCATTTAAACTAATTTCTCAAAATCACAATAAGAATGTCAATCACGTTTTTATCAGATGTTTCTAAATAGATATTCCTTAAATTATAAAAACTGAGACGACAAGACCTACTTTAAAAAATTTCATCGATCTATTTATTATTAGTTGCCGATTAATTATAAAACAAAAAGCAAAATTATTTAGAATTCGTCACTAATGAAAACTGATGGAAAACTTAAAATATTCATGTAGATTTTATATTAGGAACTATTTTAACGTCACCACACTTAACAGTTTGTTATTAATAATTCAATCGTTGAAGTATAACGTACGGTTTCTAACTGTGCGTAGCCGAGCATTAATGTTCACTTTAAGAATCGAATATTAGGTACATACTGTAATTTACTTTAACCTAAATTTAAAAAGTACGGCCTGTATGTGTACATTGGAAAATTGATCATCTAAATTGTATCTACTATAGCTCGTGTGAGATAAGTTGAAATTTCCTCAATATTTGATTGATATTTATTTAATACTTTGTCTTATGCATTTGAAGGCGTAAATCAAAATATACGAGTTAAATAAAACAAACATCAAAAAATCAAAAATACTTAATAAAATGTGTTTAACATTATTTTCGATCTATCGCAAAAATGTCGTAGGTATTTACTTATATGTAAGCTAAACTTATACATAATTACCTACATAAGTATATACTTTAAATAAAACTTTTCTATTTTATTATTTAACTTTTTTAAAATAAATTCGTGATCATTATGAACGGTTTAATCAACAATTATATTGATTAACGTGTTCTCGGAAATAAGTTTCAATTTGTTTTCTGTTGATAATAATGAAAACTTAATTAGCAAACTTGGTTAATTTTAAAGGAATGCCGAAAGTTCAAGTATAAATGAATAAAACGGCACTTTTAATTAAAGGTAGATAAAATACCGTTTTCGATTCGTTTGATTTTCACTTTAAGGTTGAATTTCTACATAGTTTAGTAAATTGCGATCGTGAATGGTAATTTTGACAATTCTTAAGATGTGTTTTACGTATTCCCGTAAACTGAAGCTCTTCCTTATATTCCAAAGCCCAATAAGAAGACAACAGTTAATTGAAGAGTATATTTTAATCTTGATTGTTTTGCAATCGTAATCTTTATGTTCGCTTAATTTTGATAAACAGTTTTGGTAATAACGAGTCTCTTTATCTGGTAGGTGATTTCCTAACATCTACTCTTCCATGTACGTTTTCCGAAGAAACTTATTTAAAAATGAAATTCGTATATAATGCTCTAAAAAAGAATTACCTACCGGTTTATTGCGATTTTCCACGTTTTCCTGAGAACCTGTCAGAACTAATATCAAAGGTTCGAGCTCGGTTAATTAAAAATGAAATCGGTAGAAGCTAATGCAAATATCGGACGTCTTATAAGTACTTATTACCCTCCAAATTGCTAACGAATCCCGCGTTTTCCGACGGTGATTTTGTTTTTTATTTAAAATCGTATTTCGGAAATAGCTTTCAAATAACTTACAAAAAAATACCGCACTATCCTTGAACAAAATTTTCCAGGTCACCGGATTTTTCTTATTACCTAAAATTCTTTATTCTGATGGGATTCTGTTCGGAAGTATCTCCGGAACATTTTTTTTTGGATTGACTAGAAAATTTATACAAGCTATTTGCGCTTAATGTTTCTATAGTCAATAAATGGAGGGAAATTTGGCCATACATACCTTTTCTTCGTTAATGATTATATGCTGTGGTCTCAGACGGCCAAGGTAATTGACTAAATTGATGCTACACAATGGGGTGAGTCGAGCTAATCCACCTAATTATTATCACTAGGATGCTTGCCTTTTGCGTCTGTCGAGATACATTTCCATACGTCTGTCTACTAAATTATTATTCAGGAATTAAGGTGGACCGTCTTATTGTTAGATGTAGGTAGATAATTAATAACGACGAAATATTGTGAATTTATGTCAGTATCTACAAAGCAAACGTAGACGGAATTATAATGAGGATAAACACGGAAGTTTGCTTTTATTAAATTTCGGACGGCATCGGTATCGCATTAATTCCAAAACGTCATCCATCTTTACAAATGTTGACAAAACGTAATCGCTACTAAAATTTAACGAAACATTTTTAAAAAGAAAACAAGAAATAAAATGGAAATTAATAGTAGGTACTTGTACACGTATTTGCTCGTTCAGTAGGTAAAGTTAATACGTGAATGTACCTAACTGTTTATTTAAAGAATAAAATTCAAGAAGGGTAGGTTGTTCTCCGAATAACAATAAGTCATTAATATAATGGTTACAACCGAATGATTAAAGACTCGATAGATTTAAAATATTATACAGGATGTCTTTGAATAAGTGTTGCAAACTTTGGAAAGAATGAACTAAAACAAGAAGAAAGTCTGACTAAGTATTGGCGTAAGTCAATTGAAAAAGATTGATTTTCAAACAGAAAATATGAATTAATGTGGAGAACTCGATGGTATACGTCGAACATTTATTGTAAAATCGTAATACGACATTGTAATAAATAAAGTGATATAGGTAAATGTGACGGAAACCTTTTGCTTTACTTTGATGGACTAACATTTCTTATTGTTAGCAATTGGTTTTAAGACCTATGTTTATTCAGGTTCTTTTATTGCATTAGTTCATGCTATAAACCTCCCAATTTTTTTATGATTTTTATTAGGGGCGCCCTGCCCTGTATACATATAAAAACGAAATAATTTTGTTCTAACCAAGTTTCTTGCATCTATCTATATTTATATATGGAGGTACTACCTACATATCTATACAAACGAACCAAATTAATGTCTGTCATTTCCTTGACTCATATAGTTTTCTTTTTATACTGTATTATATTATTTATTTGTATATTTTAATCATTAGTATTTAGGACAATGTGCAATAATTTATTTTCTATAATACAAAGTTTAAAGACGTTATTACGATTTAATTAAATGTTCTATTTAGCAGAATTACCCGCCTACATCAAAAACTTTCTGTGCCAAAACTAACTAACATTTTCTTTTAAATACAATCTTTACAAAACGAGCCGAATAAAAAGTGTATCTAACAAAAGAAACATTTTCTTTTAAAGTACTAGAATAAAAAACAAGCAACTCAATAAAATAAATTACGCCAACAAACGAAGCGTTTGAGAATGTAAACGTCGTGTTTTCAAATTCCTATTATAAAAGAATAATAACAAAAAAAATATATATATATATATATATATATATATATATATGTATATACACTCAAAAATCATTTTACCGTAAGGTGTAAGGTAATAATAACAAATATTACAATCTTTAATAGAAAATTCAACAAGAACGTCAATCAAATTCATTACGTTAAAGAGTTGTTTTCGTGTTATATTATACTAATAACGTTTAACCAATTTGTCTTTCAAATTAAGCAAAACATTTATTTAGTTTAATTCCATAATTCCTCTTTAATATCATAAATATATAAGAAACGAGTATCATACATAACGTAACCGACAGATACATAAAAGTAGCGATAAATGACCAATGAAATTACTTTGGCACATTTCCAAAATAAATTGAAGAGAGGAAATACCTAATTCATGTTAGGTTGTCGAAATAATTTCGTTCCTCGTTTCTTTATCGGAAATCTTAATTCGCCCGCTGTAAATTGAAATCGGAAGAATTTTTTTAATTTGGAGCTTTGCGGCAAATATAAAAACTAACGTTAATAAGGGCGCATTACACGGAAAATGAACGCTAAAAATTTATCGACTAAATTCTTATTATTTTAAATGAAAAACTTTCAACGAACGTTTGCGAGTTAGCTGAAAACGTGACCTCGTTCAAGCGACGAAAACGAGATTTCGATTAAGTTTTTTTTCAGAAATATGCCGTTCAAACCACACACAGGTGAGAAATGCCGGATATATAAAAATACCCAAAAGCATAACCAACTCGCCTGATGTTTATTTGTTCAACGCTATACTCGCTATACTTGTAAGTAATGGACGTGGTGTCTCACTACCGACCAAAAAATACAGCAATTACAAATTTATATATCAATACCGGAAATTTCGAAATATTGAAATCGATTTATGAAACGTCAGAGAAATATTTACGAGAAATTCCGGAAAGTTTGAAAGCCACGCTTTGACTGATACAACACAGAGCCGTGCAAATAAACGCCGCCAACAAATGCCGACTTCTCATTGAGTTGCTGAAATTGTCCCGAAATATAAAGGAAATTGCTTTTCTATCCATGTGTTAAACTTATGCGATTACAAGAAGAATATTCAAAATAGATTTGCAGATCGGCTTAATGATTTATATCTAAATTTTCCTTGACTTTTGTTGCGTGTCATAAAATTCGCCGCAATTTCTGATGGCCAAATAAACAAAACTACAACCTTCAATTAGCGCTTTCAATTATCTCAGTTTTGGAAGAATATGAAAATTTGTTTTTACTTATAAAGAACTAAATAACATACCAAGAAATCTCCGACATTCTAAGTATAACGTCAAATTGCCGATAAAACAAACGTACCTATTTAATTAAAGTATCGACAAAATGTTGTCTATAAAAATAATATTGTAGATTAAACAGTGAAATTACAATAATTTTGATGATGAATTTTTGCAATTTTCCCTAATTTTCGACGCAGCCGACGAACAAGTTGCCGTTATAAAAATCCCTTGCAGAGAGCAAAGTTAAGTTGTTAAAGACGTAGTAAATAAACGATGGTCAAAAAACGTTTAAATGCAGTGTGCTTAACGCCGAAACAAGAGTTTATATACTACAAAATTATTGTACGCCAACTTTATGGTGTAAAAAAAGATATTTTGCTTGTTCGGTTCAGTTAGATAAATTCCACAATTTGATTGACAGGAAAGTCATCGTTTCCATCTTTTCCATTAATTTACGATTAGAAAATTCGATAAATAACTGAATTAATTTACGATAAAATATAAATTTTAGCTAACATTGTACATAAACCGGTCGTAGGTAACAATATTTAATCGAATAACTTTCCGAAACTAATATCAGCAGAAATTAGAATAATGATAAAAAAGAGCTAATATTATTAATCTTTAAATTTCTAAAAAAACAGAAGTTCAATATTAAACAAACAGGCCTCGAGATATTGAAAATATTTTGAGGATAATCCGAAGCTTATAATAATGGAATACATTTACATATCGATCGCCACTATATCTAATAGCCCACCCGTTTTTAAATTTCCGTTATTTACGCTAAAATTTAAATTTACACAATAAATCGTTCGAAAAATTGGTTTTAATAACTAAGTAGATTAGAATTAATTTTTCATTAAAATTAACAGGTAATAGGTCGTCCTCGATATTAGATTTACTGTTAAAATTATTATGCAATGCATTAGTGCGCACTAGCTGTGAACTATAGACTATGATTATCCAACTACAATACATTTAAATTTGTGTGACATACGATTTGTCAAATTTTAGTACTAATAGATATATGTACGAATATCAATTTATTCGATTACATACACTAAAATTACGTTAAAACTACCTATTTCTTTAAAGTAATAAAAGAAAGGCATAGCAAAAGTGAGCGCATATGCAATCAAAGCAAACGATTCTTAATAGGCTAAAAAAAAACACTAAATCCGTAATATTTATAAAATAAAATACATTTCTGGTCTGAATTCGAATCTGGTTACGTTTTCACCTTTACGAAAGTTTCGGAGCGGTATTTCCAGTAATAATATAAGCCATCACACCATCTTAACAACAATGTTGATCGACCTAATGGTAATAAATCGAGATTCATAAGCGGAAACGTTACAATATTTCGCACATGTGATGAGGAATGAGAAGTGAGAATGAGAATCCTCCAACTTGTGATGCAAGGGAAAATCGAATGAAAAAGAAGACCAGGTAGAAGGAAGACTTCGTGGCTTCAGAACCTCCGAGAATGGTACGTGAAAAAGACAGGGGATATCTTCAGAACAGCCGACTCGAAAGTGCAGATGATGATAATCGCTAATCTTCATAAAGAAGAATACAATTAGAAGAAGAAGAAGATAAGCGGAAAGACTAGATACTAGCCGAGAACACTGAACTGACTGTACATTCGTTATAGATTTAAAATACATGGATAGTTACCTAATAAAAAATAATTTATTTTTGATCATGATGAAATGTGCAAATTGAATCCAAAGTTAATATTTTTTTTATGTATCGTGATGGTCGTAAAGAATTGTTCAGTAAACGTTTAATGTTTAGTTTAACAGGAAAAATAAAACTATAAATAAAGTAAAAGATAATAAAAATATTACGAATCGATACGATACGAACACAATTGTTAAATTAAAGTTTTATGAAAATTCTAATATGAATATAAGAATCAATAAAACAATTAGGTATTCGTATTAAACATTCTTAATTCCGGAAATCTATTTTCATCGCAAGAGATTTAATACGGAAATATTTTATTGTAATTTTTATCTAAATACATATGTTTTAATTATTTTCTCCAAAATAGGTCTTAATATTAAAATGTTGTTAGATGAAAAATGATTTCATGTACTAATAACTGCAATTTTTTTTTTAATCAGAAGTTAAATGGCGAAATATTATCTTATCCTCTACAACTTAAACCAGCGATGTCTTATATCTCCTGTACTTAAAAAATAATTAAAAACGCATTTAAATTATATACAAGACACCGTGTAGGTAAATTAACATCATATTTAACATCGCTAGTAGATCATTAAGTATTTACATTGTGATTACATAATCAATTTTCCACGCTATCGATCGCGAATACACTTAATATGTTTGGTTTAGGAACTAACAGCATATTGCTTCAAGAGTTTCCAAAACATACTAATCGTGAATTTACCAACAACTTCAAAATTCGAGGATTAAAGCTAGAGTTTGGCGCTTTGTTTAGAAATTCATAACTAAACGTGAACAGTTTTCAACGCCATTCGGTTAACCGCACTAAATACTTGTAACTATCACCTCGACTAACTTGCCATAAAAATAACAATGGTTTGAATTACATTCTTATTTACCCATGAGCCCGCTCTACCGATGTAATTACTAAAGCGACTCTTGCAAAGGGATGTTTACTAAAACAATATTTGTAGGTGGTTATTTTATAAGCGTCAGGTACAAATTAAAGACAAACAGTAGATATTTTTCGAGTTAATAATGTATAATATTTTATTAATTAGTTTAATGTAGCGTTTATAATCTCCATTATCTAGAAAGTGATAAATTATAGAGCGATGTGCGGTTGAGTTATTGTGATTATTATTAATGTTACGAAAATAAATGATAATGATAATCTTTTTTACTTTTCTATAAGTTTCTAAACATCAACTCTTTAATTTCAAAATTACACAAGGCATATTTACGCACTAGTGCTTAAATATAGTGGAAGCACTAGTATGCGAATGCGTAACATGAAAATTCGCAAAAGTAAGGTGACTACGCGACATGAGAGTAAACGATTTGTAATATTTAAGTAGTACCTCGAACTTGAAAATGTGTGTAAAAAAGTCTTGCAAGTAACACGTGTGAAATGCGTATTTTAATACAATCGCCTTCATTATGTGCAAAAATCATCAATTTCGAAACTTGTTACCTACATAATTGGTTATTAATGTCGATCGACATATAGGAGAACGTATAATTATGTTATTTATAAATACGCATATAAAGTTATAATAAACAAACAATTTCGTTGACAATAAGGATACAAATTTTACATTAGGGTTCAACTCGCGTTCGTCCTGAAGCATCGACTTTGTTCGAGCTCGTTTAATTTGTTATACGTGGTGTTGATCTTATATTTAAGTCAATACTCGAAACGTAGCCCGGGCAAACCTTAATAATGTTACTATGCTATATATCAATTCAATTATTCGTAAGGGCAAAATTAACTTGTACACTTACATAAGTATTTGCGAGTTTAAAGGCCCATTGTGTCTCATTTAAGTTGTCTACCATTGCACATATTTATTAAGAGCATTAGATTTAAATTCGCAAATTAGCCACGTTTTATTGCATGGAAATGTGTCTGCATCAAAGTAAGGCGCTCGTACCAGAATTTTAAACAAAAAAATAATATGAAAAGCAAATTGAAATAATCCTACCTTAAATGCTGCTCGGGACAATAATGTAACAATTAACATGTAAAGGATATGGATTAGAGATGAGAGCGAGGCACCAGCTGCGCGGTCTCGTAGTCTGGGATAAATAACCAAGAGCTATAGGAGCGATACCTGGATACGGGATGTTCGGGTTCACTTCAATTCCTGATCCAGACTCGCTTTCTGAAATAATAATATTATCAATTAGAACGATTAGGTAGACGTTATCAGTACATTATAACAAATATACGATTTTCATTATGTATAAAAAAGGTTAGCGATTTTATTAACTACATACGTGAAAAACTTATTAAAGAATAAAGAGTAATCCAATGAATGTGCATAACAGCTTTAATTTTATTATAATGGGAGAAAAAGTATTTCGTTAGGTAACTACACCACGCTTCCCGATCCTCGTTTGAATTCCACGCAAATGACCACGTTTAAAATTAAAATATTAAATATTTGCGGCCATCGCCATCGTGTGCATTGCCACCCCCGAATTGAAAAAGAAATGTGTCATTTTAATTAAATATCAATTATTACAAATTGTTACGTTAAAGTCGAGATAAGTATATGTAACATCCCAGATCAAGCTTTAGTCCAACGTAGGGAATTACAACAACAATAATTAGCCCTTCGAGCTAAAAGAAACGGAATAAATAAGACACACTTGATGGCGCACTTTATAAACGTCTAATTTAACAAAGTACCGTACTAAAGGAAGACGGATTTAATTAGAACAGGCAACCTCGATCAATTGAAGTTTAAGGAACAGCTACACATGTCTAAATAAATAGAACCTTTCGTTGTAACGGCTGTTTGCGATAATTTGATTAAACGATTTCCAAATTGGATATGGAAACAATCGAATAATATCTGCACAACTTATAAACTATTCACTAATTCTTCTTGTTATTGTCCGTGAACGTGTAATTAAATAAATTTATAATATTTACTGATATCTTCGCAAACAAAACATACCTACCTATAGTATATACCGGGCGGCCACGAGACCCGGGGGCCAAACTTATAACTCCTATGTTTATGAACCGAATGTTTAGAAATTTGGAAAATGCGTATAAGACATAATTTCCAATTTATTGACGTGTAGAGTCAAAATAAAATTAATAAAAGTACTAAAATTTGCTAACTATAATGATGCGATATTGACTTTCTATTTAAAAAGATTGACTTTTTATCGAAAACCAGATTTTTAAAACTTATATATGGGCCCACAAAACACTTATTGTTAATAGTAGCTTGCTTCAAAACAATCGGTTCATAATCATAGGAGTTATAAGCTTGGCCCTGGTCTCGTGGCCACCGGGTATGTCACGATTTGTTTAATAGACTTTTGATAAATAAAAACTATACAATAATTGATAAATTATTATATTCATTCGAAAATTAAAAATTACTTTTTACGCTCGCTAAGCGGAACCACGTAGATTCGTTTACAACTTTGAACCCAACGTGTCTTTATTCCAGCCAAACAAACTGAAAACATCCATACGTTCTTTACTTTAAGTACACGCTCTTATTATTTTTATTTGGTTTATTTTAACTACATACTGAACTGGCACATTATAAATATATATATTCGATTAAAACAGCACACACTGTCTTTGAATAAACCTAGAAATTACATTTTTGTTCGCATCATTTCAAGCGGTATGAACAACCTTAAATGTAACACGAGAGTTTTCTTTAATCGCCATTCCTGATACCCGAACAACTTTATCGTATTGCAACAAAATTAGTAGGTATGTACCTACAGAGACCTACGTGCAGAGTATGTACTCTGCATACCCGTAAAGCTTTGAGAAATCTAAACATCATAGAAGTGTTTTCTTACATGCGCTTACAATACTTCTACACAAAGGTATGCAGTTGACAAATAGATCAGCGTCGGAATTTGTGCACTTCCCGGATCATGAAACCGCGCACTCGAACGAAATCGTTACGAACTATTAATGTCCAATGGTGCATTACAACCCTAAATGTGCATTTTAATCGCAACCTCGAATAAATTAATTTCAAATAGAGAATATCCGACCGCGCGCAAGTCTCGGTAACGAATTTTCATGTCGCATGTCGAAAAACTTCGTTTCTTCCTGAATGTCTCATTTACATCAACTTGCATCGAAACATCCCAGTCGTTTTCAAAAGAAAACAATCATATATCTGACTTAACTTGAATTAAACCTAGCATAACAATAAATTGTAAAACTAAAGATCAACTAAACTTCATAAAAGCTAATATCGCAAGCGCTTACTGCAGTTTTGGCCGTAAGTTCCGAAATTTTCCTTATTTTTGAGTAGGTAGGTAATCAGGAAATTAAACAAACCGTATCTTTACCCCCACGCGTTGCCTTATTTTCACTTTGTTAGTAAAATATCTACAACAATTGTATGAAAGTACTATAATATTTAATAAAAAAGGGAAACATTTAGAACAAGAAGAAATTAAAAGAATGCCACGAAAAAAGAGATAATTAGATAGATAAAAATATGTAGTTTGCGTAAAACTAAACAGTCATTGTAATTATTTAACTGATATGTTCAAACGAATCATATAGGACGAGTTACCGGAGTTTCGCGACAAGCACACGTGTTTCTTACGATAATTTCCCTATCATAAGTGCAGCAACATAATAATTATGCACATAATAATAATATAGTCTAGGAGCTAGCAACGTAAAAATCTGCAAAATTTTGTCCTAATAAATTGAAGTCTCTTTGTATTATAAAACCCATCTTACTTACCCCACTTACGTCATAGTCTGGCTGGCGAGCCCTGCTAAATATTAAAAGGGCAGGCACCCCAATTTTCCTTAATAACATAATAACTTGTTTTATATTACATTGGTGCAAAAGTCAAATCTGCTGTGAAAGCTCTAATCAGAACGTTTATTTTTGAACACTAATGTGAAACACTAAACACTAACCTATTAATCGTATTTTTATCTTTATTGAAGTTATTTTTATGACACTTTTATCAATATTACTAACATCTTAATAATATAGCCACACCATTTTAAAACTAATATGACTTTGCAAAACCAATGACCGATATAAAGTTGTAAGGGAAAGTAGCCCTATTCGCATTATAATGTCGATGCTGATATTTTTATGTTTTTATGTTCAGGACTCGCCAGACTGTGACGTAAGTGACTTAGACTTATTAGAATGATTTATAACACAAAGAGACCTTAATTTTCTAGGACAAAATTCTGTAGGTTTTGATGTTGTTAGCTTCCCAGCTAATAAGTATGATGTATCAAAAAATATTAAAATTCTATTCACGATTTAAACGCAAATGTATTCAAAATTTTAAGCATAATCAATTTCGAACAGATTTTTTTCAAAATAACTTCTAAATATTTGGTCGTTATTGTTATGTATACCTAATGTATTAATAAAAATGTCAACTTTAATATTGAAGTAATGCAAGATCAGATTTACAGCAATGTGACTAAATAATAATTCGAACAATATGTTAGATACCTAGGTACCTAATTTATCGTATCGGTTTTGTGGCCGCACCAATCGCTCGACCTTACTCCTTTCGATCCTAACTTTATCTGGAGTCATAAATGAATGGTTTACATCAAGGTTTCACACCCGATAAACTAAATTAAAATTTTTAACGAATATTCTTGTAAACTAATTTAATTACCTAGGTATTTTATAAAAATTATATTACTATTATTCATTTTGTAGATATGTACTAATTGTTGATAGGTATTCAAGTTCTCTATGCTAAATAGGTTACCTAAGAAAAAGTCAGTACGATAAAAATTATTTTTATAAAACGTATCTAATAAAAATCCAATATTGAACCAAAGATTAGCAAAATGACAATCATATTAAAGTGACGTTATACATATTTAAAAATATTGTTTTATCAATAAACAAACAAAGCAAGCCTTATTTATAATTTTCTTAAACCCTTCCAGTACGTGACCTTTACTAATTAACAATTATCACATATGCACCAAAAAAATGTTCTGTTTAAAAAACAGAAGTGGGCTCGTCCGGGATTTGAACCCGGGACCTCTCGCACCCGAAGCGAAAATCATACCCCTAGACCAACGAGCCTTCGAGTAATTAGCAATAGATAATCAAATGAAAATTAACACAAACATTAACGGTAAAACAAAATAGCAACCTCGGTTTAATAAAATTGAATAAAAAGCGGGCTCGTCCGGGATTTGAACCCGGGACCTCTCGCACCCTAAGCGAAAATCATACCCCTAGACCAACGAGCCAGTTATTTAATATGATATACTAAAGTGTTGATAACATAAATTGTTGTTTGTAATCACACTTTATCTCGAGTATTCTTTTAAGGCATTCATTTAAGAAAATACTCGAAGTATCTAAGGAAAAACTATACACAAATACCATCTTAGGTAGGTACTTCATATTTTTACATTTTGTTTAATACGCATTATGCAATATACATCATGTAACATACAACATGTAACATGCAAATTGCATATTATGCATTGCATTAATTACGTTTTAACGAAAACTTATTACAATTATTATAGGTCAGAATAAACACATCAAATAATAATTTAAAAGTTCTAATCGTCTTAAACAATGAAATGATAAAACACAACGATGCGACAAAATCAATTTCGCAAGAAAGGAGGCGTTGCAGAGTTCGAAGCCAAAACTCTTTCTTGAAAAGCTTTTGTACATTTATTTTAATGTAACTGTACTTTTAACGTAAAATTTTGTCGTTTATAGAAATTGAGTTTTCACGATTTCACTGTAGTGAACAATGATGTCATTAATTATGCAAAAATGTTAATTCGTTTGCGGAAATTGTTATTATTAAAAGACGAATAAATTTATACGAAATAAAATTAGGATTTTGATCATCTCTACTTTTTCCATAGAATTGCCAAATCATTTTAATTATTTCTAACTCTGTACAAGTTTTAATTAAAAAATATTTCATAAGAGAAATATGATATTTATTTATTGCTCGTCTGCAAATATACCGTAATACATATTTTCTGCTTACGCTGCAGTAAAAACGAATAAATTTATTTGAACTGTATGAAAATATACACGTTTTATTCATTAAAAAAATAATAATAATTAATAATAATCCGGATTTAATTTTACAAAAGTTAGTTTTTGTAATCAGTGGACTATAAAAATTGTTTTTATTACACTTTTTGAATAAGTTACGTCACTAACTAAATTTAAATTCCATTACTCTTCATACATCTACAATCATTAATTTATACAAAAATTTTTGGCTCTAACAATTTTCCCATAGGTTATAATATAGTGATGACACTTAAAAAAATAAAAATATACACACAGTATCTTTTAAATACCTACACGCAATTTTAATTTGGCGGGTAATATAGGTATATAAGTAGATGACGTGTAGTAGAAGACACAAATTCGTAACAATTATCCACTGTACCATAGAAAAGTTCAAATTTACAAAATTTTTTGAAGATTAGACTTTATGGAAAAAAATATTCCATCGTTTTTCTATTTTGTAAAGAATATTGCTGGTCCCGAAAGGACATTTTTTACGTCTGTGCGTATTATTTTGTTGATGAACAGCGTACAAAAGCAGGTACACATATCTAAAACTACAGTTAACAAAAACTAACAGTTTTTATAAGTTCCAACTAATCCTAAACACCTTCAGTTTTCTTTTTTCAATCTTTAAAATTAGTAATAGATAGAGAAAGAGATTAATTTACAAATTAAGGTCAATAATTTTCTAGTTACATATTTTTTCGCTATTTAATATCTTGAACCCAAAATGAAATCTCAAAAATTACGCATTCATAATAACCAAGAAAAAACCTTAATTGAGGGGTTGTTCATTTAAAATTTTTAGCGAGAACATTTGATATAAATTAAAATCAACTCCAACTCAAGACGTTAATTGTACATCCGAAATTTGCATAATTACTGTTATTAAAATCATATGAACTATTTTATATTAATTTAGTAAATAGCGCATTATGAACACATAAGCAAGCAAACTTGCTTGTTCCTCGATTAAACATAGAGCAATTAAACTAACATAAGCTAGAGAAACTTCATTGCTTATTACTTACCAATATTAACGGTAATGAGATTAGTGTCCATCAAATTACTTAAGGTACTATTAAACTTTACCCAAAGAAACCATATTATACAATATAATATATCCAAAAAAACTTAACTATATTTACTGCTATGTTAAATGTATTTTTTAATACGTAATATATTTTAATTTATCTTACAATTAATAGTATATTTTAATAAACTGAGAAATAAAATATTTACCTACTTATTTATTAATAGCATATAATAGATTATTAATCATACAAATAATTATGATACGTTTAGAAAGATTCGTTGCTGTAAAAACTTAGAGTATAAAAAGAACGCGGATTAAAAATCCCAAACAAACCCGCTAATTTTTTATCTTTTTGGTTTGTTGTAGTTCGCAAAATCATTATTTTATTTAAAGCAGTATCCATAAAAATTAACATAGCTTGAAAGTCAAGGTAAAGAGAAATCTTAGGAAATAAGAAGTGACGCGTTTTACATCCCAAGCAAACCACTTATTTTTTATAAAAGCATAGTATACCTGATATACTATACATATAATATAGATAGGGTATGTATAGAGAAAGTTTTGCTTGTAGCATTGAATTTATTCCGCTTTTACAAAATCATTTTAATATTAGTATAGGTAGCTACGTGTTCACAATTATTGCAAAGAACCTTCAACCTGCATTCAGACATACAAATGTTGTATGCAAATAAAGGCTCGTTGATCTAAGGGTTATGATTTTCGCTTAGGGTGCGAGAAATACCGGGTTCAAATCCCGGACGAGCCCGTACTTTTGCTGCACTTGCAAGAGAAGAAAATTTTATCTATGAAAATACTTGGTTGTAATCGAATGTAACATCATCTCTTTTAGAAACAACGGCTCGTTGGTCTAGGGGTATCATTCTCGCTCGAGGGGTCGGTAACTATAGTAAATTTTATACACAGTAATACTAATTCAAAGTAATTCAAGTAATTCAAAAGTAATTCAAGTAATTCAAAAGTAATTCAAGTAATTCAAATGTAATTCAAGTAATTCAAATGTAATTCAAGTAATTCAAAACTAATTCAAAAGTAATTCAAGTAATTCAAAAGTAATTCAAGTAATTCAAAACTAATTCAAGTAATTCAAAAGTAATTCAAGTAATTCAAAAGTAATTCAAGTAATTCAAGTAATTCATAAGTAATTCAAGGTAATTCAAAGTAATTCTGTATTACATTCTAGAAATAAATACACACTAATACATAAGTTACCGACCCCTCGTTCTCGCTTTGGGTGCGAGAGGTCCCGGGTTCAAATCCCGGACGAGCCCGTACTTTTGCTGCACTTGCAAGAAAAAAAGTTTTAACTATTAAAATACTTGATTGTAATCGAATGTAATATCATCTCTTTTAGAAACAAAGGCTCGTTGGTCTAGGGGTATGATTTTCGCTTAGGGTGCGAGAGGTCCCGGGTTCAAATCCCGGACGAGC